>OZ004699.1:40544625-41037391 GCA_963924545.1 Pogonocherus hispidulus
TGTACTGAACATTTGGTAGAGAGATTGGGCTAACAGTGATACTAAGTTGAAACTAATCACACAGTGTATTGCCATGGAAACCATCTAGCTACCTTAAAAGAAGGGAGCGGGTCACTCTCACGCGGCTACGAATAGGACACACCTACACTACCTCAGTATATCTGATAAAAGGAGAACGACCAGTTACAGGTTCGGTCTCGGTGAACGTGTTTTTAAAAACTACACGTTTACTTGTAACACAATTTATTGAGCAAAGAACAATTTACAACTACAAAAAGGTGAGTACCTCAGTACTAATGCTAACAGCAATAAGGCATGTGAAGAACTAAAAACTAAGGGAGAAAGTTTCGCTTTTATATGAAGGGCTTATGGTGACGTTACAAAGGGTTACGGCAGATAACACTTAGCCCCGGTAATGTACAAGGTGCCAGCGTGTCGTGGAATGTAGAGTATGCGGTGACCATAACTGACCGCCACAGTGTCAACAGTGCAGTATCCACCTTACGGTGAAACATATATTAGCAGATTGTCCAAGATATGACGAAGAGAGATTAAGATGTGGTGTTGAAGGAGATATTGCTCAAATACTAGATAACTCTACGGAGAAAATAAATGCAGTCCAAATTACGAACAATACAATACATACAGAATGTCTTACTGAAAGCAATAACAATTCTGATATTGCATCCGAAACATATTTTAATTGGTATCCAGAAAAAAGATAATCTAATAAAATATCTTCAAGAGATTAAAAGATAATCTCATTAATTGTGGGCATTTCAAAAAGTCAACTTCAAAAAAATGTGATAAATTTTTTTTAAGTTTTTTCATCAGTGACTTTTTTTATTCATCAGTGGTATTACTGATGATAATCAGTAATACCACTGATGAATAAAAAAACCACTGATGAAATTTAAATAATTTATAAAATATTTATTTTATTGCATATTATGCAGTGGTTTTTTGGGGCAAACTTTAGAAGTTTGCCCTGATACTAAAAATACACTTTGAATATTTAATTTGAATACTTCTGGTTTCCTGTTTTTTATTATTTTACAGGTGATGTTATCGCAAAAAGGACTACAAGGAATCATGAAAACATACCACCCTAATAAGCTACAGACATTATCAACAATAGCTAAATAGAGAGCTGTGTTGGAGAAAAACTGTGCCTAGTAACGAATCGATATTCTCTTTCTAGCGCATCGCTCTTATGGTGCAATTGATTGGTTATTATTAAATATAGACCCATCATCTATATTACTGTATTCGTGAGATAACGTTCTATCCAAATATGTAAAAATATACAGTGTGCTCCATTTAAATTAACAAAGTTAGCATCCGCGTACATTTTGTTTGGACTTCATTTGTCCTTCTACTATCTGTAATATGTCTACTATTATTTTTGAAAACTTCCTAAAAAATCGTGCCATTTTTATATTTAAATTTTTTTTTTACAATTCTGTAAACAAAAAAGTAAACAGGGTGAATCAACCTGTACAGTATGCCCATAATGCATGTCCTTAATTTCCTTTTAGCAAAAATCTACACCGTCAAAATTCGAGTTTTTGAAATAGAATGGTCCGTAGACTCATAAGATGATGCAAAACTGAATACTGCGTCAATCTGTAATAGCATTCCCTATGCCCATCTTCAACTATTTTGCCGTTATAGATTTCTGCTAGTTAAGAAGGAAATTAACCAAAATTAATTATATATCGTCGTTTCTTTTATAATCAACTATGGAGATGACAGTGAATGTAAAACTAATTAGGTAGGTAATTATAACATTAACTTGGGAAAATTATGTTATGTAACCATTTAGTAAATAATATTGATAAATGTTTTATCATCCTTAAATTTTCAGAAAAAAGTATTGTAAGTAACACTTCCAATATCTAGGTACTTCTATTGAACGGTTTCAGTCAGTCATCCGATATAACCGGGTTTCCCATCTCAATCTAACTAATCGCACTTAACATGGGCTATTACATTTCATGGAATTTTATCTTCCTATGGCACACTATGAGAAATATTGCTAACGGAATCGATAGTACTGACTGTCAAACACTTCTGATTACCAAAATACTAAAGCAAAATGCTTTTTCTAAAAGCTAAACTATCTAAAGCAAAATGCTTTTTTAATTAAAATATCAATAAAAATTTGTTTTAAGTTAATAGATGTAGTTTACATAATTATGTTAGCGCTCACAATTTTATGTGGTCTGATGGAGTAACGGTATGAGCGGCAGGCTTTCAAACTCAAGCGTAAAATTTTGGAAGTTCAAATCCCACCGGAGACAACTTTTTTAAATTTAACTTTTTAATAATAACAAAATATTAGTGTTCACTCATTCGAATAAATATGGTTCACTGTCAGCACCTAGTTGTCCTATTTTAGAAGCTAATCTTTATAGTCACAATATTATTAAAAAAAATAGAACATGTTTTTAATTGGTTCGTTCGTCCTTTATCAGTTTAGCTAAAGCTACTATTTTATATTAATATCTTATAATATAATATCGTAGTTACTACATATTATACCTCAATCTGAATATTGAGTTACACAGTTTCAAAGAAACTGTTGTGAATTATTAATAGCTATGTTTCTTGAATAAAAAAACTATAATTCTAAAATTATGTTTTTTTAAATATGTACATTTTGAACATGCGAAAATTAGCTGTTAGTTAGAGCCTACGTCTTGTACCACTAAGCTACCATGCCACTTGGAAAATATTGGGTAGAGACAGCTATATAAACTGCTAACTTTACCCTAAAATTAATTTTTAATAATATTTTAATTAAACCATTTCGCTTCAGTATTTTGATGATCAGAAGTGTTTGTCTATCAGTACTATCGATTATGTTAGCCAGATTTCTCATAGTGTGCCTTCAATATAAAATTCAATGAAATGTGTAATAGCCCACCCTAATTGCCATTAGTCAGATAACATGGGAAACCCTGTATAATTTCACTTAAAAAAATATTATTTGTTACACGTCAGTTTCTTTCTATAGATTTTGTTTTTCCTCAGCCATGGTATTCCAGTATATCAATAACTACTAAACTTACTCTCTAACTAATAGCAGACCAACTCACAATTATACTGAACTAACCTTTTATACATTTTTATTATTACCTACCTGAGTAAAAATATTTTTTATTATTTTGTGAAATTTGCAGCACATTTCTTCGAAGAAAAAAAGTTCTTTCTAACTGCCGAATAAATCTGTATGTGCTTATATTAACAAATATATAGAATGATTTGTGACAAAATGTAGGATTTGACATTTTGAATTGCATTAAATAGAGACCATATTTGGAATAATGGTAAATTAGCTAATACGCCGCAAGTCCTAAATAAAAAGGTAAATAATTTAAACTGATAGGTGTCAGTTGATTTTTTCTGGTAAAAAGCATTTAATCAATATAATATAAATATCTGATATAATATCGATGTCTTGCTGTACCTAATAGAGCCATCTGTCCAATCCTTTACATTGAGTATAATAGAAAAGATGTTGGCTTTTTTCTTAAGGACTAAAAATTTTCATTAGCTTAATCATTTGTAGTTAATCTGTGGGATCTGGCAAAACCTACAGAATGCGTTTGGTATCCTGGGTTTGCTTATTACTATTATTTGCATTTTACCGTACTACCTCTGCACTTCTCAGTTCCTCTCTGGTTTATTATGTTTCTTCATATAGACTAAGTCTACCAATGAATTATTTTTCATTTCGTGATTTCGTTATATATCTTTGTTTTTGCTCTATTTTGATGTAGCTTTTTTTATCTTGTTATATGGGGTCTTGTTATAGTTATTTATATATTTATACAGGGTCTTTTACAGAACTGGTTCGTTAGTCGTTTGGAGAATTGAGGTTCTTTCTGAAAATCTGGATATCTAAATTATCACTCATAAACTTACCATTAAATATTTACCAAAGGTTGACTATGAACATTAATTACATTAATAAGTGAATATGTTTTAACATATTAATACTTTTATTAGATGAAATAACAGCGTTAAATTTTTATTTAACACTGTTATTTTATAAATGTAGAAATTTTGGTAAATTTGAAATTTAAAAAAGACAAGAATTAAATTTATTATGCATTTAATTGACAATAATATTACACACTATTAGAAAAATATACATTAATCAAACATCCTTTTTTGAAGAGATAAGCGTATACCATTATTTGAAACTAGTGTTAGTCGAGGACTCAGTTCCAAGTTGTACTCTGGATTAGAAGGTTGCAATTTAAAATTCTTAACAATCTGTGAAATGCAAGACTTCATTTGCAAAATAGCATATTTCTGACCTAAAAAAAGTAATTCTATTTTTTATAAGTATTGCGTTTGGTTCACTCGCATTTTTGTATTTGGTGCGAACGAGCTAGATATGCACACTATACAGGGTGTTTCATAATATATGCGCAGGACTTCAGAATGTTATAGCTCGTCCAAAAGTATGAAAAAAAGTTTCTATTACCTTACCCTCTAAAATGCACCATTTTAGAAATACAGTGTGTTGAAATTGAAAAAAAAAATTCGTTTTTTGCGAATATCTCCGGAACCGTTTATTGTACAGAAAACAGCTTTTGTAACCATTTTCTACTCATAAATAAACTAGGTTTTGTGCGGATTTTTTAAGTAATAATTGGTGAAGGTTTTTGAAGGGTGTTCAACGGTGTTCAATTGGGGTTTTTCTCCCCAACTTCTACGCTACTGAAAAAAGCACGATTTTGAGACGCCCACTTGAACCGCCCATGTTTTCTAAACAAAAAAAGGTCCTCTTGGTCATAAGCTCTAAAGTCGATAGGTTTCGAGAAAAATCAACTATATGTTGAAAAACAGTAAATTTTTTGAAATATTTTTTTTCTTACTAATTAAACAACATTTATTTAAACGTTAGAACAAGTAACAAAACTAAACGTTAACTTCATAATTGCAAAATTAAAAAATGAAAAAATGATACAAAATTTGTCTTTACAAAATTCCCCAAACCGTAAAGGTAACGCGTTTGCGGTTTTTTATCAAGTAGGCTTTTAATTTTCAAAACAAAAGCTACCTCCTGTCAAAATAACAATTAGTTTGTACCTGCAAAAGGTAAATTCGTATTACAAAATTAAAAATGAATTACACAAATGCTGAAATGTGCGAAGTGCATTACCTTTATGGTATGACGAGTAGTGATTCGGCAGAAGCAAGGCGGTTGTATCAAGAAAGACATCCTGATCGCCAAGTACCACACCATAACTTATTTCAACGCATTCACCAACGACTATGGGAAAGTTTTAAAAAGAATACTGCTGATAATGGGCGGCCTATGGAAGTTGCAATTCCCCAAGAAGAAGCTGTCCTCAACGAAATTGAAGAAAATCCGAGCACAAGTACCAGAAAAATTGCTCACAACTTAAACATATCTCACTCGACGGTGTGGAGAATTTTTAAAAGACAACTTTGGTATCCCTACCAAATCCAAAGAGTGCAAGCCTTATTGCCAAGGGATTTTCCGCCAAGATTGGCTTTTTTGTAGATGGATGCAAGACAAAATAGCTCAAAATCCTTAGTTTGGAGCCGAGATTCTGTTTACCGATGAAGCATCGGTTTTCGATTCTGTTTACCGAGATGGTATTTTCAATTTTCACAATAACCACATTTGGGCTCAAGAAAATCCACGTGAAATTGCAGAAGGCCATCATCAGCAACAATTTTCCGTGAATGTTTGGGTTGGCATCGTCGGTGATCATTTGATAGGTCCACATTTTTTACCGAACAGATTAAACGGTGCAGATTATCGACAATTTCTAGAAGGGCTGCCGGAACTGCTGGAAGATGTACCGCTTCAAGCAAGACAAAACATGTACTTTATGCATGATGGAGCTCCGGCCCACTTTAGTTTGGTTGTTCGTCAATACTTGGACGACGAATACCAAGACCGTTGGATCGGTCGAGGAGGTCCAGACCCTTGGCCCCGGCATTTCCCGAACATAATTGTTTAGATTTCTCAAAACCCTAGTCTACGCTACTCCAGTCGAAAATGTTAACAGAGCGCATTGTTGCACCTTGTGAAATAATTCGGAATACTCCGGGAATTTTCCTGAGTGTTAGACAGTTAATGCGTCGAAGAATTGCTGCGTGCATTGAAGCTAACGGCGTACATTTCCAACATTTAATTTAACTGTTTATGATTTGTTATTGTTTTTTTTTATTTTGCATTTTAATTATGAAGTTAACGTTTGGTTTTGTTACTTGTTCTAACGTTTAAATAAATGTTGTTTAATTAGTAAGAAAAAAATTTTATTTAAAAAAAATTGACCATGTTTTTCAACATAAAAGTTGATCTTTCTCGAAAACGATCGACTTTAGAGCTTATGACTAAGGGTACCTTTTTTTGTGTAGAAAACATTGGCGGTTGAAATGGGGGTATCAAAATCGTACTTTTCCAGTGGCGTACATGTTGAGGAGAAAAACACCCACTACCCCTTCAAAACCTTCACCAATTGATTTAAAAAAAAAAATTCTGCACAAAACAAAGTTTATTATCAGTAGAAAATGCTTACAAAAGCTGTTTTCTGTACGATAAACGGTTCCGGAGATATCCGGAAAAAACGAAATTTTTTTTTCAGTTTCAACAACTCTCTCTAAAATCTCTAAAATGGTGTATTTTAGAGGGTAAGTTAATAGAAACTTTTTTTCATATTTTTTGGACGAGCTATAACATCCTGAAGCATATATTATGAAACACCCTGTATACTATAGTAATATACTATACTATATACTATACTATATAAAATATACTATAGTAATAGTTAGACGAGTTGTTTTTGGTGGGCACCGAGTGCAAAACTGCGTGTAAGCGAGCTGACAGCGGTATTAGTTCAATATAATGGAACTATAATTACTAAAAATATAATTAAATGTATGTACCGAAAATTAGGGTAAATGACATTTAAATTGACATTAAATTAAATTAAATATTTTAATTGTTGTTACTATCTGTTGAAAGGTCTTGTTCCTCAGACATTTTATATTTTATAAAAGGAATTACCTATGTCTTTATTTGTCTATTTAAAATATTTTATATAATTCGTAGAGTACATTGAGAACAGAGACAAAACATTTATTTATCTATAAAAATATATCCCTTTAATCTTCGCTCGCTGTAGTCACGTTAATTCAGTCAGTAGATAAAGGTCTCAAGTATTGGATTTAGTATTTTTGGATGTAGTGCTAGTGCGTTCAATTTTACATGTACCCAATCAGTTTTTATAACTATATAGGGTTTGCATAGAGGAATGGGTTGGCAAAAATTCTGCGAGTAAGCTAGGATGAAGAATACTTAAAAGGAGTATAACTATTAACTCATTCAAACCAGTTCTTATGAGAACTTGACATAAAAATTATGTTGTCTGATAGTTATTTCCATATAAATTGTTCTGTGACTTTGAGGATCGCAATGGGGCTCTAGCACAGAGGATATCTCTGTGGTAGAGTGGTAAGGAGATCTGAAAAGTTATCTGATGTCTCTTCCTTCTGGTTTTATGAACTTCATATGTTCTTTTTGTATCGCTCCAAATGTAAAGCACATCCTAGAACCGCTATTATCGCTTTGGCAATTAAATAATTTTTCGTTTCACATTTCGTCAGGTGGCGCTAACACGAAAAAGTGGCAGAATCCATAATAGAAAGGATGGAAGATGCGGTAGATGGAAGCAGCAAAGATTATGATACGTCTGTACTATATATCAATATAGCTACTTGAGGGTGTATTCTGTAATTAGATTTTTGATTATATTAATAACATGATTATATAAAGAATAATGAAATGGAACATCTCTAATGACATTTTAGTAGCTTCATGATTCATATTTTTACAAATATGTCGTAGATAAGTGTTCTTAAATGTTTAGTGAAATAAATAAGGCGATCTGAATTACACTCTAGGGTTAGATAAAGGAACACACTACAGTTTTTTGCATTTCAAATTTAAATCGTAATTACCTGGTGAAAAACCTAGCCTGTAAATTAATGTTTAGATGTTTAATGAATATTTTTATAATCTGTAGTTTGATGAGGCCTTGGTTCAATTTCGATATTAATACGTGGTTTTGTGCATAAATTAAGTTTTATTTTTGGGTTCTCCGTTACTTCTATAAAAAACATTTATACCTACCTCATTACTTATCTCCCCCTACCTACCCAATGGGAACCTCATAATTTAGAAAACTTCAAAACAACGATGTTTTGGTTGATTAAGCGTAAGAGGTTAGATATATGACGTCTTCTTTTGCAACTATTTTTCAACTAAACGTTGAACTAACGTTAAGCTATTTTCAGTAACTAAAAGTGTAAATATTACTTGAGAATAACGTTAAATCTATATGTTTTTTCAATGTTCATATTAAACGTCTTAAATACCTAAAAATATTATTTTAAAATGACTAAATGTGTAAATAGTACTTTGGTAAAATGTTTGGTTTTTCAGACGTTAGTTTTAAACGTCCTAAAAACATGGAAAAACAGTTAAAAATAACGATTGGTTTAAATGTTTCTTGGATAAAACGTCAAAATTTCAGTTTTTGATTTGCAAAAGTTAGTATTAAACGTCCTAAAACATGTAAAAATTATTAAAAATTACGATTGGTTTAAATAGTACTTAGAGGTAATGTTAAATTTACAGGTTTTTCAATATACTTATTAAATATTTGAAGGGCCTAGAAATATTTAAAATAAACTAAAAATAAAAACATTACCTTGATAAAACGTTCAAGTTTTTCATGTTTATACGTTAGTATTAATTGTGTTTAAAACATGTCATTTTCAAATTCGATGTTCACTATATCGTATATTAACTGACAATTACAATTCTATAGTATTACAATTCTGATGCTATTTATACTATAATTTCTACAATGGCCAGTACTTAATACAATAAGCTATTATCTTTTTAGTACAATAAGCAGCTGTTCTTCTATAATGAATAGTTATAATAAACAAAGCAATTGATTAGTTAAAAGTAATAAGCGTCAACGGGACACTAATATAACTCCCCTCGAAGTGGTTTCTTCGTCTCCTGACGAGGTACTTCCTTGGTATTGGGCTGCTTCTTTGTTGAAGTTGACCCTTTGTGGTTTTCTCGATCGGACTGGTAGCCAGCGGATTAGACATGGACATCTTTTCCGGAACTGGGCATAAACCAGGATAATAATTACAAGGCTAAGGATTATTAATATAGTGGTTGTTAGCTATGCATTTGCAGATTGTAGTAGGCTTGCTGGTTTTGGAGTGAACTGCGCCATCTTGGTGGTTTTGACTAGATCCAATAAGGATTTGGCATTATTTTGGTCAACATCTTCAATTGGAGTGGTGTTATTTTATTGATGGTAAGATTCCACAATTGAGGTATTTCAATTTTTGGTAACTAGAAAATCGTCAGTGGAAGTCCAGTTTTTGTTGCTGTATATCGTTGGTTATTGATGATGGTGGTATATCCAGTGGGTAAGTTAATTACCACTGGTTGGTTAATGGTTTCAATTCCATTTTGACAGTTTGTTATTTGGACTGTGTTAACTGGAACAATAAGTAGGTTGTTTTCCTCCGAGTTTTCCTCCAACAATTTAATAATTGGTTTGGTAATAGACAGGTGGCAATTCCTGTGGCCAGCTTTGGACAGTAATTGGACTATACAACTGTCATCTCGAGGTTGACTGGGTGTGTTACAGATGTAGGTGTTTTCGATCTTTGGGCATAGCTGAGTCGTTGTGACATAATTTTCGGTACTCATCCCGAGGTATGGGGTAATTGGAATGAGCGTTAGGTTTTGTATAGGAACAGGAAGTGGGTGATAATAGGAATAAATCTCTGCTGTTAATATTGGCAATTTGATTACAAATATAATTAATCCGCCTGAAAAGTGAACTGTTGTTCCGAAATATGAATAATAATTTTGAAAGTGATCTAACTCTAGAAGTCATATTCTTCTGCTTTAGATGAAGCAATTCTTTTGCTTTATCTAAAATGTATTCTAAACTTTGTTTTGGTAATATTGCGTTATGGACAAGTTCCATGAGGCAAATGTTATAGCGTTCTCGAGTTCATTTAAAAATTCAGTTATGCTGTTTAGATTGACAAATAGCTGAGAAAGAATATTTTGAATTGATATTGTGACTAATACGTGAGTCATTCGTCTATTGAAATCAATAATAGTTCGATTTAAGAAATTTTGAATTGTCTTTTGATTTCGGGATAAAATAGTAATTGTTTTGTTATATTCTTTGATTAATTCTGAGGTTAAACTAATTTGTGATTTTAATTGATATTCAATGTGATTATTATTGTTATTTAATTTAGTAAGAGCCTTATTTATAATTTTTCTATCAGTGTCATCAAGAGTTCCAAAGAGCCATATTGATGCCGTTCCTATTGCATTAATTAATCCTCTTTTAGGACGATTTCTTTTTCACGGCTTTAGATTTCCTAATTTGATATCAATTTTTGATACTAATTGTAGCGCTTGTGAGATTTATGTTGAGAGTCCTGTATCGATAGTATTATTAATTTAGTAACTTTTTTGTTCAGTTGTTGTAATTGAACTTCCGTATGTATGTATGTAAACATAAATTTATTCACTATGTTCATTTAAAACTAATAGAAAATGAACTAATACGTTCATTTTCAATTGGTTCAATTGGTTTTAAATTAACATAGTGAATAAATTTATTTTGTGTAGATGTTGATCGCATAGTTCCTAATTTTAGTGTTAACAGTATGTTTTCAATTGGGGTAATTTTAATCTGACGTGAAAGAAATATTATGAATGTCATTAGCGTCGTCATTATCATTGTCTTGTCTTTTCCTTGGTCGTCCGCGTGGGCGTGTACCTGTTCTGTTTCGTTTCTTTTTAACTCGTTTTTTATGATATGTTCCGCGAGTCGTTTTTACTTTTTTGTCAAGGTCTTGGTCAACTTTTGTTTCCATAAGTCTGGGGTTTATTTTCTTTCTTAATTGATCGTTTTTTATGTATACCGTTTCACCAGGGTTTATGATTTCGGGGTGAATGAGATTTCTGTTATGGTTTTCGGTTCTTTTCTCTTTTTCCGTTAACGATATTGTTTGGATTCTCTGATAGAGTTGTTGAGAGTTTTTTGCGTGATTGTCAACATAGTCGGTTAAAATTTTTCTTCGTTTATGTCAAAGGATAATGTCTGTTTAAGATGACCGAATAAAATTTCAAAAGGATTGTGTTTTGTACTATTATGGGGTGTATTTTATATCCCATGAAAGCTATCATGGGATATAATGATAGCTAACGAACTAATGATAGATGTGTCATTAGACACATCTATCATTACACACCTCACACCTCACTTCCGTGAGGTTTTTCTCTAGTGAGACATCTGATTTGATCTAGCAAAGTAGAGTGTAATCGTTCTACTAGAGAGTTTGAAGTTAAATTAAGAATGTAGTGTTATGTAATGTAATTTAATTTTGTGTAGTTTACAAAAGTCTGAAATAATATGATTCGGTACCATTATTGCATATAATTTCGTTTGGAATACCTACAAATGATATGAAGGTGATTAAATCTTCCTTTACTTCTCTTCCTGATTTTTGTGTGATTGGGATAGCTTGTGCTAATTTTGAAAATGGATCTATTATCGTGAAGAAAGTGTTATTATTAATAAAGAATAGATCATTTAAAAATTCAGTAACATCGATATGCTTTCTGTTCACTATACAGGCCGTCCTGATACGCCCCGAAAAAACTGACAGGATGTCTTCCCACTTAACCCTATGACTCCTATTATCCCTATGTCCAGCTCCTACGTGTATTGTATTAATAGACGTCTTGATTCGTTTTAAATGACACAAATGAACATGAAGTTTTCGCAAAACACCTATAGAATCGCTATTTCGCATGGCCCTGTATATCAATCTAAGTTGTTTGTTAATTAATTTTATATAATTATTAATATTAGGCTGTGTACGACTTTCATCTAGCAGTTTACTACATCATCCAATTTTTTAATGAACTTATCACACTCGCCACAAAATGTCTCCATAATTTATTTAAATACTACTACTACTACTGGCACACACACAATACAATGGGGGTACCTACTACAGTTAAACAGAATGTATATATATATATATATATATATATATATATATATATATATATATATATATATATATATATATATACATTCGGGGCATCAAAGGCGGCGGTCTCCTTTGTCGGCAACATCAAAGGAAGCCGCCGCCGCCCCCGCATTTGGTATATGGCAAGTAGGGGGCGTCGTTTAGACCAAGGCCCCAAACCATAGACCCCGAAAGACAGAAGGAGAGCCTTTGGCGCCCCCAACTGGCGCCCCCAACTGTCAAAATCACATGTGGGGTATCAAACGATTCGTCTCAACGCCATCTGTCTAGACCAAGGCCCCAAACAAACCATAGACCCCAAAAGACAGAAGGAGAGCCGTTTGGGCAAGGTTCTATGGTCTGAAAGGCAGAAAGGTAAAGGAGGTCGCACACGGCGACGCATTGCTACGGCACATAAAGAATTTACGTTCTAAGAGCGAAAACGGCCATTCGGGACTGAATATTTGAATTTAAAGTATATGGGCGTGTTCCCCAACTCGAAACAAGCTAGAATCCGTCTACTTCCGGTCTCCATTTCCGGTCTCCCAAATCACATGATGTGGGGTATCAAACGATTCGTCTCAACGTCTAGAACACTAATTTAGCCAAATTTACGTTCTAAGAGCGAAGACAGACGTTTGGGGCTCAATATTTGAATTTAAAGTATATAGGCAAGTTCTCCGACTGATCACCAACACAGCCGACACCAGCATGATATCTCATTATTAAATGCGAACGAACTCATATAACTTAACCTAACTTTTCGTGAAACAAGCACGACCGACCACCACCAACACAGGTCACTTTTTAGACTGAACCACATACACCTGTGCGCGCGTAATATAATAATAATAAATATCTAATTATCTCCATACTGGTGAGAACAACAACAACAATTTGAAACTATGCAAAATAATAACACCTGCGAAATTATTGATGTCTCCATACTGATGAGAGCAAACAAGATCGAGCACCAGCACAAACCGCTGTATACTGCACGCATGTATAATAATAATAAATATTGCGTATCTCCATAAATTAACGAGCCGCCTGAGAGAGAGCGAGCATCTGCGGTCTCAAACCAGCGTTTTTTTTGCGACGTCTTGCTGAAATCTCTACCAGATTTGTTGCAGAATTTTCAACGAAACGAGCTCTGGTAACAGTTACGAACTCGCGGTGATAAAAAACTACGAATAAATATAATTTCAAACATCTAGCGTCTTTGCAATGTCCTTGACGAATATGATCTGGGTTATCGGGAACACACAGGTAGAAGGCTGCCTGTAAAGGTAGGTTTTTGTCGCATAATGACGAACCAGGCCGCAATAATAGAAAACCCTGTAGTTGTAATATATTGATCTTAAACTAATTACGTAGATTTAAAAAAAAACATCTTCGTTAACTCATTGTGGTCTCTTACAGATAAGAAGCCGATAAAAAGCCACAAATCAATATTGATATTATACTAGATTATTATATTAATATTAATTATTATTCTATTAATATTTAATTATTATTCTATTAATATTTAACAAGGCAAAAAAAATAATCAAATATTGAATTATTCTATGTATCTCCTTAAATATTCTAACTCTGTAGTACGCCTATTGATATCAAATATTCTAGTTTTGTCGTACGCCATATCACATAATACCCCAAAGCACAAAAAAAAATATTAAAAAAGACAGGGCGAAGCCATGATATTAACCAGATAGGTATTAAAATAATTATCAGAAAGGCAGGTTGAAAAACACCGGATTCAAATTGAAATAATTACTTGTATCTGAATTATCACATTGTTTTGTAGAATCGAAAATAAACTTAAGCTTAATGTTTTGAAGACCAAATGTATGATTGTTACATCTAAAATTTAAATATAATCAAACCAATTTAGAGACATTAATATTCAAATTTATTAAGAAAGAATTGAAGTTGTTGAGGTAATTAAATATCTAGGATTTATGGTGGACACTATCTTATCGTTGAAGAGTCATATCAGCTATATTTATAGAAAGATTAGCAAAAAGTTGTTTTCTTTTCACACACCTATCTCTTCAAAGCTCTATAAAAGTTTATCAGACTGTAATTCAGCCACATTTTGACTACTGCTATACCCTGAAGTTTTTGCAATGAAGAAATACAGCCGTTATCAAAAAAAAGTGACATCAAGGTATGCGTATTGTTCTCAGATGTAATAGGTCACCTGTTCTGATGTTAGGTATCAATTAAGGACAGGTTTTTCTATTTTTCAATGATATTCATATACAAAATTCTTAGTGGAATGTTTCCACCTTACTTTAATGAGTTTATTACTTTTAACTATCTGATTCACCGGTTTCCTGCTCGAGCAAACCTTGATTTACGTGTAACTCGTACTAATTAAAAAAAACAATGAATTCAATATTTCACAAGGGTTTAATTCAGTATAATCAGTTACTTTCTAAATGGAAACAATGTACATCTTTAAATTTGTTTAAACACCGCCTGCTTCAGTATATTCGCGGGTCCATTCAATTTGAATTGCTGTTGGTTGAACCGAAAATAAGGCTAACATTAAGGGTAATAAGGCTAACATTAAGGCTATAATAAGGCTAATTTTAAGACTAACCGTCACGAAAATAAGGCTAACATTAGGTCTAATAAGGCTAACCTACACGATTTAAGGCTAACCGTTACATAAATAAGACTAACCGTGACGTAAATAAGGCTAATCGATACGAAAATAAGGCTAATATTAGGGGTAATAAGGCTAACCTACACAATTATAAGGCTAACATTAAGGCTAACCGTGACGTAAATAAGGCTAACCGCTAAGTAAAATAAGACTATATACAGGGCGCCCTATTTCTTGACCCGTTGCAAGGGTAACTTTTTTATTAGTAGAGATACAAAAACGCTTAAATGAGCAAATTAGTGCAGTTTCGTATTAGCAATTCTACGGTAAGGCGAAAAATTATATACGGGGGAAGGTTGAAAAGTTATTGACAAAAAACGAAAAATCCAACTTTTCTATTATCCCTCGTAGCTCGTTCATTTGAAGAGTTAGAGAAAAATGCTTCACATGTTTTTTGCAGTATTTTTCATGTAAAATGACATGCACTTGCTACTTTTTATATATCTCTTAAAATGGTTGAGAATCACAGTAAAATATATTTTTTTTAAATGTAATGGATAGGTGGCTGTGACATTAACCGAAAGTCCCCTTTTTTCTCTTTCAGATAATATAACATAGTCCATATTTTATCCTTACAAAAGTAATAATAATCGTTGTTTTTAAAGAAAGTTTATTGTCACATCAAGAATGCTATGGATTATGGAACAAAAGAATGTTTTGAGAACAGAAATTATTAATTAATTAATTATATTGAAGTAAATGTTCGAAATGGCCACCATCCTGTTGGATACATAGTAAGCAACGTTTCTGGATACTTCTTAAAACATTATTTATTGTATGTCCATGTATGCTTCTAATTGCATCTTGAATCCTGACTTTTAGATCCTCTATATCTAGAGGAGCTGTCACATAAACTTTATCTTTCAATAACCCCCAAAGAAAGAAATCTAAGGGGGTCAAATCAGGTGTTCGCGCTGGCCAGTCGATATCCATTCTATTTCCTATAACATTATCAAACTGTTCATGTAAATATTGTTTTACCTCGCTGGAATTATGCGCAGGCGCTCCATCGTGTTGGAAGTATTTAAGATTTCTAAAAATATGAAGTGGTAATTCATTTAAATATTCCTCTGTTAAAAATACCATTGTTGGTAAATCTACTTTCATCACTGAATAAAATCTTTTTCCAGAAGTCTAGATCCTCTTCGCATTTTGAAATGTACCATCGACAAAATGTCATCCTTCTTTGATTATCAGCTGGATATAAAGTATTGCATATGGAATAATGATAAGGCTTTAAATTGTTACCTTTTAAAATAGCTCTTACAGTTTCCTTGGAAGTGTTGCAGTGATGTGCAATTTCTGCAGTTGAAGAATCAGGTTTAAAATTTACATAAGCCAAAACATTTATTTCAGTGTCTTCATTGAAGTTTCTTTCATCCTTAGGCTTTGAAAAAGAACCGTATAATCGTATATTATTTTCCAGCTGTCTAAATATTCTATGATGGGGTTGTCTTCGTTCCATGTGAGTTTCAAAATAAAGATTCGCTGCAGCTTGTGCATCTCGATTTTGGTTATAATAACAAAATAGCATATTATTTTTCTCTTCGTTGGTGTACATATTTGCAACACTATTATTTTGAATGCAGTATTAATAATAAACAATAAACTACTTAACAAAAACTAAAAATGTCACTTATGATCTGTCAATAATTAAATGCCAACTAGACGTTTTTAAAAATATCAGGAATCTTATTTTTTGTTTTATTTCCATAGCATTCTTGATGTGACAATAAACTTTCTTTAAAAACAACGATTATTATTACTTTTGTAAGGATAAAATATGGACTATGTTATATCATCTGAAAGAGAAAAAAGGGGACTTTCGGTTAATGTCACAGCCACCTATCCATTACATTTAAAAAAAATATATTTTACTGTGATTCTCAACCATTTTAAGAGATATATAAAAAGTAGCAAGTGCATGTCATTTTACATGAAAAATACTGCAAAAAACATATGAAGCATTTTTCTCTAACTCTTCAAATGAACGAGCTACGAGGGATAATAGAAAAGTTGGATTTTTCGTTTTTTGTCAATAACTTTTCAACCTTCCCCCGTATATAATTTTTCGCCTTACCGTAGAATTACTAATACGAAACTGCACTAATTTGCTCATTTAAGCGTTTTTGTATCTCTACTAATAAAAAAGTTACCCATGCAACGGGTCAAGAAATAGGGCGCCCTGTATATATACAGGGTGGGCGAAATTCGAGGCTCATTATTGGGATCTCGGAAACGGTAAGAGATACGAAAACGGTTACATTGGAGAAAGTTGCGTAATTTTGTGACCAATAATATGCCGTTAAGAAATCCAGAATATCTACATTCGTTTTTGAGTTATTTCAAAAAAAAAAAAAACAAAATATTGAGCTTTCGTTTTTAATTTTTTTTTAGCTTTATTTGAGACGATATCAAAAAACTGACAAAACTTTTTCATTGTCACTTTTTATGCTCTATAACGTGGCAGTACAAAATTTCCGTTACGGCGTTTCGTCCGATCAGGACCATCTTCAACTTTATTTTTTTAAATAGGGACCCATAATGTTTCTTACGAAAAACGATAGGATTTTTTATTCTTATTCCAATGATGTATGACACTTTATAGTTTTAATTATTCTTTTTGCTCAAATACTAGGAATAACTTTTAAGACGATCGAATCTAGTATGCTTTGGGCTGATGACATCTGTTATAAAACAATTTTAATTGTCAATACAATTTGACGTTTAAAGAGCTTCGCTTTAAATAACAAGTAATAATGCCGTTTACAAAAATCAAGAAAAATGTGATATGATTGAATTTTTATTATAAATGTAACAAAAATTCAACCAGATCTAAACAAACATTTTGAAACATACCCAGAAAGGCCACAACCACATAGAACGATATTTTCGAAACTGCACAGACAATTGAGATAAAACGGTAGTTTTGAACATAACAGTATTTACAGCAGAATATAAAATAATAGTCCAAATCATGTTATTTAATGTTCAAATTTGGTTTTATATGGTAACACAAGTTGTACCGTATAATTAAATTTAAAATAATGATAACAAAGCAATTTATAATAATAACAGAAATATTTCTGTCAGCAGAATCGAAAATTAAAGTGTATGTTCAAACAGGCCACCATTATTTTGCAAACAACAACAATAAATTAAAACAATAATTAACTCTAAAAATAAAGTAAAACATATTATACATTATTCTTAAAACTGTACAAATACTATGATTCAACGAAGTTGCAGTTTTCTTTTTCTTATCCAAGATGGAATATTTTCAAAATAACTTTTTGATTTTAATTTATAATTGTGAATATATTGAATATAATTCCCTTTTACCATTTACGGCCTGTATATCAGTCGTCTAAATTCAAAACCCGACAAGTCACATATTTTTCAAGTTCGACTTTTATACGCCATTTTATTCTTCGTTAGTCAGAGGTCTACACGCTCCGATATTCCTTCAGTGCAAATTCCGACATGTAACACCGTGAATTTCGTCTTGAAAATTAGGCTCACATGCAAAAACCGACACGTCCACAAAGGTTTTGTTTTCAAAGTCCGACATGTCCAGGCCAGCCAAGACAGATCACCTGTTTTACAAACGCAGTTATTTTCATTCCGTTTCAGTAATCAAGTTGATTAGAAGTTTAGAGCGTGATACGTGCTAATAATTATAATAATTCGTGAATCCTATGCTTTACTGTTTTAATAATATTATAATTAAGTATTTAAAAATGAGTGAATTAGACAAGTATCTAACTCCGGCTGAGAACAATAAGTCTCGAAAAAGAGTCCAAACGAACCTATCAAAGCGGGAAATATCTAAACGAAATAGGTAAGACTAATTCTGTTTCATCCTCATCTACCTAGTTTGTGTACTACCTTTATTACTTTTAGATATACTGCGAAATTATTACCAGTTTTTCCACGCTGTGGACATTCTGGTAGACCGTACCAGCCCTATCAGTGTACTTCATTGCTCACAATGAGAGATGTTAAGTTCTTTTATGATTGTTTTTATAAAACTTCGGACAAAATTAGTCAAGACAATTTTATCTTAAAGCATTGTAATGTTTCTAATCCAAAAAGAAGTAGAAAAAGAAAAGAAGTAAACAACAAGCGCAAATCAATTACAGTAACGTACAACGTTAAACGAAGGGATGGTCTGTTAGTAAATGTTTGCAGGCAAAGCTTCATGAGCATCTTAGACGTAAAGAAGGACAGAATCTTGAATTTGCTTAAAAAGTATAAAGACCATAATGAAATGCCTAAAGAGCGCCGCGGTGTAGATCGGCAAAAAGGAAAAAATGATGTAAAACGAACAGCTATTAAAAATTTTGTGGATTCTTTAAAATGCGTTGAGTCACACTATTGTCGCTCCAAAAGTTTTAACCGGTTTTACTTACCCGCAGACCTCAGTATTAGAAAACTATGGAAAATGTACAATAATACAATGGGTAGAGATCTGCAAGTCAAAGAATCATTTTTTAGATATTTTTTCGTCAGAAAATATAACGTTGGATTTGGCACCCCTAAAACTGATATCTGTTCAACGTGTCTACTTTTCAAAGAAAAATTTAAAAAAACTTTTGATGCCAACATAAAAAATCAATTAATGATTCAGCAGCGTATACATAAACTGCGAGCAAACAGCTTCTATGAATTTTTGCAACGAGAAGATCCAGAGATAGAAATTTTTAGCTTTGATTGCCAAAAAAACTTAGCATTGCCGAAAATCCCAGATCAATCAGCCTACTTCAGCATGCAGGTGAATTTTTATCATTTTGCGATTATTCATGGAACTTCTAAGGAAAAAATAAATCCGGCATCGGTCAGGTCATACGTGTGGACAGAACTGGACCACCAGAGAGGTTCGAATGAGATATCTTCAGCCGTTTACCATACTCTCACTAATTTTGAGTTCAATTATAGAACCAAAATCATTAGGCTTTTTTGTGACGGGTGTGGCGCCCAAAATAAAAATTCCGTACTTATCGGAATGTTGTCACATTGGCTATTACAGTTAAGTCCGCCAACAATAGAAAAAGTTGAAGTATTCTTTCCAGTCGTTGGACATTCTTACATACCTCCAGATAGACTTTTTGGTCAAATTGAAAGGATCATTAAAAGGACACCTGAAATTACGAACCCAGGACAATATAGGGACATTTTACAAAAATGGGGCACTGTGTACAAACTAGGAGTAGATGTGCCAATACTGGACTGGAAAACAGAAGTTCAAAAAGTCATGAAGCAACCCGCTCAATGGCATTTTAAGTTTCAGATGTCAAAGCGTATAATAATGTCAAGGGGACAAAATAGCGTTTTAGTAAGTGGTGAGCTTTTTTATAAGAATAACACTGGAACCCATCAATCTTTATTAAGAAGGGGAAAAAAACTACGAATCACGCCAAGTGTTGCCGACATTGGTGTCCCTATCAAAAAAGATAAGCAAGTCAGCATAACCAAATTACTTCAAAAACATTTTGGAGAGGATTGGCAACAGGAGGAAAGCCTCTCATTTTTTAAAAATGTTTTTGACCGATCAACAGCAGTGGAGAATGCAAACCCAACTCCAGCCCAACCTCTGGTGGAAGTAGAAGTTGGCGAAAATTCCCAAGCTTTTTGTTTAGAAGAAAGTTTAAATTTTGATATTTAATTATGTTTATGTTTTCTTTGTAATAATCGTCGTTAATAAACGATTAAGTACCTACCTATTCAGTGGTTTTTTCGTTTTTAAAACCATAATTTTATGTCAAAACCCGACATGTCCACAATGGTAACAAGCAAATCCCGACATGTCCAAAATTTAAACTAAAATAACAACCAAATGGGGGACCATAGATTTTTTTTTGGTATATTTTTGGTTTTCAACATATCGAAAGAAAATAATACAATGGAGAGTTTATTGATAACACAAAAAATTGAAGCTAGAGCGGTTTTTTGTGATTTTCCTAAAATTCGTTTTAATGGACTTGTCGGGTTTTGAATTTAGGCGACTGATATATATAATTATAAATGACTAACTAATTTAATAGCCGTCATAATTTTAAAAGTTGTTTTTCTTTTCACACACCTATTTCTTGAAGTTTTTGCAATGAAGAAATACAGCTGTTATCAAAAAAAAAAAAAAAGTGACATCAAGGTATGCGTATTGTTCTCAGATGTAATAGGTACACCTGTTCTGATGTTAGGTATGTTGAATTGGTTATTAGTTAAGGACAGGTTTTTCTATTTTTCAATGATATTCATATACAAAATTCTTAGTGGAATGTTTCCAACTTACTTTAATGAGTTTATTACTTTTAACTATCTTCCAGGGACTTGTTTTGGGAATAGAAAATGTCGTGTTTACGACAGGTTGAATCCAAAGGATTAATGCCCTTTTTGATCCTGGGCTAAGCGAACATTAAGTTTGGTACCTTTTAAAGAAATATTAATATTTAGATGTTGGATATAATACAGAGTTAATGTTAAAATGTCACAAAAACGTGACGTAAACGTGACGTTTTTGACGCGTAAAAAGTCATAAAAAACGACACAAAAACGTGACGTAAACGTGACGTAAAACGTCACGTTTTCCACACGTAAAAAGGCAACGAAAAATATTTTGTATTTCCCATATAACGCCATGTAAAAACGTGGTGTAAAACGTCGCAAAAACGTTACGTTTTTTAGCATCTAAAAATCATAAAAAACGACACAAAAACGTGACGTAAAACGTGACGTTTTTGACGCGTAAAAAAGTCATAAAAACGACAAAAACGTGACGTAAAACGTGACGTTTTTGACGCGTAAAAAAATCATAAAAACGACATAAAAGCATCATGTTAACGTGACGTAAAACGTCATGCAAACGTTGCGTAAGCACCAGAACATAGTAATAATAAAATAGATTATAGAAGTATGACATACCAGGTCCGCAAAATCGATAGCTACCAGGAATGTGTAATTACAGATATCAGATTTGTCACCCTTCTTATATACTGGATAAACTTTACCGACTTTCAACAACGGTCGAGTCGTCCGATTATACCTGCGTGAGTTGTGTTATCAGTGTCAGACGCGCGCGCGCTTAATCATTTAGTTGAACCAGTGGTTAGATCGAAACCGGTCATTGTCTGGTATTTGGTCTTGATGAATGATTTGGCGACATCCATGGAGATGTTGATGTAATGCAACGCCAGTCGGGGCATATTAAAAAATCGGCAAACAAATTTACAATATTGACTGGAGTGCATATTTGTTTTGTATTGTGTCATTTTCCTAGGAAGTCAAACTCGCCTATTTCTTCTAACAATCAGATATTTAATGGGAATACATGTCTTTCTCCTACTATTAATATTGATGATTTTTCTGTAGATGAGGTAATCTCAGCAACAAAAAGACTTAAAAATAAATTGACAAGACGGGACTTTGTTCCAGCATTTTTAATACGTGATTGTAGGTTTATTTTAGGTAAATCTTTGCAGATACTAATTTAACTTATGTTTAAAATCCAAATCGTTTCCAGAATTGTGGAAAGTCGGTAAAGTTTATCCAGTATATAAGAAGGGTGACAAATCTGATATCTGTAATTACACATTCCTGGTAGCTATCGATTTTGCGGACCTGGTATGTCATACTTCTATAATCTATTTTATTATTACTATGTTTTGGTGCTTACGCAACGTTTGCATGACGTTTTACGTCACGTTAACATGATGCTTTTATGTCGTTTTTATGACCTTTTTACGCGTCAAAAACGCCACGTTTTACGTCACGTTTTTTGTCGTTTTTTATGACTTTTTTACGCGTCAAAAACGTCACATTTTACGTCACGTGTCGTTTTTTATGATTTTTACGTGCTAAAAAACGTAACGTTTTTGCGACGTTTTACACCACGTTTTTACATGGCATTATATGAGAAATACAAAATATTTTTCGTGGCCTTTTTACGTGTCGAAAACGTGACGTTTTACGTCACGATTACGTCACGTTTTGGTGTCGTTTTTTATGACTTTTTTACGCGTCAAAAACGTCACGTTTACGTCACGTTTTTGTGTCGTCTTTTTTATGACTTTTTACGCGTCAAAAACGTCACGTTTTTGTGACATTTTAACATTAACTCTGTATTATATCCAAAATATTAATATTTCTTTAAAAGGTACCAAACTTAAAGATCGCTTAGCCCAGGATCAAAAAGGGCATTAATCCTTTGGATTCAGCCTCTCGTAAACACGACATTTTCTATTCCCAAAACAAGTCCCTGGAAGATAGTTAATAGTAATAAACTCATTAAAGTAAGTTGGAAACATTCCATTAAGAATTTTGTATATGAATATCATTGAAAAATAGAAAAACCTGTCCTTAACTGATAACCAATTCAACATACCTAACATCAGAACAGGTGTACCTATTACATCTGAGAACAATACGCATACCTTGATGTCACTTTTTTTATTTTTTTGATAACAGCTGTATTTCTTCATTGCAAAAACTTCAGGGTATAGCAGTAGTCAAAATGTGGCTGAATTACAGTCTGATAAACTTTTATAGAGCTTTGAAGAGATAGGTGTGTGAAAAGAAAAACAACTTTTAAAATTATGACGGCTATTAAATTAGTTAGTCATTTATAATTATATATATACAGGCCGTAAATGGTAAAAGGGAATTATATTCAATATATTCACAATTATAAATTAAAATTAAAAAGTTATTTTGAAAATATTCCATCTTGGATAAGAAAAAGAAAACTGCAACTTCGTTGAATCATAGTATTTGTACAGTTTTAAGAATAATGTATAATATGTTTTACTTTATTTTTAGAGTTAATTATTGTTTTAATTTATTGTTGTTGTTTGCAAAATAATGGTGGCCTGTTTGAACATACACTTTAATTTAAGAAAATTTTAATTTTCGATTCTGCTGACAGAAATATTTCTGTTATTATTATAAATTGCTTTGTTATCATTATTTTAAATTTAATTATACGGTACAACTTGTGTTACCATATAAAACCAAATTTGAACATTCAATAACATGATTTGGACTATTATTTTATATTCTGCTGTAAATACTGTTATGTTCAAATCCGTTTTATCTCAATTGTCTGTGCAGTTTCGAAAATATCGTTCTATGTGGTTGTGGCCTTTCTGGGTATGTTTCAAAATATGTTTGTTTAGATCTGGTTGAATTTTTGTTACATTTATAATAAAAATTCAATCATATCACATTTTTCTTGATTTTTGTAAACGGCATTATTACTTGTTATTTAAAGCGAAGCTCTTTAAACGTCAAATTGTATTGACAATTAAAATTGTTTTATAACAGATGTCATCAGCCCAAAGCATACTAGATTCGATCGTCTTAAAAGTTATTCCTAGTATTTGAGCAAAAAGAATAATTAAAACTATAAAGTGTCATACATCATTGGAATCAGAATAAAAAATCCTATCGTTTTTCGTAAGAAACATTATGGGTCCCTATTTAAAAAAATAAAGTTGAAGATGGTCCTGATCGGACGAAACGCCGTAACGGAAATTTTGTACTGCCACGTTATAGAGCATAAAAAGTGACAATGAAAAAGTTTTGTCAGTTTTTTGATATCGTCTCAAATAAAGCAAAAAAAAAAAATTAAAAACGAAAGCTCAATATTTTGGTTTTTTTTTTGAAATAACTCAAAAACGAATGTAGATATTCTGGATTTCTTAACGGCATATTATTGGTCACAAAATTACGCAACTTTCCCCAATGTAACCGTTTTCGTATCTCTTACCGTTTCCGAGATCCCAATAGTGAGCCTCGAATTTCGCCCACCCTGTATATATATATATATATATAGTCTTATTTTACTTAGCGATTAGCCTTAATGTTAGCCTTATAATTGTGTAGGTTAGCCTTATTACCCCTAATGTTAGCCTTATTTTCGTATCGATTAGCCTTATTTACGTCACGGTTAGTCTTATTTATGTAACGGTTAGCCTTAAATCGTGTAGGTTAGCCTTATTAGACTTAATGTTAGCCTTATTTTCGTGACGGTTAGCCTTAAAATTAGCCTTATTATAGCCTTAATGTTAGCCTTATTACCCTTAATGTTAGCCTTATTTTCGGTTCAACCAACACGAAAACAGCAATTCAAATTGAATGGACCCGCGAATATACTGAAGCAGGCGGTGTTTAAACAAATTTAAAGATGTACATTGTTTCCATTTAGAAAGTAACTGATTATACTGAATTAAACCCTTGTGAAATATTGAATTCATTGTTTTTTTTTTAATTAGTACGAGTTACATGTAAATCAAGGTTTGCTCGAGCAGGAAACCGGTGAATCAGATAGTTAAAAGTAATAAACTCATTAAAGTAAGTTGGAAACATTCCACTAAGAATTTTGTATATGAATATCATTGAAAAATAGAAAAACCTGTCCTTAACTGATACCTAACATCAGAACAGGTGTACCTATTACATCTGAGAATACGCATACCTTGATGTCACTTTTTTTTTATAACAGCTGTATTTCTTCATTGCAAAAACTTCAGGGTATAGCAGTAGTGAAAATGTGGCTGAATTACAGTCTGATAAACTTTTATAGAGCTTTGAAGAGATAGGTGTGTGAAAAGAAAAACAACTTTTTGCTAATCTTTCTATAAATATAGCTGAAATGACTCTTCAACGATAAGATAGTGTCCACCATAAATCCTAGATATTTAATTACCTCAACAACTCCAATTCTTTCTTAATAAATTTGAATATTAATGTCTCTAAATTGGTTTGATTATATTTAAATTTTAGATGTAACAATCATACATTTGGTCTTCAAAACATTAAGCTTAAGTTTATTTTCGATTCTACAAAACAATGTGATAATTCAGATACAAGTAATTATTTCAATTTGAATCCGGTGTTTTTCAACCTGCCTTTCTGATAATTATTTTAATACCTATCTGGTTAATATCATGGCTTCGCCCTGTCTTTTTTAATATTTTTTTTGTGCTTTGGGGTATTATGTGATATGGCGTACGACAAAACTAGAATATTTGATATCAATAGGTGTACTACAGAGTTAGATTATTTATGGAGATAGAATAATTCAATATTTGATTATTTTTTTTTACCTTGTTAAATATTAATAGAATAATAATTAATATTAATATATTAATCTAGTATAATATCAATATTGATTTGTGGCTTTTTATCGGCTTCTTATCTGTAAGAGACCACAATGAGTTAACAAAGATATGTTTTTTTTTAAATCTACGTAATTAGTTTGAGATCAATATATTACAACTACAGGGTTTTCTATTATTGCGGCCTGGTTCGTCATTATGCGACAAAAACAATCTTTATCGGCCTTATCGGCGTCGCGCAATTATTATTATTATTTATTCTATAACGCGGTACCTTTACAGGCAGCCTTCTACCTGTGTGTTCCTGATAACCCAGATCATATTCGTCAAGGACATTGCAAAGACGCTAGATGTTTGAAATTATATTTATTCGTAGTTTTTTATCACCGCGAGTTCATAACTGTTACCAGAGCTCGTTTCGTTGAAAATTCTGCAACAAATCTGGTAGAGATTTCAGCAAGACGTCGCAAAAAAACGCTGGTTTGAGACCGCAGATGCTCGCTCTCTCTCAGGCGGCTCGTTAATTTATGGAGATACGCAATATTTATTATTATTATACATGCGTGCAGTATACAGCGGTTTGTGCTGGTGCTCGATCTTGTTTGCTCTCATCAGTATGGAGACATCAATAATTTCGCAGGTGTTATTATTTTGCATAGTTTCAAATTGTTGTTGTTGTTCTCACCAGTATGGAGATAATTAGATATTTATTATTATTATATTACGCGCGCGCAGGTGTATGTGGTTCAGTCTAAAAAGTGACCTGTGTTGGTGGTGGTCGGTCGTGCTTGTTCCACGAAAAGTTAGGTTAAGTTATATGAGTTCGTTCGCATTTAATAATGAGATATCACGCTGGTGTCGGCTGTGTTGGTGATCAGTCGGAGAACTTGCCTACATACTTTAAATTCAAATATTGAGCCCCAAACGGTTGTCTTCGCTCTTAGAACGTAAATTTGGCTAAATTAGTGTTCTAGACGTTGAGACGAATCGTTTGATACCCCACATCGTGTGATTCGGGAGACCGGAAATGGAAACCGGAAGTGGCCATTTTATGATGGATTCCAGCTTGTTTCGAGCTGGGCAACACGCCTATATACTTTAAATTCAAATATTCAGTCCCAAACGGCTGTTTTCGCTCTTAGAACGTAAATTTGGCTAAATTAGTGTTCTACACGTTGAGACGAATCGTTTGATACCCCACATCATGTGATTTGGGAGACCGGAAATGGAGACCGGAAGTAGACGAATTCTAGCTTGTTTCGAGTTGGGGAACACGCCCATATACTTTAAATTCTAATATTCAGTCCCGAATGGCCGTTTTCGCTCTTAGAACGTAAATTCTTTATGTGCCGTAACAATGCGTCGCCGTGTGCGACCTCCTTTACCTTTCTGCCTTTCAGACCATAGAACCTTGCCCAAACGGCTCTCCTTCTGTCTTTTGGGGTCTATGGTTTGTTTGGGGCCTTGGTCTAGACAGCTGGCGTTGAGACGAATCGTTTGATACCCCACATGTGATTTTGACAGTTGGGGGCCCCAAAGGCTCGGGGTGTATAGTTTAGGGCCTTGGTCTAGACGACGCCCCCTACTTGCTGGGTGCGTCGTGCTGCGCCGTGCGGGGGCAGAATGCGGGGGCGGCGGCGGCTTCCTTTGATGTTGCCGACAAAGGAGACCGCCGCCTTTGATGCCCCGACAAAAAGTTCCCAGTCTGAATCGCCCTATTACCCACTGGAGAACGACCAAATCTTGTGTTTACGATACTGATCTGAAAATAAGTACTTCATTTTGGTGGGCGGAATGTTCATGCTATCATTTAGTTAGTTAATTTGTATTTTTTTCGCGGTCTACACCGGAAATGTTTCCCACCCATGTTCCTGTGACATCCTTGCCCACCTTTCGCGCTCTTGCGCACCACCGTTTTTTGGAGAGGAAGACGGCGTGCACGTACCCAGTATTAGATGAAACAAGATCGTGGTGCGTGGTACAACTGTATAAACCTTGACGTTAATCGGCGAACCTAATCAAGAAAAAACCACCAGTGTCCTCAGGAAAGAAGCTGCTGAGTAGTAAAATTCCTCCGACTACGGCTGAAAGAAAAATATCTCGTTTCCCCCCCTTCACCAGGTAGGTGAAATCATATCTGGTCAGCGTTTGTCTTCGTGTTTTTTTCTAATTCAAATTTACCTCTCTGCGTGCATGAACAGTAGATATTCTAGATTTACATTAGATAGTAGAGTTACTTCTTATACACCGGTCTGTGTCTTCTGTCTGCTGAGGAGGGGCTGCGAAAGCCATAGATAGATGTGGAACCATTCGACTGACCTCGTATATAAACCGTTTACTGCAACGATTTTTTTTTAAATTTAAACTTTTAATTTAAAAATTTTAAAAATTTAAACCGAAATTTTCTAATCTTTGTGTTCAGCACACATGAAGTTAGTTTATGACCGCCTACAAAAAACGCCGCCGCTTTTAGGGCAGATCAAACGAAAGATCCTACTGTTTACAATATACTTCTATTTTGAGTCTGCCATCAAATCTTATTTACTACCAATTTTTTTTGGTAATAAATAAAAGGTGATGTTTTTTTTTTGTAAGGCCTACCAGTACCAGTAGAGATGCATTCATAAACATTGTAATTGGTTGTTTAATTAATTAGGTATCCCAATAACAACCTATTCAGTTAAAAAAAATTTAATGTGGTGGGGTCTCAACTGGAGTTTAGAAGTTTGGGCTCGTTTATTTTTAGTAGGTTACTGAGCGACGAGGTGTACCTTCTTACTATTATATGTATTGCAATTTTACTTTCTATAAAATATTTACAATTTCACAATTTTTTTAATTAACCTATTTTTTCTCAATATTTTACGAGTTTTAAGATTTGAAACTGATGAATCCTGAAATATGACTATGGATTCTGAAAGTACTGTTAAAGTAACAAATTCTGATACAATTTTCATTGCCGTACGTAAATTAGGGGTCGAGATTCGCGGAGTCTGCTAACTTGAGGTTCGAGTTAGGAGACTGCAGATTTTTCGCAAATGAGTAAAGTTACAAAATTTATTTCAGTGTAACAAATTGCTATGGATAAAGAAACAAAATCTACCAGTTTTTTTCACAATTTTTTTAATTAACCTATCTTTCTCAATATTTTACGAGTTTGAAGATTTGAAACTGATGAATCCTGAAATATCCTGACCATGGATTCTGAATGTACTGTGAAAGTAACAAATTCTGATACCATTTTCATTGGCGTACGTGAGTTAGGAACCGAGATATCGGAGAGTCTGCTAACTTGAGATTCAAGTTAGCAGACTGTAAATTTTTCGGAAATGGGTGGAGGTACAAAATGTATTTCAGTGTAACAAATTGCTATAGATAAAGAAACAAAATCTGCCACGGTTTTTTTCACAATTTTTTTAATTGACCTATTTTACTCCAATATTTCACGAACTTTAAGGTTAGAAACAATTCAAATCTAAAATATGTAAAGTAACAAATTCTGATACCATTTTCATTGGCGTACGTACGAATTAGGAGCCGAGATATCGGGGAGTCTGCTAACTTGAGTTTCAAGTTAGCAGACTGTACATTTTTCGGAAATGGGTCGAAGTACAAAATTTTTTTCAGCGTAACATAATAGCAACAAAAAGTAACTAAATCTCTAATAGTTTTTTTTTGCAGTCTGCTAAAAGTGGTTTGCTAACTTGATATACGTGATTTTCACGGACCAGATTCAACACTTGTTCTTCAGCTGCTAAAATATGTTGTGGGCGTCCCGAGCCACCATCTCGTCTACGATTTGCACGTAAATTACCAGTATCACGGCCACGTTGTCCCACTGCCGTAAAAGTCATAATTTGGCGTGTGTCGATTGGGAAATAGATCCGCATACAAGCGCGAAGCTGCCACTGCATTTTGTCCAACTTCACCATAAATAAGAATCATGTCCATTAACTCAGCATTACATGTACACATGAGCCATTATGAAAATTTTAAAGTTTAACACTCCTACGATAAATAAAACAACAAACAGTACTGACTTCTTGTTTCTAATGTACCCAGTACCTAGGCTGGGCTGACCTCGTTTTGTTTACCATCGGCACTGAGAGAGCGACACAGATAAACAATAGATATATTATCCCCACTCCAACTCTATTCACTCGGTCTTGACCAGGCGTTCCAGGTACAAAAACTTTTTTTGTAGGAATGTGGTATATCAGATGTCGTTGAAGTACAGTTGCCCATCTACGTAGTCCTTTATAATGGTATAACTTTTAACACTGTTTACGGGAAATTCAAAGACTTTTATTATAAATTCTTTTGGTGATATCGATTTCTTATTTAAGGATGCACATATCCTCAAAGTTTTAGAGATAAGTTCTGAATAACTCTGCATATATATATATATATTCGAAAAAATAACAATGGCGCGAGCCGCATTTCTCTATCTGTTACCGTTTTCGAGCTACAAAGCATTTCTCGATTAATGTTAGTAGTGATGAGAAACACACCGTAGTGCCCTCTTTGGGTCTGTGCTACTATCTGTCTGACAATTATTGTCAGACAAATAGTAGACAGACCCAAAGAGGGCACTACGATTGTCAAACAGATAGTAGCACAGACCCAAAGAGGGCACTACGGTGTGTTTCTCACCACTACTACTAACATTCACGATGCCCATTAGGCAACCACGTCGCAACATCGTTCATCGAGTCCGGTACCTATGGCACCCTGATGAGCGCAAAATAAGCGCGAAACCGGTTAGTATCTGGTAGAAGGTCTCGATGAACGATATGGCGACTCCTATGGAGATGCAGATGTAATGCAACGCTAATTCATGTAATTTAATTCAAATAAACACCCTGGTTTCATAAACGGAAAGGGGGCTAAAAATGTATTCTAAAAATATGTACTTTATTTATTATCTGTTATGTCGATTTGCGGAAAATTTGAAATTTTCAAAATTCTCGTGCCAACAATATTAATTTTCTGACTGAGAAGGCTTTGAAAACAAACGAGTTCGACGTTTAACATTATTAGAAGCGTGTTAACCATAGTTAACTTTGGTAAGATTAACACAGTTAACTTTGGTAAGATTTTCATGAAAGAAATACGGTCCTATTAAGTGGTTACTACTCAAGCACTACTTACTGTGAGAATTTTGAGGGGGTTCTTGAAACACAACCAAAAGCATTAGGTCATTATTTGCTGTAACTGTAAACCTAAAGTAATTGATCATCTTACAATCCACTTTAAATAGACTAAAATTGTTTATTTAAAAATTATTTAATAGATTGTTAAAAGAAACGTGCGACCAAAATTAAACATGTTCGGACTAACATGCTTAATTTTTGTTTACAACTTATGTACCTACCTATACAGTTTCGAGGTCCAGAACTGAACGGCAAGAATGTAAATGGTTTCACCTTATTCCCTTCAAATCTTTCTGGTATAAATTTTTCTGGGTCTGCAAAATATTTAGGATTATGGTGACATCCATATATAAATATGCATATATTAAGATTTTTCGGCAATATAACGCCATTACCTGAAAAAGTATAATTAATTATTGCAGTTAGAACTCTCTTAAAACTATACTGCATTCATAAATGTTTACGAGTCACGTGACCTAACTATTTTTGAAACCATAGGTAAATTTAGTTTCTTTGGCGTCTGAATACTAGTAACCTTTGAAGGAACTAAAACAATACGGTGAAGGGTACATTAGAAAGCAAGCTTCCGTGTTACGGACGTTATTGGTGTTAATTTGTTATTGGACGTTTGGTGACAAAGTACAAATCAGCGATAGCTTGAAGCTTGAGCTTCGGCGAACAGTATATCACTGTTTAATGTAAACGAATCATTACAAATGAAGACTTTATGAGTCGCTTTATCTGATTTATTGATCTGCTTTATCAGCAGATCAACGTATCTCGCGCTTCTCGCGAGAGGATTTAAACAGGCTACTGTCACTAGATAGATTGCACAGTCACTTTAATTGATTGATAGAAAAGATTGCAGTGGTAATCTTATAAAGATATATAAAGTCAGTCATTCAACAAACATACATCGGGTTCGCTGATAAGCGCAAGAAGAGGAGTTCCAACGGTGCTCTATCAGTGGAGCCAGCTTGAAGAAAAGGACATCCACTGCTGGAGGATCCACTATTATGGCACAAGCGGTCATGGACTGCCCACAGTGCCCACAGTGCCACAGTGGGGGTTTTATTCCCACTACTGTGGTCGACTCATATTGACGAACTTCTTAGAAAACTCAAGAATCGTGGAGGAATCTGCCACAACTGAGACGGGCAAAGTTATTCATTAAAGAATGGTCGCTTAATTTCACAATAGATCTGTTAGGCCAGAATAAAAATGCCATCAGAATAATAGTCACGTGCTTAATAGGCACAAGAATCTAATGGGACTGACAGAAGAATCAATTTGCAGATTCTGTTAAGAAGAAAAGGAAACCTCAATAAACGTATTCAATCAGTGAGTAGAGTGGGTAATGACAGAGCTAATGGAGAAGAGTCGAGTCGTATATGCTATCCTGCGCTGTGCTATATCCCGTTCTAGTCGGTATCCAGTTTCAACAACTTGTCGAAAAAAGTCGATATAGTGTAATCGAACCCACATGAAAGACAAGAGGATTCCCGATATAGAAATGAAATGCTTAATGGAAAATTATAATTGATAGATATATTGCCCTATATATTATAATCTGAAAAAAAGTTTAACATGAAATTATTTTAAAGTTAGAATGATGCTTAAAGCGGACGTAACTATTAAAAATTGAGAAAATATTAATGAAAAGCGGGACAGGGTGAGATAAAGTAATATATGGATATAGGGTCCTACGTTTGTCAAATGTTAATAAGTTTGGAGAGTCCCCCATTTGTGAAGAGGTTCGAACGCTGTAAAGAGACAGGTCTGAACTTGTTTAAATGACCTTGAATACTTGGTCCATTATTGATTATTGGTTATAGATTATTGCTTTTATAGATTATTTATTATTGGTTATTGACTATCGATTATTGCTTGATTATTGAGTATTGATTATTGATTATAGAGTATCTGGTTTCAATAACTTGGCGAGACAAGTTGGTATAGCATATGACATCGAACACCTAGCATCTAGACAGTATTCAATAAGCCGGTGCGTCTCATTGTTTCATCAATTGGATCACCGACTTACCACCTATCAAAATGGTTAACAGAAAAGTTCGAAGGTTCACCCATTGTAACATTTAGTTTTTCCGTTATTAATTCCGTTGATTTCATGAATAAGATGCAAAATGTTCAGATGCAAGAAGGTGAAGTTTTAATCTCCTTTGACGTTTGTTCATTTTTTCCAAGTGTTGCTATACCGCAGACCTTGGACTACCTTAAGGATCTTCTCGAATTAAATAATCTCAGTCAAGATGTAGTAAAAGAATATCTTCAACTCACTAAACTTTGTATGAAACAAAATTGCTTTCGATTCAATGGTAATTTTTTCGATTCAGTGGTAATGGTAACATGAGGATACAACAATTGGTAACTCTTTGTCACCATTCATTGCCAATCTCTTCATGAACAGATTCGAAACGGAGGCAAAAGAAGAATTCGAGTATTTCCCCAGGGTTTGATTCAGATATGTGGATGATATATTTGCAGCGTTTGATATAAAAGTCACCAATATTGACAACTTCGTTTCAAAATTGAATAGTCGTTTTGCGTCAGTTAAATTTACATATGAAATTGAAAACTCTGGACAGCAATCATTCTTAGATGTGTTAATAATTAGAAATAATGAAAATAATTTAGAATTTGTATACAGAAAAGTACCATTACTTTAAGATATATCCCTAAGGACTCTCACCATTATGCTTAACAAAAAATGGCGAGTTTAAACTTTTTAATTCATCGCCTATTAAGTTTCCCTCTAAATAAGGAGAGGTTTGAACAGAAAAAAAACACTGATTAAGGAATAGCTGGGAGTAATGTATAATACTGTAACATTAATTTATAAAATAATCAGGAAACGTAAATTTAGACACTTCGAAATTCCTCGACTTTTCAAAATGAGAGATAAAACCCAAAATCCATATTTATTCCATACGATCCTCGTTCCACCCGTGGTTTTGGTAAGGTTTTTAAAGATAGGTATGTCAGTGGTTTATTCATCGAGAAATAAACTACAACAACTTTAGGCAATCAACAAGACAAAATAGAAACTAAGGAAAAGTCGGCGATTTATGAAATTAGCTGTAAAGACTGTAATCAAAAGTATGTTGGTCAAACTGGCTCATGGCTCATCTCAAATATGCTAGAATAAATCTACTGTCGCCCAACATGCGTTTGAGAACAACCATAAAATAGATAGTAGCAATTTGACACTACTTAGGAACAGCTGGATGCTTTTGAGAGAAATTGATAAATGTAAAAATAGTATGAATGGTGACAGAGCAGTCGTGATGGTTCACTTAACAGTCGCGATGGTTCACTGAACCGTAGAAATAGTTTAGGTTAGCAGGATACAATGTTAGCATAGGTTTAGTTTTAATCATCTCCAGATGATGCCAACTTGGTTGGCGAAACGCGCGTTGAGTACAGGACAGTGTTTTGGTGTTATACACCAAAGGTTCCAACCCCCTTCAAGATAATGAAACCATATCTAGAATATAGTATGAGTTCGGGTGAAGTCGGCTAATATCGGAAGAAGCAGCCACATTATTGGTTCTTACCCAGATTATCCTAACCCTTCTCTCATACATATACTAAAAGTGATGCATTGTCTTTTCTTGTCAGATACTATGAAGTGTGACACTGCCAGAAGTATTTCTCTGGCAAATGCAATCTAGTGTGACATATTCGCGACTACTGTTCCGTTCTACATAAAAAGGGAACAGTGATGGTAATGCAGTCCAGTGTTACATATTCGTAAGTATCCTACACACCGATAGAAAAAGAAAGTCATAATGTTTCTTCTACATCTGCACCAAAGAAACAAAATTATGATATACCACCTTCATTAACATCGCTGCTGTTAATGTATAACGAACTCGATACTCTGTGAACGTTGTGGAAATATATTTTCAAAACCATCCAACCTCCTACGACATAATCAAAACTCCTACTGTGTTGGAAATAATGTGACCGATAAAAAAATTGATCGACCAATTGAAAAAGGTCTTGGAGATGGCGTTGAAAAACTTTCAAGTAGATTTAAGAACAACATCGTTACTGTTTCACTAGACCTACTATCATGCTCTCAAAGTTAATTTTGAATTGGTTTTTATGTTATATCGGAAAAGAAGATGTCTGATATCAAGTTATTTAAAACAAAGAACAAGGTGATACCCCATCGACATATCTTCAGCAGATTTTTAAAGATTTTATGAAAAAGATTACTTCTCAGGCCTCCTCATTTGAGGAACGGACTATGGATGAGTTTTAAAACAGAAAATGTTTCTGGATATGACATAAATAAATTTACACCACTATCATCTTCGTCATATATTAATCTTCCGAAATTCATGGAAACGAGTCGTATTATGCAGCCATATTTCATTCAGAAGGGAATCAGAGTACCATTTCATGTAGAACCATTACATTTCACTTCAAACCGATAAGCTACATATGTTAATTTACTGCTGGTATCAGATAATGCTAGTAACAATCACTAAAGCCTCATAACAGATTAGTTTCAAATCAGAAATCTAAACATAAGCTAGAATTTGTGATGGATGCCTACAATTATTTAGAAAACTGGAGTGACAACATGAGAAAAATGACTGCAACCATATATTTACGAAAATACCTACCACTCAGTTGAAGATCAACAAGTATGGTGAAAGTATTCCTGAAAATAATATTGTTAGGATTACTTGAAGGAAATGCAGAAAACAACTACTCCACGGCCAATGTGCCCCAAATAGCATTGCATTATTTCGGAATCTCCAAAGAAGTGCATCAGGTGTGCCATAGGTAGTGGACTCGATGAATGATGCTGCGGCGTGATTGCCTAATGGGCATCGTGAATGTTAGGATTGTCTTCCTTAAAGACAATAGAGGCACTGATGTAATGGCTTCTGCGGAAAAGCATGTTGTTATCTGTCTGTTAATTTGATAATTATTGTCAGACAAATAGTAGCAAAGACCCACAGAGGGCTCTACGGTGTGTTTCTCACCACTACTTACATTGTGATGCCCATTAGGGAATCAAATCGTAGCATCGTTCATCGAGGTGGTTCCAAAGCCACTTACTCATACATTCAACACATATAGGAGCTGCGCTTATGGATAAGAGGAGTCATAGGGTTAAATGGGAGGACATTCAATCAGTTTTTTCGGGGCGTATCTGGATAAGCGTTGTTATCAACAAAAAGCATATCGATGTTGGTGAGTTTTTAAATGACGCCTTCCCACTGTTCAAGACAAGGAAGAATATAATTCTCAAAGAACATCCAGCCACAAAAGTAAACACCGTTTTTTGCGGTGAATTCATAAAACAATGAAAAGTATCGAAAATTCGCGAATTCAAATATTTTAATACCAAAAACGCGGTTGTGGACATGGGCACAAATTTAAAGTCATGGTTGCAGGAGAACGTCGCAGATAAAATGTATAATAAATAGGAAGAATATCAAGAAAAAGATAGTAGCTGGGCTCTTATTAAAAATCTCAATTTAGAAGTAAATATTAATATATTTGAAACGGACAATGGTATATCTTCAAATGTTAGATTATCAGAACAAATTGTAAATAAATATGCTTGTTGCGTTAACGTAAAAAATTACGTTGATTACTTGTGTTTTGCATGGTCTATTGTTTCGGCTTTACATACTAGTACTGTGATAGAACCTCATCGTATCCTCATCCTACCTCCGTACTAAATTTAAAAAATTTAATATCTTCCATGACCTTTGGCCGAATTGGGATGTTTGAAAAATTTAATGATATATCCATCAATGTTTTTACATCTTGCGCAAAAACGTGGTAAGACTTTTAATGTTGCACCTCCCTATTTAACAAAAATAAAGTGTTGAGGCACGTTGCTTTTAATTCAAGACAAATATTTCAATGAAAGTCAGAGGGGTGAGGGTGAGGAGGAAATTAATTGTGAAATTAAATCACTTTTGCTGCGTTAAAAATGTATCTAGACTTGTTTCATCTCAATTAAGTAAAAAATCTCACAAAAAACATATTTGTGATATTTCCCTCAATTATTTTAGTTCTGATGAAAACTTAAATAATCACGTTATAGAGATTGCGAAAAATTAAACAAATACAAAATCACTTTTCCCGATGAGGAATCTATCTATCTTTTAAGAATCACAAGTACATAATTCCAACGCCTTTAGTTATTTAATCCGATTTTGAGGCAATGCTAGAACCTCTCTCTGAACATAGTAGTACCAAAACCAAGAAATATCAAAAACATAAAGCATTTAGTGTCGGGTATTATTTGAAACGTGTCTATGATGATAGCTTATCCATCTATAAAAGCTACCAAGGCATAGATGGCGTTCAATGGTTCTCCCGGGAAGTTGATAATATTTCTAAATTTGTCCATTCAAAATTAACTAGTTGTTCCCATAAATGTGTTGTCACAGGTGCAGAGTTTGAATTTCAGGTACTCCATATTTGTAAAAAACCGTTTAAGAGAAATGATCATAAGGTCAGAGACAACTATCAGTTTACGGGTTTATATAGAGGATCAGCGCGAGATAAGGCGGGTGGGTTTCAGGGTGGTGGACAATGGATTTTTTATTGTTTATGAAAGGATATTTGGGCTGGGATCTGAATTTTACTATTTAAGGGTGGTTTGTAAGGGTTGGTATGGCGAATTTTTTATTATTTAGGGTAGGATAGTTTTGGGATCGATTTAGTAGGTTTAACAAGTTAAGGGTGGTTTTTGGTTAGAGGTGTTTTTTTGGATTTTTTGTTATTTCGGGTAGGATGATATTTGGGTAAGTTTAGGAAAAATTTTTTAAGGAATGATTTATTTAGGAGTGGGTTTTTGTATTGATTTTTGTTTTTACTGTTGGAATTTTGGATTTTGGGATTTAGGGGTTGTAAATGAAGTTAAGGGATGGTTTGGGACGGATGGCGAATTTGGCGGTTAAGGGATCGTGTAGGGAAGGATTTGTATGTTGTCGGATCGTCTGTGTAGAGTTGGAAATAAGTCTGTAGTTTATGTATTCGTCAATTGTCGGGGTGCCTGCTAAATTGTTAAGGATAGGGATGGGTGTAGTAAATGGGAGATGATTTGCTAGTCTGAGGGACTTGTTCTGTATTACCTGAGGGTGTATTAATGGGTGGGACTTATTAAAGGATACCAAATAGGAGAGGCGTATGTAAGGATGGGTTTGATGTAGGATTTGTAAAGGAGTGTGGATGTGTCAGGAGGTCCGTCAAATTCGCTATTTGCCCGAATCTCCGGTATGCCTTAGACTTTGTCTTGGAGACCTGTTGAGAGAAGATGAGACCCTTATCGAGTACCAGGCCTAACTAAGTTAAAGTTGCGGTTACGTACACCGGCATATTACTGACCCTCAGTGTGTGGTCAAGGATAGGGCGTGTTTTAGTAAAAAAATTACTAAAATTCACTGCATACTTAAATTTAACCAGTCTCCATAGCTGAAAGCTTTATACAAACTAATGAACAATGCCGTTTTGGGCAAAACGATGGAAAATATTGGGAAACGTTTGGTGAAACTCAAAAATCACTGGGAGGATCGATATGTAGCTGGTAATTACATAGCTAGCCGGAATTTTCATAGTAGAACCATTTTCGATGAGGATCTGGTAGCAATTGAATTGAATAAAACAGAAATTTGCTTTAATAATCCTTTATATGTTAGAATGTGTATTTGACTTGTAAAAAATTTGCGTGTACGACTTTCATAATAATTTTATCCTTAAAAATTTAAACAACACTTGCAAATTGCTTTACACTGATACGGATAGTCTTATTTAGGAAGTCCAATGTGACAATGTTTATGAACAAGTTATAATAAATAATTTGGAAAATTTGATACTAGCGACTATGCCCCAGACAATCCGTATCAGTTGCCTTTGGTCAATAAAAAAGTTCTAAGACTAATGAAGGACGAATGCGCCGGTTCCATAATGACGCATTTTGTAGGGCTGCGCTCTAAAATGTACAAAATTTTGATAGATGGTAAATCATGTATTAAAAAATCCAAAGGCGTAAAGTCAAATGTGAAAAAGTCTATAACTTTTGCGGACTATGAAAATTGTCTTAGGAATAGTAGTGAAATCTTTAGGACCCAACGAACTATTCAATCTCACTTATATATTATATATTTCCGAAAACAGCATACAATTCTGAGTCAATTATATTATGAGTATATTATTGGCTCCATACGACTTCATCCGCACCCAATTAGAAGACCAGCTTTCGTTTTTAGCGCCATCCTTATCAAAATAGACAAAGACCTCTTGCTAATTATACGGCTGTTGAATGTAGAGGATATTGTGCAAGATCGTTTGCGGAATTATATAGTGGGAAGTTAACATTGCTATCATCAAATTACTGGCACAACCACATGCAAATCTTGCAATTTATTCCACCCGTTGAGGTGTGATTTATTTCACCCGTTTGCAATCCTGCGGACGTATACCTTTATTAAATCTAGATAAATTTTGAAAGACGTTTCGCTCCCATCCAACACCCATAGGTGCAATATCAATAAATTGGAAACTATTAAATTGTCGATCTCCCACAATAGCCTTTCGCAATCGACAATTATGCTGCTGCTCTAACCTCACTTTTAACATTATAAATTTTAGGAGTTACAGCAGGTGTAATACTGAATTAAATTATAGCTATTATGTTTTATATATTTTTAATTAGGAATGGGAACAAGTGACGGGGATAATAGAATAACAAATATTTGTTAAAAATTATTTTATTTAGGTAATCCGACAAACAACCAGTTGCAAAGATCCGTACAATTTCTTAAGCTACACATACTTGTAGGTGTACAATGATAAAAACAATATCAACTAATTTTACTAAATACAGGTGGCGGTCCAAAAATATTCCAGTATAGATTCGCCACGTTAACTATAGTCTTCGCCGTTAATGCTGTGGTTCCAATTCCAACAACCTTTGTCTCAGAAATTCCGCCTTTTGATGTCCTTTAACATATATCATACAGATATTTTCATCATCTATCAGGTGGGTCTTCAATATTTCACCCAACATATATTCAACGAATCCACTGGTATATTTCAGACCATGATGAGATTGCTCCAAATATTTAACCTGTCTCTTGGAGGCCGCATCCAGGACGTTGAATGGCTTCGGTCGCTTCAATAGGTAATGCGCCGTACGTTGACCGCAGATAAAAGATATCTCTTTCGGGTGAAAATCGGGCAGATTGAAACCCTGCATGTCTACGGCCAGGCACTTCATCTTGCTGGAGGTCGTGATTGGAACTGAGCTGAAGACTGAGCAAGTATTTGGAATCTTCGAGTGAATAGCAGAGATAACCTCGAACAGTACTCAATATAGCGCATTCTTGGGCAATTTCCATCTCCTTAGATCCGCCGCCAATTACATATTTTACGGATGAGAAGATGAAAGCTGGAGCGTTATTTACAAAGGAAATAGCCCCATCACCGGTCTTTATTATTCTTCCTCGCACAAGCAGCTGACTGTCGTAGGTGGCATCGAAGAGCGTCGATTGATTGACGGCAATTTCAATTACATCATTATTTCGGAAAGATCTAGTGTACGGGTAATACGTTCGCCACTCCACCTTCTCTATTGCATCATCGGATTGAGCCTTTCGGAAAATGTTGAACATTGACGCTGACATTGTATCCCCAGCGATTCCAAGAAACTAATACTCGATGCGTTTAAAGGCGGTTTTTTGTTGTCGTTGTTTGTAGTAGTAGTAACAGAGTCTGTATTGCTACAAGTTTTCTGTAATACTGGCGGAGCTGGTGCGGGCACATCAATTTTATCAGATGTATGATGCTGGTCGAAAATCAATACCATGTTATTATGTTAGCTTCTTTATCTCCAATCGAACTATTATTTCTTCGCCCTTGAAGTTGACAAGCTCAAAGTTCTGATCCAGTACAGTTATGCAAATATTATTTATTTCTCGCCTGTTTACTATCGGCAGGTAAATAAGATGTGTGGGTGTTTCGTCGATGGCGAACCCAGGGTCAACGAAAATTGCAAATTTGTATATGGTTTGAGAGGGTCGGTCGTTGTAGAACGCTTAATAACATTAAGAATAAAAGAAATAATATTCTTTAATAATCTCTTTGTAGTATTCAATTATCTAATAGTCTTCTGACCATGTCCTTAGTTGGTCTGTGTTTATCTGGACTCTGGAAACATACGACATGTTTTACTAACAATTCGATTACATTCCCCATAAACGACAATTAAATTTAAAAAGTCTTCGTTTGTGTAATCGGAGTATGCCATTATTATTAAAAATATTACAACTAAATCGACAAACTCACCTTTACACTAATGACTGCAACATTGCGAAATATGTAAGTACGCCAAGTGACATTTTTTTGTTTCACAGCCAACCTGCAGCTAACTGTCGAATTATTTTCGTTGTAGCAATAATGTCCAAATCGGTGGAATTTAGGTATAGGGAATCCTAATACCAATCGAAAGAGAATTAAAAGCTACATCCATTAGCATTATAAAACATAGGGTGTTGTATTTAAAATAAGCGAGTTATTGAACTTTCAATTTGACACAATTGGTCGGTGTTTTTTCAACGCCCTGTGTAACTTGGATCAACTTTCTAATACTACAGATGTGTTTGTATACCTTTTAGTATTTCCCGTCTAAAATTTTAGCCCTCTAGATTAAAAACTAGAGGAGATAGAACCGATTAAGCGTAAGTATGTTTTTCCAAAATTCTTTAAAAATATCGAAATATCTCAGAAACGATTGAGTTTAGGGATAGGGTATTCTTATGAAACTTGCCTTTAAATTTGACGTAGAATCCAAAAATGAAATACAAAATAGTACATTCCGTTTGAAATAAGCGAATTGATGTCTCCTTCCGTTAGACCCGGAAGTGTGACGTCATCGGCAATATTTTTAATCGATACAAAATTATGAGAAACCCCCGTATATAAATTTTCAGAATTGCACTACGCGTAGTATTCTAGAAACGCCTAATGGAAGGTCTACGTGGAACACCCTGTATGTATTGCTTCGAGACGTATCCACTGTTAGACCTTGATATTTTCAAGGAACGAGCGTTATTTGTCTTTGATTACTCGAGGCGAGACGAAAATGACGAAAATTCTACCATCTATTGACGTGGGGCTCGAAATAGAGGCCTCCGAAGGTTTTCCCGTAAAGAACCGAGTTCCCTGCATAATTATATACGATTGTATTAAGGAATATCGCCCACTCGACAATAGTGTAAATAATCTTAATTAAAGCTTGAGTTTACTCCAGTCTTCGATCAAGATGCAGAGTCTGGCTGTAGACATGCAGGGTTTCGATCTACCCGAATTTCATCCAAAAGAAATATCTTTTATGTGCCGTCAGCGTTCGGCCCATTTCCTATTGAAACCGCCCATGCCATTCAACGCCTTAGACACTGCTGCCAAGAGGCAGGTTAAATATTTACAACAATCTCATCATAGACTGACTCAGACAAAGGTTATGTGAATTGAATTGCATCATCGGCGCCGACTATAATTAATGTTGAGAATATAAACTGCAGTACCCTTGGACCGTCTCCTGTATTTAGTAAAAATAGTCCCTATTGCTTTTATCATTGTATGACTAGAAGCTTGTGTAGTTTAAGAAATTGTACAGAACTTTATAACTGATTGTTTGTCGAATTATCTAAATAAAGTAACTTTTAACAAATATTCTAATGTTATTATTCTATCCTTTCCCTTCCTGTCCTTAATTAAAATATATATAATATAATAACAAACTGTAATATGATTCAGTATTACATCTCTGCTGCTGCAACTCCTACAATATATTTATAATGTTAGAAGTAAGATTATAAGAGCATATTTACCAATTGGAAAAATAATTGAGGCTATTATGTTGTACGAAGATAAACAATGTGTATGTAATAGTTTCCAAAAACTTAATATCAAACCTATGGAGCTTTGGAAGCGAAACGTCTTTCAAGATTTAATTAGATTTAATGATATGCAGCAGCAAGCTGATAGGAAAAAATCACATCTCAACGTGTTGAATAAATTGAAAAGATTTGTGTGCCGTCTAACAAGTATTAGAGCGAAGATGACAATGTTAATTTCTCACTATATAATTCTACAAACCATCTTACAAAATATCCTTTACATACGCCAACCTCATAATTCATGAGGGGTCTTTGTATGTTTCGACAAAGATGACAATAAAAATGATAGCTGACCTTCTAATTGGGTGAAAATGACTCCGTATGCAGCCCATAATATTCCAGTCCTCACAGATCCAGTGGCAGTGGCGGGTATAAACCCGCCAATATAAATTCAGAATCCGATTTAAAGATGCTACTATGGCTGACACTGATTAGTATAAGATGAAGTGCGCATGTACTGATATCCCCACTAAGCCTCCTACATCATCGCAACAACTAGTATTCGAAAAGAATAGCAAAATTAGTAAAATACATAATTTGGGCCTAGTTTCCCTTTCCTTCCTAGTTTCCTAGTTTCAACATATGCTGTTTTATTTATATACTTGTTAATAAATAAATATACATCCCCGTTTTATGTAACGCCACTGTATACAATTTCGAATTATGTGCTATTTGCTATAGAGATGCGACTTTTTAAAAAAAGCAGGCCAAGGCAGGCCCGGCCCGACAGAGTATAGGCCAGACCAGGCCAGATAAACTCACCGAACGTTTGGTACAATGAAACCCAGACCTCTTGACAGTAATGGCCCGGCCAGGCCAGACTGAGCCCGGCTTGACCAAGCCAAATTGAATTCGGCCCAGCCAGGACTGACCAAGTCTGGCATCGCCAGGCCAGAGTAGGGTAGCTGGACCCGTCCTGGCCAGACCAGGCCAGGCCCAGCCAAAACAGGCCAGGCCCGGCCAGACCAGGCACGGGTAGATTCAGTCAGGCCAGACCAGGCAATTTGGGCCCGGCAAGCTCAATCTGATCCGGCCCAGCTCGATCAAGCCAAGTTCAGCCCGAGTGGGTCCGCCCAAATCGATGATCTACGGGACCATTACAACAACGTGAACATTACAAAACATTTTATTAGATCCAGAGATTACTTTCCATTAAATATGGGATTTAAGTAGTAGATGACAAAATAAGAGAGGCAGATCCGGGATAACGCACGGAAATAAAAAATAATGTCATTATTGTCACTAGTGACTTTTATAATATTCATAATAAAATATTTCGTACTGCACTTCTGTTAACATTATAAATACCTAATCGTTTTTGATACTAAAGTTAAAATAAATGAATTATGTTGATTATATGCAAAATTTTGCTGCTTAATTTTTCAATAGTAAATATTTATGCTTATATTGGAAAAGATACATATCTAATGGCCTATCCCACCTATATTAATACAAATTTTAGATGTGGTTAAATAGCAGCGTAATATAATAGTTATTGTGAAGTATAATTTTTCCATTTAAGGGCACCTTACATTTTAAGTAGGTATCAGTGAGATTGGCTGTAAGGGGTCAGATAAATGAGTGAAACACCTCACGTTATTATGAAATCAAATTCCTCATAGGAAAAACAAGATTTAATATTTTAAAATTGTTAAGTTATACGCCAAACCGGTTAGCCCATGTCAGGTCTGCACCGATCCGAACCGGCCAGGCCAGACCCGGACCGATAAAGCCAGGACCGAACCGTCCAAACCAAGCCCGAATCGGCCATGCCAGGCCCGAACTGGCCCGACTTTGCCAGTTGGGCCTGGCCAATTAAATTTCAATACGGCCCAGCCAGACAAAGCATCCGACCAGGTCCAGCCCGGCAGTAAAATATGCACATTTTCCCGGCCCGGCCAGGCCCAATTTCAGGCCGGGCTTATGACCTATACACTCATCTCATTTCCTGCAGCTAAATAACATCCGTTAGCGAGCTGATAAAGAACATCCGGTAACATGGCAATAACTTGCAAACTTTCTAACTAATAATATTATTAGATTTTAAATTTAAAATATTTAATTTTTGTTGAATAGCATCATGCTACTCTTGACTCTTGACTCTACTGGACTCTTGATTTTGAATTTACCCGCCAATGTCAGAAATTTGACAAGGCCCATACCTAATTTCAAACATTTGGATTCGGCGCTATCAGACAGACAACAGCAACCAATTACTGCGCAGTACCCTGAGCTACTAGCTTGGGCGCGGCTCCTGGCGTAGACCTCGGAGCTGCTAGCTGGCCTTCCTATTCGCTGTGACGTCACTTCCGTTTGGGATCCGGCTCGGTTAATCTACTAGTATCTTATATCTTTTATCTTTTCTGACATAAATTGGTTGAGGCAAAGTAATTTGTTTCCTTTCTTGGACAACGATTTGATTAATTTTCCTATATTATACAGATAGAAATATGAAAACTAACATCGTCACTTTTTTATTTTTTTGTCTTCTGTTTCCTCCTATGGTTCTGGCTTGCATTTCGCTATATTTTCTGTTTCTTTTCTATAGTTACAAGGGTTGTAGTGTGGAAACTATAACTATAACTAGTGTATCTACATATATATTCTCCTCATTTTGTTTTAAATTTGAATTGAATTAAATAAAGGGATTGGTGATTGTTTGGGGTATATTTGTACTATATGGTGTTGTATCATTATTTGGTGTCTGAATATTAACTTTATCTTGTTTTTGGATCTGTTCAGACAAACTATTGTTGTTGGTAGGTTTCTAATTTGCTATATACAGATAGATAAATGACAACATCGTCATCTTTTTATTTCTTAGTTTCTTCTGTTTTCTCCTACTTTTATTATGTTCTTATGTTGCTCCGCAAATTTTTGGTTAATTTTAGTTACAATTATTAATTATCTAGTGTTTTGTAAAAGATTGCCGTATCGTTATTTGTTTATATTAATAATTATTTTATATTTATTTTATCTTAGGCAATTTTTACAATTATTTAGTTATTACTGTTTGTTCAGAAACCAAGTTGGTTTCAAATTAACGTAGGGGAGGGGGGGGAGGCACATTGGGACGTTTGGGAAATTTTTTGGTCGGGTGTTCTTATTTATGAAAAAAATAATTTGAATTTCAGGAAAAGTATAAAGTAACTTGTTTCCTTTGAAATGTGGCATATACAGAAGCTAAATTCGTACACAAAAATTTTATATTTTTATTTTAAAAATGTATTGCAAATGTCCCAATGTACCCCTATGGTGGGGTACATTGGGACATCCTCAAATAAATGGAAACAGAATATTTATTATTTATACACTCATTCTTGTGAAACATTCTTGTGAAAGTGCATTACAGCGCATATTAGATGACTGGGTAAAGGGAATTGACGCGAACAATGTTATAGTGGCAGTGTTTCTAGATTTCAAGCGAGCGTTCGAAACAATAGACAGAAATCTACTTCTCTTGAAATTAGAAAGTATCGGTATTAGCGATAAAACATTAAAGTGGTTTGCGTCATACATATGCTCAAGAACACAAAGAACCAAGTTTGGTGGAAGTATTTCAAGTGTAAAAAAATCGTCTTATGGTGTTCCCCAAGGTTCAGTTCTAGGTCCAATATTATTTATTATTTTTATCAATGACATTATAAATGCAGTAAAAACATGTAAAATTCATCTTTTCGCACATGATACGATGCTGTATATATCTGGTGAAAATATACACGAAATTATAAATACAGTCAACACAGAGCTAGATAATCTATATATGTGGCTGTGTGATAATAATCTTAAAGTAAATATTGACAAATGTAAATGGATGATACTAGGAAAAAAACATAAACTAAATAACATTGCACTCACTGATGGTATTAAATTAAACAGTCAAACACTAGAAAGAGTTAATGAAATAAAATATTTAGGTGTAATTTTAGATGAACAGTTGAGCTTTAAGCAAAATATATAAAACATTATAAAAAAAGTAGCTAAAAAAATAAATTTTTTAAGACGATTATCTAGAAATTTAACATTGTTTGCAAGAGTAACTATTTACAAAACAATAATCGCACCCCATTTTGAATACTGTTCAACGGTTCTCATTAGCATAAATAACAACGATCTTCAGATGCTACAGAAAATGCAAAATAAAGCAATGAGGGTTATCTTGCAATGCAACAGGTATACACCTATAAATAGTATGTTGCAAACTTTAGGTTTTATGACAGTTAGGAAAAGAATTTTACTAAGGGTATTTCAGTTTATTTATAAATTGAAAAGATCATTATTACCCACATACCTAAGTGATAAGTTAACTTATGTTAGAAATCTACACAATCATGATACTCGTCAAAGAAATTGTTTTCATATAGAAAAACATCACTCATCACTAGCAAAGAGATCACTTTTTTATAGAGGCTATAATGAATTTAATAACTTACCGGATCAAATAAAACAATTTACTGAGTCAATAGACCGATTTACATATTTATGTATTAGCTATTTAAGGAGTGTACCCTAATGGTAATAAATATAAAAACTAATCTAATGCTAATCTAGGCTACTAAACCAAATTTTATGGTCCTTCTTACTAAATGTTATACCTACTGTTTCTTGTATTTCTCTTTATATATTATGTAAATAGTTCTATTATGTAAAAACTTCTTATAGTGTAAATGTATAAAAATTTGTACTTTCTTGCTAAATAAAGTACATATATAAAAATAAAGTACATATAGATTAATTCAAATAAACATAGCTACAATGGATCTCTGACCTAATATTTAAAAGTCTATGAAAATTGTAAACACCTATGATATACCTAAATAAATGAGTTTTCTGAAAAAATAAACTGTGTTTAAGAAAGTGAGAAATGTAACATTTTCCTCAATAAATATTGTGAAGAAAAGTGAAGAAGTGAAAATCTACAGGAAAATGTTTACTTGAGCATGTACGACTTGTTACATTAATTTATTTTGGCTTTGGGAGTTTCATTTCAGTAGAATAGCTATGCCGATCGTGCTCCAAAATTAAAGATGGCGGCTGGAGCAGGATCGGCATAGCTTTTCACCGACTATGTGACAGTCCAAGTAGGCTGGCAGGTGCCACGCTTCACATCGCGTCTGGACACTGTTCGGTAGATGTTGATGAGCTGTACTTATTTATTATCATAATTAGAATTTATCTTGGGTTAATGATCTAAATAAAATATTGCAATATATAAAATCATTTATTTTGTTTATTACAATTCATATACAATGAAACGTGTTACAATACATTGTTCTTATTAATCCAAGAATTATGTTTTCATCATAACCTAACCATTTGACAAATACTTTATTTCCTTTTTTTCGTAACACCTTTTCAACTAAGTAGGCGTCAGGATGTTTTACTTTTTGTAACTCTAGTTCATGGAACCCTCCTTTTATTTCTTCACCACTCTCATCCTTCAATAAATATGTTGTGGGATTGCTTAATTTTATTTTCCTAATAATAAAAATTTCACTAGACCAGTTCGGTGTATACCCTTTCTTAAAAGCTTCTCTATATTTGCTAATCCTCACATGCTCGCCTACTTTAAATTTTGTTATTCTGTCAGCTAGTTTTAAATGAGAGTACGTTGACTTTAATATAGATTTCTCATTCCTTGATGTGATTTTGTTTGGTTTTAACTTGTTGTAGAATGAACTGTATTGTTGTATTTATCAACAATTTTATCTAACAGATGAATCCAATTATACGTCCCACCTAAACTAAAAGCGCGCCAAAGCATATTTTTTATAGTTCTAATAACTCGTTCCACCATAGAAGCCTTTTTTGTACTGTAAACGCTGTAGTGGTTAATATTATACTTTTTCATGAGTTTCCTGAAATTCTCATTATAGAATTCTTTTCCCATATCGGTTTGTAGATTTTTTGGAATCTTCTTAGTCTCGCAGAATTTTATTCATCGCATTTGTAACATCCTGGGCGGATTTACTCTTTAGAGGCTCTGTCCATATAAACTTAGAGAAGCAATTAATAACGATTAGCACATATGTATACCCTTTATTTTCTGTTGAATATGGTATCAAATCAATTAAATCAGCTTGTATTAAGTCGTTCAGGCCTTTTATTACGGTTCTACGTCTTTTGAAATTGATTCTGGCAGGCTTGTGTAGTTCATTGACAATATCTTCTTTTACACTTCTTGTTGCATATTTATTCAATTTGTCAGGAGATTTCATATTGGATTCCAACTAATATTATAGTATGCATTCCTCCTTCTTATATATTGAATCCCACAGGAACTCGTATAAAGAATTCTACAAATAAATTATTATTCGTAGTTTGCGGATCCTTTTCTCGAAACGAGATATTGTCACCGCGACGTAACTGTACGTTAACTAGTTCTGTCAAGTTAAATTCCTTCTCATTTATAATAGTTATGATATCATTAGGGTAACCCAGTACATATTCAATCATAGCTGACTCGTAGAAGAAAACGTGGCATGTTTTTATATTAGATATTAGATATTTCTTACTATTTTCTTGAAAGGCCCCGGACTCAAATGTTAAAATAACATTATAATATAGTTCCTTCACTATGTTTTCTGCAATGTTTGTAGACATTACATCAAAATCTTCATGATCCTCAAAGGAGTGTTGTGGTTGACTTATGTGTCTACCAAATTTATCGATTGTCATTTTTAAGCTAGTTATAAGTTTCTTCTTATTACTCAATAATTTTAGATTCACGCAACTCTTCGATAATAGACACGATCTCGTTAGTGTGACCTGTATGATCAGCGGTTTGAGATGAAACTAAAAGCCGTAATCTATCAACAAGTTCATTAGGATCGTCCCAGTACTCGTAATCTATTGGACTATTCGAGGCTTCCAGTAACATACCAAGACCCAATCTCTTTCGAGTTAGAGGTTGTATGCTACGAGGTCTTCGTGGTGTTAGTGGTTGTATGGTCAAAGCGGATATGATTTTCTTATATTTGTAAGATCTATTACCCTGAATTTGTTCATTTTCAGAGTAGTTTCTTTTATTAGCATTCGTTCGTTTAACAATGTCTAAGTAGTTTTTTCTATCACCTTCTGTGAAACCAACTGGATGTTTCTTAAAAACCAACTCGTATAGTCTAGGAGTCCTCTTATAAGTTAATCCACCTATAATCAAATCATTACCATCGAATTGTAAAGATGCGTTGCCAATTTTTAGCTCATTAAGGTCTGGATCATATTTAATACCATACCTAAAGTCAAACTCATTATGTACATCACCAATCATTTTATGAACATATTCTCTGGGTAAAGGATCAAGTTGATCCAAATAGTACAATGTGTCGGGTGCATTACTTAAGGTTTGAATGTAATTTTTTGCTTCTTGTATATTTTCATCTAGTTCTTCATTACTTTCCACATTATCTCCGTCAGCAATATCATTATCATTAGAATTTCCTTCTGCAACAATTGACGTATCTAGGAAACTTGGTGCGTTAAAAATCCTGGAGCTATTATATTTTGCTTTGCTTTTTTTCGGTGAGCTAAAGGAGAAATTAGATTTTACTTCCTTTTTTACAGGCTCCTCACTTTTTATGTTTGACTCTCCATCAAGTTTCTCGGCAATTGTTTGTAAACGCTTCGTGATAGGAAGAAACGATTGTTCTTGAATTATACTTCCTTCTTTCAAAGCATTCAGCTTTTGCTTTACTACGTTCCTCCTTTGTATTAACAATTTTTTTACTTCAACTTCCTTTCTATTCATATTGAAGTCACAAATTCTTCTTAACCTCAGTAAAAGCAGTAAAAACAGGTCTCAGGCAGTAAAAAACAGGTCTGACGCAGTAAAAAACAGGTCTCAGGCAGTAAAAAACAGGTCTCAAGCAGTATAAAACAGGCCTGATGCAGTAAAAAACAGGTCTCAGGCAGTATAAAACAGGTCTGATGCAGTAAAAAACTGGTCTGATGCCCGGTCCCATGTAGTAAAAAACAGCTTAGTGCTAAGTGCCGGTCTAGCTCTATGAACACTAACAATGATGAATAAAGTGAACAGAACGTATCTCTCTTTATATATGTATGTAATGATCAAATCCCTTTCTATATCTACCATTACTTATATCACTATCCTTATCAATCACCATAAAACCATATTTGTCTTTCCAGCATAGTGAACACATTTCTTTAAATTTATTAAAATTCATGTCGGTATTAATGTGATCTTCATATATGTGCTTCAAATTTAAGTCATCTTGTTTGAAGACTACCAATATATTTGCGTTATCACGTATTAGATGTTTTGGAATACGTTTATAAGTTTGACAGAGATAAAAACAATCTACTTCTTTATGACGTCCCATACTGAAGTAATCTCTCATAACATTTTGTTTATCACAGGCTACATCATCAAAAATAAATATTGAATTTGAGGCAGAACGTTGTAACAATTATTGAAGGAGTAGTATCCAATTCCTTTTATGGGTTTTAGAAGCTCTTCTAAATATTGATATTTTGACTGATAGAGAGACAATATAAATGTTTTCAAGATTCAATCCATTAGGATGCTCAATCAAACTAATCATAATATTAGTTTTACCACAGTTCGATGGACCGACAACTAGGCAACGCATTGTGGATGGTAGCAGTTCTCCATGTCTCTTCAAGATTTTCTTTTCTTTGATATCACTATTGTTAATAGGTAAAACTGTTGATTGTTTTACAATGGGCATGACGGAGGCAATACGTTAAATAAAGCTCAGTCTATGATTATCTATATATATATATATATATATATATATATATATATATATATATATAGGATGATGATACTAATATTATATCATTTGTGAATCGTTTGTAGTGCCAAATGCTTAGAACAGCTAAAAAGTCAGGCAGCGGTATATTGGACTCTATTATAAATAAATTACCAGTAGAGCTCCATATTCCGGGATATAAATTTTGTGGTCCCGGTACAAAACTTGAGAAGAGGTTAGCAAGAGGTGATATGGGTATTAATGGTCTAGATGAAGCTTGTAAACAACACGACGTGGCTTATAGCAGAGAGAAAGACTTGGAACAACGCCATAAGGCAGATCAAATTTTAGGCGAGAAGGCGGTGGACAGACTTAAGTCACCAAACGCATCCATAGGAGAAAAGGCAGCAGCCTTAGCTGTGGCAACAGCAATGAAAGCTAAAGTTAAATTAGGAATGGGATGTGGTAACAAAAAAACTAAGAAAAGAAAAAGTAATGCTAGTAAACGTAAAGTGAAATCTAGAAAGGTGGGTGGATCATTACCATTTAAAGATGTAACAAAGCAAGCACGAGTGGCGCTTAAAGGTAAAAATGTGAAGGATATGAAACATGCCATTAAAGTTGCATTAAAAGCTGTTAATAAAGTTAAAAAGAAACATATTAAAGCCACTCGAGTAATACCAATACCTAAAACAGGAGGATTTCTACCACTAATTCCATTATTTGCTGGCTTAAGTGCGCTTGGTGCTTTAGGTGGTGGAGCTGCAGGAATTGCAAAGGCCGTTAATGATGCCAAAGATGCAAAGCGAAAGCTTGAAGAAAGTAAACGTCACAATGTCGCAATGGAAGAAATAGCTATGGGTAAAGGACTATACATGAGACCGTATAAGCAAGGATTTGGTCTTTTTTTAGAACGAAAAGCACCCTCCAAGCGTTACCGATAAAATTACCAAAACGAGCTCTTACTAATTTAGACTTAATGAGATTGGCTAAGTAATTAAATATTCAACATTTTCGAGGTGTATTTATGAAAGATAGTTTACCATGTCGGGTACAATATAATGAATGCGGCATTATTAATCTCGATAATGAAAAAGGCCCTGGAACACATTGGACTGCATATAAGAAGAATGGAGAAAAAGCAGTATATTTTGATAGTTACGGTAACCTAAGACCTCCACGAGAATTGATACATTACCTTAATACCAACGAACCATGTAAAATATTATTGTATAACCATGAAAAGTTCCAAAAATATAATACATTCAACTGTGGTCATCTGTGTCTGAAATTTTTATATAATTAAGAATGCAGTAGGTGTTTTTGAATAGTATATTTCATCGATACCGAAGATGACGACGAATTCATTCCTACTCTCTGGGAGAAGCTCAACACTTACTTCTAGGTATAATCCTCCAATTATTTTGGATGATAGTAAAGACTACGTCTTAGGATTAATAAGTTTCGAATCCTACAATTCAATTCCAAATATCGAAAAATATAAGAACAACAGATTTTATTATTGATCCGAAGGTAAATACATCGAAATTCCAGAAGGAACCTATGATATTGATTCAGTAAATAAATATCTACAACGAGCCTTAGGCGACCCCAGATGGCTTGAAAACGATGATAGTTCAAAAGAGGGGATTGCGAAAGGATATTCAAAGATCATTTCCATTAAAGCCAACAATAACACTCTGAAGTGTAGAATCAAATGCAGTGAGGATATAGATTTTACTAAAGAAGATTCAATAGGACATTGGCTTGGTTTTAAACCACGAAAATTAGCGGCATATGGTAATCACGAATCAGATTTTCCGGTAGATATTCTCAGTGTAAATACCATTTGCATAGAATGCAATATTGTGAGTGGATCCTATATTAATAACAGACAAGCTCACGTTATACATGAATTTTTTCCTACAGTACCAGCAGGATTCAAAATTGTTGAGACTCCAAGTAACGTTGTGTATCTACCCATCAACACTCGAATTATCGATCAAATTATTGTTAATATAGTCAGTCAAGACGGCGAGCTCGTCAATTTCGGAAGAGAGGTATTGTCATTAAGACTACATTTGAAGGAAGCTTAATTAATAATTACAATGGTAATAAGATACAACAAACGTGGTAGCTCTAGTCGAAGCTATATAGGAGGTGTAAACATAAAACCTTTGGACAGTTCTACACGAACCATCAAACCAATAACAATAACAAATCGGAAGTTTCTCGAATCTCTTGGTTTTAAAGTTATTTTTAAGAAGTGATAAAAAATGGATATATTAAGTGTTAGTGAGAGGGCTTATTTTGACAATTCTGTTAGTAGTGCTGAGAAACATACTCATCAGCCTTATGCATCTACGTCTTTGAATAACAATGATGAAATTCGTATTCCAATACAACAGCAGGATGTCTACACATTACCCAGTGGAAGCTCGTAATATATTGAAGGTAAATTACTGAAAACTGATAATACTCCTTCAAAAACTGCTACATTTGTGAATAACGGTGTCATGCTTTTATTTGATGAGATCAGATATGAAATGGGAGGATATGTAATAGATCGCATTCGTCATCCAGGTCTAACCTCAATTCTAAAGGGATACGCATCATTCAATAGAAGTGATACTCAATATCTACAAAATGGTGGGTGGTTTTTTAATAACAACGAACAGTCAAATATAGTTGACGATAATGGAAATTTTAATGTTATAATCGATTTACCCACTGTTTTCGGATTTTGTGAAGACTTTAAGAAAATTATTTTAAATTTGCGACAGGAGTTGGTGTTAATTCGCTCAAATTCAGATACTAACGCTATAATAAATTCTACAGAAAATGAGTCAGTTAAAGTGATATTAAATAAAGTACTGTGGAAAATGCCTCATATATCCGTGGCAGATGTAGAAAGACTAAAATTGGTCGAGTATGTAGCGAGAAACAAGGAACTGGAAGTTGCCTTTAGAGGTTGGGAACTGCATGAGTATCCTCTCTTACAAGAAACCCAACGTCACACTTGGAATATTAAGACGGCAACACAACTTGAGAAACCTAGATTTGTAATTGTAGGATTCCATACTGATCGTAAAAATAAATTGAATAAAAAGTTTACTCAATTTGATCATTGTAATTTGATTAATATGAAGCTTAATTCTGAGATGTTTCTTTATGATAATTTAAATATAAATTTTGAGAACAATCAGATAGCAACCTTGTATGTCATGTATGCAAAGTTTCAACGATCATATTATGAAAAGGAAAATGAACCTATTTATACACCCGCAGAGTTCAAGAAATTTGCACCTCTAATTGTTATAGATTGTTCTCATCAAAATGAAAGCCTTAAATCTGGTTCTGTTGATATTCGATTGGAATTCGAAACTAACAAAGATGTTCCCCCAAGCACAAGTTGTTACGCTCTTATACTTCATGATCGATTAGTTAAATATAGTCCTCTTACTAGTGCTGTAAGGATTTTATAAATTATAACTATATTAATAATTGTAATATTAACTTAATAAATAAATAATAAACCTTAAACTGTGTTAAATCATTTTATTCTTTAATTTCATATAATATGCTATTATAATCATGCAAATGTGTTGAAGGCCATGGTCCGGAATCGGGACCACAACTCCATCCTAAGCGAGCATTTGAATTTTGTTCAGCTCTCTTTATATTATCCTGAATCCATTTTAGAACATTAGAGTGATGGGCATTTGTTGATGGCTGAAATTTCCAGTTTAATATCTTAGACTTTTGTATTGTGTACAGTTTGCGAAGTGTCCGGCTTCTGGCATAGTATGCTGCTCTAGTGATGGCTTCATCGATTGTTTTATCAATGGTTTTATAATTACTTGATATATTTTTTAATGGGAAACTGGTGTCCCCACAATAGAGATACGGATAATATTTACCAACTAGTAACAATTCAAATAAGTATATTCTGAACGACATTTTAATTTCAGGATGTAATATTAGCACATCATTCAACTGCTTAATGGTTATATTCTCATATACTTCTTTTTGACATATGGCCAACAAGTTATGAATAAACTTGTCAAGTTCCATTTTCTTATCCATCAACAATTCTATGGTTTCTAAATGGGGTTCTATATCATGTTCCGTTAACGACTGAAAAGCTTCGTCTGGTATTACCACTTCTTCCAAGATATCTTTTAATAACTTGAATCTTTCCTCATCATCAACACAACCTTCGACGATGCAACGTTTCATAAAAAGTCACTATAAACTTCAACAGTTGCATAATGTAAAGCAATTTTGCACAGATTTCTTGTATCCATTTTATTTGTGTAAGAAACAAAAGCAAACTGACTTTTGTCGCTTAGCTTGCTACTTATATATCAGTGATTTGCTGACTCGTGAATAAAGCCTGCGTATTTAAACTATTCTCACTCTTTCTACAGATTCGAATACATATTCTTTTATTTGGAATAATTCAATACCATCATTGTCCTCGTCTGAAATTCTTTTGTAACCCCACGGCATTGTATCTGTATTCTTAGAATTTAAAATTCTTTTATCATCGTAAGGATTAAGAATCATCTTATTTTGTCGAATTGTGTAGACACTATGCTTTTTAGATCTAATAAGATGCTGTGGTTTATAAATAATTTCGTGATCGAAAAGAGTTCTTTTATAATCTTGGAATGAAATTTTTCTAACACTTGCTGCTGTAGAACCTTTCGACTTTTTAACTATCTTATTATTAAGAACTTTATAAGCATACATTTTTGCTCGAAGGCCAACAAATTCAACAATAATTTTTTCATTATTTTCATCCTTCATCAAACCGGGTACTTTCTTGTTTTTCTGTTCTATTCCATATGGATTATGAGAGTCATAATCAGATGTGTCAAACCTCTGATTGTCTTCTTTAATATACTCATAAATATCGGGCACTTTAAATTGATAAATTAGGCTATCCGTATCTGTGTACAGGAGTTTTGCGCTATTATTAAATTTTTTTAAGATATAGTCATAATGAAATTCATATAGAAAGGTTTTAGATATATCTAGGACACAAAATCCTGCATATATTGGTTTATTAAATAAAATTTCTAATTTATTCATTTCTATGATTATCAAATCATCATCAAAAATACTACAACTATGGAAATTAGGTTTTGCAATACAATTTTGGGCTCCATAGCGCCCTTCCCACTTAGTGATCATACGGACATCTCTGTATTTCCTTACGTTTTCCATTAATTTGCCATATACAGCATTTATCATCAATTTATAAAAATTTTTATCAAAATCATTTTTAGCTTGCTGACGCAACATGGTGTTTAAATCAATATACTTTTTCAACCATGGAGCTTGTTTAAATCTGAGAACCCTGTTAACTTTCTTTAAACGTAATCCATATTTCAAATACATTTTTAAATTCCTATAATGAACAACGTAATTACGTTTTGGATACAGTGTTAATAATAATTTCTTTAACTTTGATCTTGAAGGTATTGGTGGAGTCATATGTTCTGGAGCTAGCGGTAGATCACTATGAACTTCATGTAGATGAGTGGGATATTCTAAGTCACAATCAAAAATATAGCCAACATCAACATTGTTTGAAATATTTATTATATCTAAATTTTCAATTTCATTCTCTTCTAGAAATTCAAATTCTCCATATGGTAAATATTCAGACATTGCAGCCCCATATAAATTGTTTATATCAAAATACATTAGATATGTAGACTCTTGATTTGAATCATACTGATCACCCATATATTTGTTATTTGCTTTTGCGTATCTATTAGAACACTGAGACACTCCACCACGGATACCTCTCTCGATAAACATGAGCTTTTCGATGTCTGTTAAAAGTTCTAAGTGTACTCCAGTCGTTTTAAGCATAGCATCGAACGCTAAACCTGGAGCAGTATAAAAATGCAATGGGTCCAATTCATATGTTAATAAACAAGTTTTTCAAAAATTTTCGAATATGTCAGCAAGAAGAAGAACATCACTTTTCAAGTATAAATCAGAATAGTCACCCAAAGTTTTTATGTCAAATGTTTTCCAAACATTAAAAGCATGCTGATAATCTTCATCTTTAATACCTTCATCATGCAATTGACTATAAAAGTTTGTTTTTGCAGGTAAACATGTCTCAGTGAGTTTTTCCCACGAATCTATATAATTGTAAGGAAAAACACCCTTTCTTGTTAATAAATAAAATTCTTGATCAGTGTTACAAGAAGCTCTAACAATAGTTTTCTTTTCATTTTGTAAATATGAAGATAATTTATCAAGACTGCTAGCCATGAAGCGAAATGAGTCGATGAACCGTAAATGTACATTAGTACCTTCAACTGTTTTAGTGAATGAAATATATTTTTCTTTATTAACTGGCAGTAACCGAACTGGACCTGCAAAACCGGTAGCCAATTGTTTCATTATAAAATTTGCATCATAGCCGCTTAAATTATGAAAGACAACTGGTATATTAAATGAATTTTTATAATTTAGATTACAATCTTGATGAGCAGCACCTCTGTATTTTGAGGTAAGGTGACAATGATCTCGAACTTTGATATCTTTCAATGTAAATGGCTTGGTGCATATGTGACAGTGAGTCGCGTTAGCATAATTTATTTCTTGCTCGGACGATAAAGTTTCCATTTCTTTCGAATTTTCGAGGATACTATTAACATTCACTGCAATATGTTGCAGTTCTGAAATAAACCATTTTATGCAATCATCACCTCGATATAGTTTAAACCTTGATAAATTATTATCATATGAACATTTCAAATAATATGCCACACTAAATGGTGTATGCTTTTGATAATAATTATCTGAATTATTTTCCACTCTTAAGGTTTCACACGGTTCAAGAATACTTTCAAGATCGGCATATATTACGGTACTCTTTCTTTGTAACTGAAATGCTTGAAGTGTAAAATTTTGTCCGAGTCCTTTGGAAATTTGAGGGCGCACTTATTCATATTATTGCAGTAAACTAAATGTCTTTTAAGTAAATCGTCAGAACTAAAATGATTTAAGCATCTATAGCATATGAAAGTTTTATGTCCATGAGAAGACAGTTGTTTTGAAAGTAGTGCAGACATTCTCTTTATCCATGCAAAGTGGAAAAACACTTTATCGTTTGAAAATCTTGTAAAATTATCATTTTTGTCTGTTGACAACACCAGTAAATTAATGGGTTCTCTGTTACTGTTTCTATTATCGCTTAAACAAAGAGGGAGCACGTTCTTTTTTTCTATACAAAACAAATTAATAGATAAGTTATTTAATTTTCAAATTTCTTTATGTCATCAAATATTATTGGAAACTCAATAGAATCATATTTTAGAACATCTTTAAAATGCGGATAACTTGTTACCCTTTCAGGATGTTTGTTGTTAGCTGGATATAGAGCGGAAACTACAGCCCACAAAAAAAAAAGAATCGTTATTTTCTACATTGACAACAGCTCTTTTACGTGATATAAAACCCGGTAAATTCACATAAGTTGATGTTCCCCCTTTTAAAGGTGAAAATTTGTTAATATTAACTTTTAAATGTAGAACCTCTGAAAGAGCCCAACCTGAATGTTTTTTGCTAAATTCTTCCATTTTGTTTGTTAAAACATGGATTACGTTATCTTTGTACCAAGTTTTTATATTAGTATTTATATCGATTATATTTTTTGTAGAAAACGTTTTCATATCTGCATCACCACTTTGTGGTTTAATAAAATTGCATACTAATACAACATTAACTTTAAGCATTGAATTATGACGATGTGTTTTAATTTTTCTTTGAAAATTATCGAAGGCCCTATTTAAGAAACATAATGGATCTTTAATTCTTAAATTTGCAATTAGTCCTGTACACAGTCGTCCATCGAAGCAAGAATTAATCGAGTGCCAAACTAACTGTCGATTACGCTTCTTTTTAGTATTGTCCTCCAAGCCTGCTCGAACTTTACCAGAAGACTGTTTTAAGTGTTGCAATTTAGCTAAATAGTATTTTAATAATGCCAAGTTTGCTTCCAATTTGAAAGGATTTTCTGCTTCCTCTTGGTTGTTAATTCTATTTTTTATCACAGTTTCCAACAATTTCACATTACCTTTTACTAATTTTATTTGACTGATTATCTCTTCTGCTCTTTTTACCAATTTTACAGCTTCGCCAGTAGTTTTCACAATTGTAGAACTAATAGAGCAAATGGTTTCAGGATTCATGTTTTGTAATATCACTAGACTATAGCACTGAGTCAAGAAAAACCACAATAGCAAGTACACCAGATTTGTATGCGAGGTGTAAAATAAACTGTGTGGTTTATTAAAGAACTCGAGTCATTTATATGCACAATGGTGCTAGAAGCTTGCGCAGATACAGTGAAACGTGATTCATTTTGAAGTAGGTATGCTCTTGCTTTTTGTTTACTACAAGATATGTTTTTAACTATAGCCTTGCAACACTATATTACAGAGAAATTAATAAAACCCAAAAATATATTAATTAATTTTTTATTTTAATTATAAATAACAATGATACAGGTTATGCTAAAATAAAATTCAAAAATATATTGTTTTTTATTTAATTCTTAAATAAAAATCATACAGGCTATATGCATTAGCCAACGCACATGCGCAGTGGTCCAGTCGATGGTGCCAACATTCAGGAACTGCCGGCATAATTTGGGATGTTCCAGAAACTCCACAACCGGTTTGTTCACGTACTTTCTCAGGAACATGGCCTTCTCCCGCCTTTTGACATAAATAATGTCTGCTGATCTTGTTGCACCCTAGTTAAATAATTGACTTCGGGAAACTTGTTTTTAAAAATTAATTTAATTAACTACCCAAAATACAATTAGACTATAGCCTTCGGCCACAAAACTATAATGAATAATATGTTTACAAAAAATGGCTTATATACTAAGTTTAGACGTCAACAGGACGTCGATATCAATAATGTCTTTGTTTTTCAATAGAAATAAATGGTGTCAACACTGATATTTCATGAGGTTAACCAACTGTGTGGTCCTATAACTCCTCCCATCTTAGATTTTGACGTCCTCGTCAAATTTGGTGTATGATTCGTTTTCGGACTTCATCTGTAGGACTTTGAACTCTTGTGGGTCCAACTTGATCACATGCCTCTTGGTACATAACAGTTGTTTTAACCTTTGCCTAAAGAGACATATACAAGTAAATATAATTAAACAAATAATAAGCAGGATAATTGTCGTTGAGATGTGTGCGACAGCTATCGCTGGGGTTTCTAATAGGTTTTCCTCTTCTAGGGGGTGAAGATCGTTTTTTAGTTTGGAGATGTCATCCAGGTGGGTTGATTGAAGGGTCACCTTTGTATTGGGTGATGGTAACGTGACGTTACTAATGGCATTTTGAGTTATGTTGAGCCATAGTGTATTTGCAATTAGATTATTATCGATTATAATTGAACATGATGATAATAGTATATTGTTTCGTTGAATAATATGGCGTGTTATCGCATTTTGACATTTTTCGATTACTTCTTTTGGTTTTGAGAAGCTTGTTAGGAGTCCGCTGGATATTGGTTTGTAAGCACTCGCTTCTGTAGTTTTGGTTAATTCGCAATCACTTATGTGATTCAAATTGCAGCTCTCTTCTCGTGATGTTTTGCATATAAACATATTAGTGGTGGATTCGCAGTCATCTGTCCATCGGTGTTCGATATTGTTGCTCAAGTAGTAACGAGTTGGTGGAATCAATGCTATGGATTGATTGTTAGGGATAGGGTAAATTCTTGAGATGTTGTAAGATATAGGATTCAGGATGGGAATCTTTAGAGCCATGACCAATATATTATTAAGTGAAACTATACCGAATTTGGTATTTTGCAATATTTCAAATGGATGAAGTGAGTCATATAACATTAAAGTGTTTTTATCATAGTGTGAAAGTAAATCTGAGAAAATCTCCTTTATTTCTTCTAAAGTTATTATTTCTAAGTTAGGAATATTATTGTTGGATAATGTGATTGTTCTAGTAAGAATGTCCACCTGATTTTCGAATTTTTCTAAATTTTCTTTTTGCACGTGAGCAACGTAAAGCAATTCGTTTTGAGTTGTATAGTTTGTAAGAAGTGACAAAGTATAATTTTGATTAAATTCTAGTGTTCTTAATTCTCTATACAATTTGTCAGTTATTTTTGAGAATAAAGTAGCACTTTGAGATATTTTCTTATTTAGATTTACTTGATTGTTAGAGATAGATTTGAGATTATTGTTTATTAAATCTAGGTCGTCTTGGTCAAGATTTCCGGTTATAAATTTGACAATATTTCCTAGCCCGTTAACTAGTCCTCTTTTAAATCTTGTTTGTTCTGTTGGACTAATTAATTTATCTATTTTATTTTGAAGTTCACTTAGTTTTTCTTGAACATTCATGAAAGCTAATTGGTTTGACCAATTTATTGGGTTGTTATTTCTAAGGAAGCTGTATACATTTGACTGTAGTTTACTATGGCGTTTCTTAAGTGTACTTAGATTATAAGAAAAATATATTCTATGGTAAAAATTTAAAGTTTTTGCTAATCCTAAGGTTTCTTGATAATATCCGTTAGTTTGTATGGGAACTACACGAAGGCCCTGTGTCGTCAGGAAGGTGCACCTGTGGACAAGGATCTTTTCTTAGTCTTTTTAATTTTCTAATATTCATTTTGCTGGTTTTATTTTTCTTAGATACTGTAACAGTATTTTTGGTATGATTTGAGACTTGTTGTTTTTTATAAAGAGGGGAGTCTTTTGATAATTTTCGTCGAACATTGGTTCTTATATAAACGCTACCTTCTTTAGGGATATTCATTTGTTCATTATTTTTATTTAAATTAATTTTATCTAAAGCTTGTGCTTCTTTAGATTTCGCTTTTTCGAATATTTGAGCTATAAAAGGTGTTAATTCATTTTTCCGTTTCTGATTGTAATCTTCGTATATATTTTGACTTAAAGTTAAGCTTACTTCGTGTTGATAAGGTCCATACAGTATTGAAAATGGTGAATGACCTGTGTTAGAATGAATAGATTGATTATAAATCCACATGGCAGTGATCATTTGATTGTCTGGGGATTCTCTAGGATTTTTAAGATTAATTATTCTTAATTTTTCCAGTAAAGTAGAATGTAATCTTTCTATAAAGGCGTTAGAGTTAGGATTGTAAATTGTAGTATGATGTAGTTCTACATTTATTAGATTTAGGTACTCTGAGAAAGTTTTATTTTTAAATTCGGAGGATTGATCACAAACTATGCGCTTAGGTCGATTATGATGTGATATAAAGTGTCTGAGTTTATTTAATACTTCAGATGCGGTGGTAGTTTTTATATGATATGCTTGGGCATACTTGGAAAATGCATCGATTAGTGTTAAAAATTTTGTATTTTGATAAGAAAAGATGTCAATGTAAATTGTATCAAAAGGTTTCTCAGGTATCATTGGTCCGTTTAGTTTTGGATTATAGGGGTTACGTTCATATTTAGCTTGAAGACATAATTCGCACTTATTTATGTATGATGTTATAAGATCTTTCATTTTCGGAAAATAATATTTTAATTTTAATTGATTATAAGTTTCATTGATTCCAGTATGTGTCTCATTATGATAGCTAGAAATGATTTCTTTTTGTTCATTTAATGTAGGAATATCTTTAAGGTATGTAGGTGAAATAGCAAGCTTTACAGAATTATTTAAATTTTGCTTAAATATGTTAAGGCACTTGCTTTTCAGATCTTCATTGGGTATATAGAGACAGTAAGATGTGTTTGGACATATATAATTTTTGCAGATATCAGAAATATTATTTTCAATGTTTTCTGTAGGTATTTTGATAAGTAAGTTAGTTTTTGTTTTGTCAAATAAATAACTACGTTCCGTATTTATTCCGGGGGAATCTTTTTCTAAAATAATAATTAAACGGTTTTTGAAATGGTTTACAGGGTGTTCTGAGATTGGTATGACTAGTCCATTATCGTCGTTATTAATGGAATGGCACGTCTCTAAAAGGTCTTCTATGATTTCGTCATTAGACAGAGCGTTTTCTGGGACGTCGTTGATTAAATCCATAATAGAAATATTTTCTACATCTACGTCTGCTAAATTTGGGTCTTCCGCTATTTGCGGTATAATAGAGTCTGTTTCATTAAAATTTATTTCGATTCGTGATAAGGCATCGGCAACATAATTTTCCTTGCCTTTCTTGTATTTTATTTCAAAATCGAATTCCTCGAGTTTGAGTCGCCATCGTATCAATCTGGAGTTAGGCTCCTTTATTTTTGATAACCAAACGAGGGGATTATGGTCTGTTTCAATAGTGAAACGCTTGCCGAATAGGTATGGCCGAAAATGTTTACTTGAACTTAAAATTGAAAGCAATTCTTTTTCTATTGTTGAGTAGTTTTTTTCTGCAGAGTTTAGCGTTCTACTGTAGTAAGCGATGGGTTTATTATTTTGACTTAAAACTGAACCTATGGCTACATTACTTGCGTCAGTAGTTAAAACAAAGGGTTTCTCAAAATCGGGATAAACTAAGACTGGTGAATTTATAATTGCATCTTTAGCTAGTCTAAATGCTTCTTTGTACTCTGGATTTTTACAATCAATTTTTTCTGTTTTCCTAAGACACTTAGATATTGGTTGTGTGAGTTTAGCGAAATTTGGAATAAATTTTCTATAATATCCTACCAGACCTAAAAATGATTTTATTTCTTTAACAGTTCTTGGTAAGGGATACTTTTGGATTGCATCTATTTTAGCAGGATTTGGAATGATTCCATCAGGTGTTATAACGTGACCTAGGAAGGACACTTCTTTTCTTAAAAATTCACTTTTATCGAGTTGAATTTTGAGATTGGTTTCTCTGAGTTTTTGAAAGATTTGTTTTAAATTAATTATGTGGTCTTGTAAGGATTTTGAAAATATAACAATGTCATCCATATATACAAAGCAGGTTTTGTATTGATATTCACGCAAGACATTGTCCATCATGCGTTGGAAACTTGCGGGGGCGTTGCGGAGGCCAAAGGGCATGCGCAGATATTCATAATGACCGTTGTTTACAGTAAAGGCTGTTTTTTCAATACTATCAGGGTGCATTTCTATTTGATGAAATCCCTGTGTTAAGTCGAGTGTGGTAAAATAGGTACATTTCCCTAAATTATCTAATATTTCTTCGATTTTAGGTAGAGGATACTTATCTTCTACTGTTTTATCATTTAATCGTCGGTAATCTATTACCATTCTATATTTCCGTTTTCCAGAGGCGTCCACTTTTTTTGGAACAATCCAGACGGGTGAACTATATGGTGAAATACTAGGTCTAATTATTTTGTCATTTAGTAATTTAGTAATTTGTTTCTGGATTTCTTCTTGCATATTACGTGGGTGTCTGAAGGACTTGGTAAAAATTGGTTCGTTATCTATAGTTCTAATGTTATGTTTGACTTGATTGGTAAAGCTTAAATCACTGGATTCATTATAAAAGGTATCTTTGAATTGATAGCATAAATTAATAATGTGATGTTTTTCTTCGCTATTTAAATGATCTGTTCTAATATTTTCTGAAAATTTAATTTTTTGAAAATCTGATTGTGGTGTTGATTGTTCAAAATATTCAGTAGGGAGAACGGGTATTCTTTCTTTAAAATTAATTTCGATATTCTGAGGATTTTCTACTGGTATTTTTGCGAAACCGTTTTGAGCGTTGGCAAAACATTCTGGTATAATGATATTATTAGTTAAAGGTGTTTCTGGAATGTAGATTTCTCCGTGTTCTATACTCGTTGGAATAAAAATAAAATTTTTTGAAAATGAGTTAAAGTTAATTTGCATGTTGTTAAATTCTAAATAAAAGGGAATTATAGTATCATTGATTTGTAATGTTTTATCTTTGTAATTTATATTAGCATTAAGACGGTGTAAGTCTTTAGATCCTATTAGTATATCAAAGCGTTCATGCCAAGGGATTACTCTTATTTTTATATTAGTATCGATACCTAATTCGTCTAGCAGTTTAATTTTTAAATTTTTGTTGGAAGAAATAGTTTTATGCAAACCTGTTACTTGAAATTGTTCTAAAAATAAAAATTGTTTAAATTGTTTGATCTTATTTGGATTGATTATTGAATCGGTCGCTCCCGTGTCAATTAAGACTTTTAGATTTTTTTCTGGTAAATAGAAAAATGGAAGCTTTGAACCGTAACTGATGTTATTTAAGTTGACGTCGGTTCCAAGGCTATTAATTGAAAATTTTCGTCATCAGGATAATAATCTGAATTTTCAAATTCGACATAGTTTTCCGTTTCATTTGGCGGATTAGAATTCTCGTTATCCTCGAATTCATCATAGTTTAATTCGTAACTCTCTGTCTCAGTGTTATGCAGTTCTTGGGAAATAAATTTTTGTTTTTCAGGGGATTGAAATTGAAAATTTCTAGAGGGTGTCTTAGTATTACTTGTTTGAATCGACATTGGCGTAGGTTTATAATTATTTGAAGGTGTTTGGAAAGATCTTTGGGGTGTTCCAAATACTTGTTTATTTGTAGGGAAGAAGGTACGTTGACCTGCTGGTTTGTTAATATCGCCAAATGGTCTAGGTCTGTTATTAGATATCGCTGGTTGTTGGAAATTATTATGCGTATTATAATTAAATGGTGTATTGTTTGTATTGCGCGATTGATTTTGATTATTATTGCGCATAGGTGGATTAATGTTATTTGTGTTTTTAGGAAACACGTGAAGTTGTTTAATCGCAGTTTGATTATTATCATATTCGTGGCACTTGAGGAGTGCTTCTTCTGCGGATGTAGGAGGAACATAAGAAAACAAGGTCCTATAAGGTTCTCTAATTCCTATTTTAATTTGTTCTAAAGTTAGATATTTTACTTTTTGAATTTCGTGAGTTTTTATATCTTCGTTAGTCGTATGAATTTGTATGTACTGAATTAAAGCATTTTGAGCGTCTATTATTTTATGGTAAAATTGTAAAGGAGTTTCATTTCCATTTTGTTTAATTTGTTTCAGATTCGATTGTAACAAATTTTCGTTTCTATGGTCGCCGTAATATTTTATTAGAGCAGCTTTGATTGTTTTCCACTCGCTAGTATTTTCTAAGAAAATATTGGTGGCAGCCAAACCTTTAATTTTACTTAAAATAATTTGAGTTGTTAACACTAACTGAAATGGCGTTAAGGCAAATTGTCTTAATGTTTCAACGGCATTTTCAGTTTTCGAAATGAAAAGAGGTAAATTGTCATTTGGTGCAAAGGTTGGTAATGTTTTTAAAAGTTCTGAAATGTCACTAGTTGAAATAGTGGACATTTTGTTAATTTGTTTTACACTAGAGGTATTCAAAACTATACTTTCTAATTCGCTTATTTGTTGCAATGACAAACTCGAAGTTCCAGGTGAATTTTCACTTGACGGAGCTAAATTTTTTGAAATGTAAGGAGAATGTCTGTGATTTTTATTCTCTATAATTTCAACACTTATGTTTTTACTTGACATGAAATAGTTTTATGTAAAACGATTGGTCACTTTTCTAAAATTTGTATAAATATGAGGAAAGGTTATCTACTTACAGGAAAATCATGGGAATTAGCATTGCTGATTCGAATTTTCTGCTCGTGGGTGATGTCCTTATTCTCGCACTCGGGGTTGAGTCGTCCAATGGAAGTTTTCGCTGAAGGAATCTTCTGATTGGTGTTCAATAAAGAACGAAGCCGTGGTTTGTTGGTTAGTACACAAGAGATTGAGATCTGCCAAAGAAGGTAATTTTTGTAATTTCTTCTTCGTTGCACTATCCTGTTCGCAGCGCCAGTTAAATAATTGACTTCGGGAAACTTGTTTTTAAAAATTAATTTAATTAACTACCCAAAATACAATTAGACTATAGCCTTCGGCCACAAAACTATAATGAATAATATGTTTACAAAAAATGGCTTATATACTAAGTTTAGACGTCAACAGGACGTCGATATCAATAATGTCTTTGTTTTTCAATAGAAATAAATGGTGTCAACACTGATATTTCATGAGGTTAACCAACTGTGTGGTCCTATAACTACCCTGCAGAATAATTGGTAGGTCTTTCAAGGATTCCAAACCTTCGTTCCATGGAAGACCATGATGATGTTTCAGCACCCAATTTGCCTCCTTTTTTAGATCCTCTGATAAATGGTGGAATGGAAAAGGTGGTTTAAATAAGTAATGGTATGAAATTCTTCCGTTATATATTCCCAGTTCCTTCACAGCCCACCGATCTTGAATTTGACACTCTCTATTATTACTAATTTTAAACCATTGAATGTCAATCACGTACTGGGAAACAACCATGTTCGCAAAAGCCATATTTTCAAAGTTTAATTGTAAAAAATAATGGTTTATTCGAGATACTAATATCTGCAATATGGTTACAAACGGTAAGACATGGCTTATATACTTTTCAAATGGTAGTATGTCAGCGGTTCTAATAATTATGGTAGGAGAATTAGCAATTTGTGAAACATTATGCATTATGGGACAGATCTTGGTGGAAAACTTTACATACACAGAAGATATTATGATAAAAAAATTGTTTGCTTCATTTAAGAAACGATTGAAAAAAAAATTGAAAATGTTAGTTATTTACTTGGAAATGTCGAAAATGTGAAAATGTGGATTTTTATGTTTTCGAGGGTGCTCTTTCAGAATTCGCGGCCAGAAATGAGGTAACTCGAAAAAAAAATTTTTTTTGAAAAAATTTTGGATTTGGAATTTTTTTTTTGATTTTTTTAGTATGAAATAAAAGCATCTATAATATAGTATAAAGTTACATAGATTTGCTGGATTTGTCCAATGCTATTTTCCGAAAATTGTAATAGGTAATACCTCAAGGTCACATATTTTTTTGAGAAGTATAGAAAAATTCGACATGATTTGACATTCCCTAATTGACCATGTATCAGGTTATGTCGAAATAAAACCCCCAACGGAGATCCTATCTATACCTAAAATTTGAACATTTTTGGAAAAAATTGAGATATGCAAAAATGAAACCAATCGTTGAATTTTTCTGAAACTTTAGCAAGTGATAGTAGAGGTTGAGTAGAGAAAAAAAGTTTATAGAAACTTCATCGTCAGACGTCTCGTTCAAGGGCTAGGGGTGAAAAATCTAAATACCCCTTAAACGGATTTTTGTTATAACTCGGTTAGTACAAGAGATAGAAAGTTGAATTTTTTTTTGTTAGAAAGAGGACATAAAAAGCTATCGAACGAGGGTATAAAATTTGTATTCGCAATTATTAAGAAAATCGGGGTTGGGGGTAGCACAAAATTTTGCATAAGGACTAGGGGTCTCCATGTCACTTTTCGTAGTCTAGGACAAGTATGTTTTCCTAAAATGCAATAAAAAAAAATAAGCGACTTGGAAAAAAAAAAGAAAAAAAAAAGAAAAGGAAAAACTAACGAAGGGTGTCAGGTTACAAATATAATGTGTCACGTTTCAATATATGGTTTCAAATTACAACACGTTGGTATCAAATTTCAAAATAAGGTGTCAGGTTACAACACGTTGGTGTCAAATTTCAAAATAAGGTGTCAGGTTACAACACGTTGGTGTCAAATTTCAAAATAAGGTGTCAGATTACATCACGTTGGTGTCAAATTTCAAAATAAGGTGTCAGATTATATCACGTTGGTGTCAAGTTTCAAAATAAGGCGTCAGATTACATCACGTTGGTGTCAAGTTTCAAAATAAGGTGTCAGGTTACAACACGTTGGTGTCAAATTTCAAAATAAGGTGTCAAATTACAACACGTTGGTGTCAAATTTCAAAATAAGGTGTCAGATTACATCACGTTGGTGTCAAGTTTCAAAATAAGGCATCAGATTACATCATGTTGGTGTCAAGTTTCAAAATAAGGTGTCAGATTACAGCACGTTGGTGTCAACTTTCAAAATAAGGTGTCAGATTACAGCACGTTGGTGTCAAATTTCATATAGAGGTGTTAAATTATAAAACAAGGTGTCCGATTACAACACATCGGTGTCAAATTTCATATCGGGGTCTCAAATTTCAAAACGAGTGTCAAATTACATTTTTCGCTAACTCAGCAGGAAATGGTGTCTAATTACAAAATAAGGTGTCATATTACATTTTTTCTAACTCAGCAGAAATTGGTGTCAAATTTCGTCCGCACACCAGAAATAAGTCATTTTATCCAACACCTAGAGTTAAGTGACCTATACAGTTCAAGGGAATTCACCGGATGCTCATATTGCTCTGGAATCTGCAAGTTGCAAGAATTTGATTATAAAAGTACACTACCTTCGTTGAATACATTTAGTCTTATACGAATTACCGCAAAGACAACTTTATCGCCAAGTTAGCCAAGTGTTTGTTTAACATCTTTTTAACTGTCTTTATATTTTATCTTATAAAATGTCTTTATCATTAGAAGCAATTTGTGAGCTGAGAGAAGACCAATTAGCACTGGAAGATATTGTTAACGAAACGTAAGTTTTTTATTTCCTATACTTATTTTGATGATGATTTTTAATATCTTAATAATTTTGTTGTTTTTAATAATATTTTCTTTTCATGTAGAACAACGGAAGAGTTAAATCTTGCCATTGAGGCAATTCGGGAAGAGGAGAATGCACCCCACCCATCCCAAGGTTCGTCCCCGGCATCAAAAAGGATGCGCTTGGTGGTGGCGAATGACGAGGACGACTTCGTCAGTAATTCGCCATTCCCGAATCCTGGGAAAATAATTCATTCTGGGTAAATATTCTACAATGAATTTTTAAAAAAATCTAAAAAAACACTTCATTTTTTTTCAAATTAATATCGTTTATTTTTTGTTACAGAGGAAAGAACATGGTGGCCCTCAAAAGCATGAGGTTGCCGTCGCCATCACCATCGCCTTCGCAGGCTTCTACTTCGTCCGCCTTCGCTGCTGAAGAGGAAGATTTGGTTGCCATAATGAATGAAGAGAAGCGGAGGCGGGCTGTTGAAGAAGCCCGAAGGCAAAAATGGTTCCTGCGTGTCCAGGGAGGTTTGGCATCAATCAAAAAGAAGATTCAAAAGGCACGGGACCTCGTATCCTCGCTGAAGGGCGAGGAAAATTCCATTCGCCGGCAAAAGGAGGCTCTCAGAGAGCAGCTGAGGGTTCTCGAAGAACGCGAAGATAATATAGAAGCGAGAAAGGCCGCCGCGATGGAATCGCTACGAGGATACGAGGCCATCGTAGCAAAGTTCAGTGAGATGAACGTGTAAATATATTTAGATTAAGTTATATGTAAATTATATTTAGATTAAGTTATATGTAAATATTAGTTATATGTAAAATATTAGTAATATGTAAGTAAAATAGTAAAATATTAGTTGTACCTTTGTAAAATATATAGTATTATTATCTACTCATTAGTTTTCTTTCCCAATCACCACCTGATGATCTATGAGATAATAAAACACTTTTTGTTATTTAGTTTTTGATTGAAAGTAAAATAATAAAATTAAATATGTTTTATTACAAAAATTTTGAAAATATGTAGTAACCAAAGCAAAAATTTTTATACATAGAAAACTTAAATAAAAAAATATGCAATTAAATTAATAATTCTAACGCCTCTATTCGCCTCGCAAATACAAAATTTGCTCGCCATAAAAGTGACACTCCTAATATAACAATATACTTACAATATTAAATTTAATATTTTTTTTATAATCATTCCTTCTAATACAGAAGGCCTCTAATCCACAGAAAACAGACGTATTAAACCTTCCTAATATAGTGGTCGTGGATAAACATATAAATTAGGTACAGATAATAGGCAATTATTTTAATATTTCATATAAAATTAACTATTATGCACTAGTATAAATAACTAGTATAACTGACGTCGCTTTTTGATCCTTCGATGGATCTCTTCTAAAAGAAGCGATGGTCCAGGAAAGGTTGGGAATCACTGGTCCAGACAAATGACTTTTAAAAGAGTGAAGTGTAGGGTGTGGTGTATACATAACTTGCTTATAGTGCAAGATTTTAGTGCATGACATATCCAAGTCACTGAGTTGTTTTTACTCCGAGCTCAGTATCTTCAGTATCGTACAACTGAATATACCTAATAGGTTGAAACAACTATATGTCGTTTTGTCTTTGACACTCACGGTGACGGTGTATATCCTTCTGTCTATAGCTAATATATACGTGAAGGACATCAGAAATTTTTATCTTTTTTATATAAATAAAACATAAACCTAATAAAAATTCATTGCTTACCCAAATCGATGTCGGTAGTGATCTTCCTGCCTATGGCAGGTATTGGGGGAAATATTCTTAATGTTTCGTAAATGACTAGTTCTAAGTATTTCATATTTTGAAGATCATTATATGATGGGGACATTTTATTTAGTGTTCCAAGTATGTTAAGCTGCTCTTCAATTACCTTTTCCTAAAACATTAGTAATACAATCCTAACGAGTAAGTTTAGGAATATCAACATTTATATGTGTTAGAACTTTCTAGTTCCAACTGTCGAATAAGCAAAATCCCTATTTATGTTCTTATTAGTTTTCTTTTGTATTTTGAATGGCTAAAAATAAATTTATAATTTTCTCATATCATCTGCTAATGTTAAATTCAATATATGTTATAATTTTTTCAATATAAAATTGAAAATTATAATTATCAAAAGTAGTGGTGCAAAATCTATAAAAACAGTGAGTTAGGACTATGGGGTAAGGGAGCGCCCAAGAGGAAAAGTTTCTCGTATAGACGAAATTTCTTCAATTCAAATTTTTTTTCTTAAAATAAAATACTAATATGGCGTAAACTGCTGTGCGTGCTATCCGCACCTTTCACTTTTATCCTATAATGACATATCTTGAAGTAACATCAACTTATTGGATTTTTATATTGTTCCTTCTTAATATTATTCACATAATTTTTAATTATGAATACACCATTAGGGTGGGCCGAAAACGGCAAAAAAAGACTTTTATATGAGACTAGTGAGAAAAGTAGTCTTTAGGTTGTAGAAAATTATAAAAAAAAAACTAAGCCTAGTTAAATCAAATTTAGCTGACCCTGACCCTGACCCCTTTAGCTGTGTTGTAACAATACATCACAGGGAAGCAAATTAGATGTTATAGGTACATTGAATTTTGCTAGTGCTAGATTAAGTACTAGAAAATATATCAAATCTTCATAAAAGTACGACTGTTCGCTTAATTCGGAACCCGAAGATAAAACTCCCAAGAGATACCCAACTCCCAACCTACACGGTTAGCGAGATTGCCAACTGAAATAATGTGGTCTTTTAACAAAGCGGTTGTAATTTTTGCGTTAGTTAAACCAGAAACACTCGTTAATTAGATTTTCTGTCTTCCTAAAACTTTGGCTGGCTGAATTAATGGAAAGTTTGCATCATTGTCATTTGAAGTGCATATCTCGAAGGACGAAACTATGACATTCTTTTTCAGGAGTATTTGTTACAGCACTAGTATTTGCCACAGAACTTTCTGTATTTCTGTTTACTCCTTTTATGGGTGCTTTCGCTTGTCTTTCCAATTTGTTTTGAAGTTTTTTTGGTTAATTCATAATCAACTGGTCCCAGAATAGTAGATACACTGTAGGGGAACGAAGCCAAAAACCAATGTATTTTTAAAGGGGCCTAAATTTGGGTAATTTTTGACCATTTTAAACCTCCACTTTCCTTTTGGAGATAGGCAACGTCCCCAACCCCGATCCGACAACCCTTACGCTTGCGCAGAAGCTCTTCGGCACCCTCGCGGTCATCATAGCTTCTGCAACCGTCCTCCAGGTACCACGGGCCGGCGGAGAAATTCGTTGGGTATCATCGCGGTTCTTCAGGTATCTACGTAGTTATTTCTCTTCACTTAATAACGGAGGAACCCATACGGAGGAAAATGCATTATATAAAATACAGATTTAATATCCTTCGGACATATAAAACTTTATTGAGAAGTAATTTTTAAATTAGTAAATTGCTTGTAGAGTGTTCAGTTCGCATATATTCAAATTAGAATTATCAATCATTCACGTCGAGACAGTGGGCATAGCAGAGGTTGTGCGCGCTTCGTCATCTCCAGCGTGTACGTTCCTGTTTAATCTAGTTCATATATTTAATTTAGATATATTTTTAGAGAAAAACTGATACGATTAATTAATTAGCGCTAATTTTTACTATCGAAAATCTCGTAGACACATTTTTAACATGAGAGGTTATTATTGATATAATATATTTATTAGTAAAATAAACAGATTAAGATAACATATTTTCACACAGCACAGCGGGATAAGAAACGCTGAACAAGCATTTAGCAGTTGGTATTGGAGAGTTATTTTTAGATTTAATATATACAGAGTATACCATAATTAAAGTACGTAGCAAATTGAATTAGATTCAATATATACAGGATGTACCATAATTAAAGTATGTAGTAAATTGAATTAAATTTATTAGTTTGAACATCTATAGGTAGACGTAAATTATAGTTTTCTAACAAATATGATCCATCCAATTTTTAGAGACTTTTTAACCAAGTTTGATGTATGTACAATATACAGGATATCTCACAATTACCTCTCTATTAATATAATTTATTCAAAACAGATCTGCTTTTATATAATTTTAGCATAGGTATTATAGTTGATGTATGTACAGGATATCTCACAATTACCTCTCTATTATTCCTATCTATATATCTGATGTATGTACAGGATATCTCACAATTACCTCTCTATTATTACAAGTTATTCAAAATAGATCTAACTGATTCACTGATTGGAAGTGCTGAGTTCTCATGATACCGGGTGGTAATATAAAAACAGATGTTTGACAGATGTAGGACTGATTGGGTATTCTATCTTAGAGTTTCACAAGATTGAGGTAATATGAAGATTGTATCATAGTTCTTAATCAATATTGGGTTCCATAGGTACCTTACAAGTTTCTAGCTAAATCCTTATATGTTTGAAATATAGAGTATAACAAAAGATGAATAAACAATATACAGGGTAAATCAGATTGCAGAATTCAGAGCATGAACCTTTCTAAAGTATTCAAATTACAACCAATCAGACAACTAGAGGTGAATTTTCTGTAACTTTAATATTTCAGCTTCATGACATCAGATATGAGTATAATTTTACGTGGATATACTAGAAATTAAATAGAATTGTTTGCCTTAATATGTCAAAAGGATATTACCTTAAACTTTGGGCGTTTCTAATAAAACAACTAGAGGAGAATTTTCTGTAACATGAGTATTCCAGCTTTGTGACGTCATTACTAAATAAAATTTGGTAATAATAGTATCTTGGGTTCTGAATAAGAAACTTGCGGTTACTATAGATTTTAAATATATTATAATATGACTCTTGGTATATATTAACATGTAATTAAATGAGAATTTGTTTCAAAGGAGTTACTTAAATTAACATAGATTCTTAAGGAAAAAACCAGCAGTGTTTATAGAGATCTTTCGGTAGATGAGGCATGAGCCAGGCACTAAGAATCATGAGCTAGTATGAAACAGAAAACAGGTTTAATAACAACTAAATGAAAACATGAGTTAGTATAGAATGTGTTAAATGATTCAAACAGTCCACAATAATTGTATAGTGCCCCTTCCCCATAAAAACAGAGTAGCCTCGTGATTATGCGAGATGTATATAGTATGGTGGAGAGTAGAGGGGTGGTGACTTCATAATGGAATATGTATTATTAAATAAAAGCGATATGAAGAGATTAAATACATGTGAATAATCTAAAGACATACATTTTATATCAAAATAATTATTATGGGATCAAGCGCCCGACTGCTGGCTGGGGATAATTTCATAAAGAAAAATATATATTATTTTAAATAACACATATCATTATAAGAGAATAAAGACGATTGATCATTAAAAATATTAATAATCCTTCTGTACGAGGTTGTAAGGGAGTATTTATGAATTAAACATACAGGTAATATATAGTATTAAAAATAAACAAAAAATTCTATTAGACCCATAGACAAAAGAAGGGGGAGACAGAATTGTTTACATTTTATGCCGATCAGACATCGTTTTCAACAAAAATCAAAGATGTAAAATCTATGCGGATTGCCCTAGATCTACCGCCGGTGTTTGAAAACGAAGAGTATAAAAATTATATTTATCTGAATTTTTATGTATAATTAAGAAAAAATAATATACTAAATATTTATCTGTGTTTTTTAATGAAAATACATAATCTCTACTTTTAAAATTATTTATAATTTCCTAATAACATAAAATTATTATCGTGTTAGGGAAATACTATGGCAATGCTGTACGGCTGTTTTGCTATCAAATGACGCTTTTATGTCAAAAGATGACGTTACAATGTTGCTGTGCTGTGTTTGTGATCTTTTGGGATTTTTTATTTATTTGCAGTGTTTTTTTGGCAGTAGAGGTATTTAGAGCCTTTTATAATCAATCTACAATAGTTCAACAGTGCGTGGTTTGTAAAAAAGGCGACTATTCTAAACCCCGACTGGTATTTCGGCGGTAAGTAAGGTTATGTTTTTTAGCGTAAGCAGTGGTGTTGTTAACTAAATTTTAAGTAAATTATTGCAAAAAATATTTATCTGTTTTGTACCAAATTTTTGGAATTAAAGCATTTTAGACCGAAAAATGATGTAGTAGCGTTGTAATAAAATTATTGTCCAATTCCAGGCTGGATTTCCAGTATTTAAACAGTAAATAATTTTGTTGCAACTATTTGAAATGCAGAAAAATAAACCTATTAGATGTTTGTTATATTTTAATACAGAATATTATTGTTGTAGCTTTCCTGTTAATCCTGAGAGCAAACAAATGTGGATTTTTTAGTGGTTGGAAAAGCTTCCTGATGGAGTTTGGGGTATAAATAATACTGTAAATGTAAATGTTTAAACAAATCAAATAAGATAATACAGAAATTCAAGCTATGAGAGATAAAGTAAAGAGAACTTGATCATTGATGATATTGATAATGAATGATTTGCATTCATAAGCTTCTCAGTCAAGAAATGAAGAAAAGGTTTGATAAGAAAAAGAAGTGTTACTTAAAAAAAGTGATCTTGTCTTTGGGCTAGTGCTGTTACAGACGGCAAAGAGGTAGCTGGAAAATTAAAATATGGCGGGCTGTACAAGGTAACTACAGCTACTGGGAAATAATAGTTAGGAAATTATTCCGTAAAAAGGTATTAAAGGTTACAAAAGGTGTATGGTTGTAAGCAGCAGCAGATAGTTTAAAAAAGACGTTAGTTCTGATAGTGACTTAAATAACACAGATGAATTGATTGATTTGCTAGAGTGTTGAAACTATTATTTTATGTGAAAATTAACCCGTTTATTAATTAATTAATTATTAAATTTTTCAGCTATTATTACAGTTAATTGGACATGCCATAGAAAAACATTTTATCTAATTATTTATTATAATAATTCAAAGCTGGATAATGCCGATCTGTTCCTTTAAATGTATAAGGATATGTATTAGGTAAAAGTTTATAAAAATAGATACGAGGGGGAATTCGTGAATAGCGCCCACAAAAATAAATATTTTTTTTATAGTTGTATAAACATCCAACTATATTTTTGTGGAACTACTGAGGCAATAGTGTATAAATATTAGTGTTTATAAGCTTGGAAATTTAAAGCTGTTGAATAATAATAATAAGGAAATTAAATAATAAATTATATTGATAATGAATGATTTGCATTCATAAGGTTTGCAGACGAGAAATGTGTGAATAGCGCTTGACTGCCATACAATAAACAAAAGGAAAACCTGCAGTAGAAAAATGCGTTTATAGCGCTCTACTATATGCAGAATAGTTTCTCAAAAATCATTCATACCCATGTCTTTTAATGTTACAGGTAGCATCCGTTTAGGCATGGGCAAAACTTTCTTCGGTGCAATAGAAACACAGGAAGCCCGAATATTAGGACCAGCTGTGTCAAGACCAACGACAATGAATAAAACACCATTATAAGTGTTTTATTGTTTATATAACATTCTGCTGAGATTTTAATAATGATTTTGTAGAGTATTGAGAATATATAGGTCCAAGCAGTAATACATGTCTTATTTGCCCCCACACAAATCTCAGTTCTAACATAAATAAACCTTTATATTAAAACTTATTGTAATGATCCCTAAAAAAAACTGCACACCATTGGTAAAGATAACATCGGACGTGGACGCCTAGGTTACAGTATTGCCATTTTATAAACCCATCTCCTTCCAACTTATGTACAAGTGTGAAAGTGTGTATGATTGTAAACAAATGGTGTTTTTCTAATGGAAAGTTCTGTCTCCCCTATTATTATATGTCTATGATTAGACCTAATATTGATTATTGATATGGGAGATTATCTATGTTGTGGGATAAGTCATTATAGGTGGTTATGGATATCAAACTATACATTTTAATAATGATATCATCTTGAGATACTTCAAGTTGTTGGTAATACATATATACAGAAACTTTAGCTACGGAGATAATGTTCAGGTGTGTGGATGTTGGAGCTGGATGTTGCTCGCTCAAAAATCAAGATGGCGGCTAGCTGTTGTTATGTATTAATAAATAATTAAAAATAGTAGTTATCAATTAAGAATATTAAGTATGATCTGAAGGTATATGATTCTCGAGGGAGAGTTAGAGGAATGATGATACAATATATGAATTATTGTAATTATTTATTGACACCTATTTTACAGAAAAAATAACCTAGGTTCCATGGATATGTAAAAATAAAATTTGAAGGTTACCATTGACTATTTATCATCTTAGACATGTGCATTATTAAACAGCGTTATGGTTCTTTGTACTAAACAGCACTATCACTTCCAGTCACCTTGTGTGTCGGTGAGATGTAATTTGGAACACTTGTTAGATGTAATCTGTTTGGTGGATACGTTTGGTGGGTTTGGTGGATGCGTTTGGTGGGTTTGGTGGATTTAGTGGATACGTTTGGTGGGTTTGGTGGATACGTTTGGTGGGTTTGGTGGATACGTTTGGTGGGTTTGGTGGATACGTTTGGAGGATGCTTTGGTGGGGATGGAGGGAGGTCGGTTGAAAATAAAAAAACATTAATTAAACCATATTAATAATTCTAAGAACTATATGTGTAGTTTATTCGAGCGGTTCGAGCGGTTGGAGAGAAGGAGGGATATTTGAAATTTGTAGAATCGAGGAATGGATTTATACAGATTGAAAACGCACCCGTTGGGTCAGATTAGATCTTTCATATTAAGGATGCGCGGACGTTAGGTTACGTTAGATTCTCTTACCTAACCTAACGTCCTCAAATACGTAATATGAAAGATCACCAAACCCACCAAACGTATCCACCAAATCCACCAAACGTATCCATCAAACCCACCAAACGCATCCACCAAACCCACCAAACGTATCCACCAAACCCACCAAACGTATCCACCAAATGTATCCACCAAACCCACCAAACGCATCCACCAAACCCACCAAACGTATCCACCGAACGTATCCACCAAACCCACCAAGCGTATCCACCAAACCCACCAAACGTATCCACCAAATCCACCAAACCCACCAAACGTATCCACCAAACAGATTACATCTAACAAGTGTTCCAAATTACATCTCACCGACACACAAGGTGACTGGAAGTGATAGTGGTGTTTAGTACAAAGAACCATAACGCTGTTTAATAATGCACATGTCTAAGATGATAAATAGTCAATGGTAACCTTCAAATTTTATTTTTACATATCCACGGAACCTAGGTTATTTTTTCTGTAAAATAGGTGTCCATAAATAATTACAATAATTCATATATTGTATCATCATTCCTCTAACTCTCCCTCGAGAATCATATACCTTCAGATCATACTTAATATTCTTAATTGATAACTACTATTTTTAATTATTTATTAATACATAACAACAGCTAGCCGCCATCTTGATTTTTGAGCGAGCAACATCCAGCTCCAACATCCACACACCTGAACATTATCTCCGTAGCTAAAGTTTCTGTATATATGTATTACCAACAACTTGAAGTATCTCAAGATGATATCATTATTAAAATGTATAGTTTGATATCCATAACCACCTATAATGACTTATCCCACAACATACATAATCTCCCATATCAATAATCAATATTAGGTGTAATAGAATTTTTTATTTATTTTTAATACTATATATTACCTGTATGTTTAATTCATAAATACTCCCTTATAACCTCGTACAGAAGGATTATTAATATTTTTAATGATCAATCGTCTTTATTCTCTTATAATGATATATGTTATTTAAAAACAATATATATTTTTCTTTATGAAATTATCCCCAGCCAGCAGCCGGTCGCTTGATCCCATAATAATTATTTTGATATAAAATGTATGTCTTTAGATTATTCACATGTATTTAATCTCTTCATATCGCTTTTATTTAATAATACATATTCCATTATGAAGTCACCACCCCCTCTACTCTCCACCATACTATATACATCTCGCATAATCACGAGGCTACTGTGTTTTTATGGGGAAGGATCACTACACAATTATTGTGGACTGTTTGAATCATTTAACACATTCTATACTAACTCATGTTTTCATTTAGTTGTTATTAAACCTGTTTTCTGTTTCATACCAGCTCATGATTCTAAGTGCCTGGCTCATGCCTCATCTACCGAAAGATCTCTATAAACACTGCTGGTTTTTTCCTTAAGAATCTATGTTAATTTAAGTAACTCCTTTGAAACAAATTCTCATTTAATTACATGTTAATATATACTAAGAGTCATATTATAATATATTTAAAATCTATAGTAACAGCAAGTTTCTTATTCAGCACCCAAGATACTATTATTACCAAATTTTATTTAGTAATGACGTCACAAAGCTGGAATACTCATGTTACAGAAAATTCTCCTCTAGTTGTTTTATTAGAAACGCCCAAAGTTTAAGGTAATATCGTTTTGACATATTAAGGCAAACAATTCTATTTAATTTCTAGTATATCCACGTAAAATTATTCTCATATCTGATGTCATGAAGCTGAAATATTAAAGTTACAGAAAATTCACCTCTAGTTGTCTGATTGGTTGTAATTTGAATACTTTAGAAAGGTTCATGCTCTGAATTCTGCAATCTGATTTACCCTGTATATTGTTTATTCATCTTTTGTTATACTCTATATTTCAAACATATAAGGATTTAGCTAGAAACTTGTAAGGTACCTATGGAACCCAATATTGATTAAGAACTATGATACAATCTTCATATTACCTCAATCTTGTGAAACTCTAAGATAGAATACCCAATCAGTCCTACATCTGTCAAACATCTGTTTTTATATTACCACCCGGTATCATGAGAACTCAGCACTTCCAATCAGTGAATCAGTTAGATCTATTTTGAATAACTTGTAATTCTAATGAACTAGATTAAACAGGAACGTACACGCTGGAGATGACGAAGCGCGCACAACCTCTGCTATGCCCACTGTCTCGACGTGAATAATTGATAATTCTAATTTGAATATATGCGAACTGAACACTCTACAAGCAATTTACTAATTTAAAAATTACTTCTCAATAAAGTTTTATATGTCCGAAGGATATTAAATCTGTATTTTATATAACGCATTTTCCTTCGTATGGGTTCCTCCGTTATTAAGCGAAGAGAATATAGACTTAATAAGAGGAGACCTCACGGTTCATTCATAAATAACCTTTTGTTTTGTATCAATCATTGGCAATGTGTATGACAAAGAATACCGAGAGAAAGAACGGCAAAATTCCGACTCCGTGCAACGTTGCAAAAGTTTTGGGAGAACTTGCTTCCGACGCCACAGGCGTACTGTTTTTGGAAGGGTTGGGTATGATAATAAAACATCAAAAAAGGAATTTTAAGAAAATCACTACTATACATTGCAACTGCAAAAGCTTGTGAGATTAGAAATTAAATTAGTATCGGCGTTTTAACGTAGGAAATATGAATTAAAACTTGAACACTTAAAATTCTGAATTAAGTAAAGGTGGTACACCTACTACATTACAAAAACTTATATATACAGTAGTGTAAAAAAAGTATTTTTCAGTTTTTCAAAGATACCCAAACTCTGTATACAGGGTTCAATTACATTTAAAAGTGAAATATAATTTAAAATAAGAAAGATGTACATGGTGTTAGTTTTTAATTCAACTTTTTGTTTCAAGTTATTTGACTTACCTACTGTTTTCAAAATAACTCTTTAAAAGCCTGATAATGGTGATTTTCTCTTAGATTAGTATAAAGGATACCTTTAAAAATTACCTTGGTTACGCAACTGATTTTAATTTTTGTGTGCAAACGTTGCATGTTGGCTTCACACTTACCAAACATTATAGGTTTTTTAATTTGTTATGCAGCAAAGTGCTGAATGATGCCTTAGCTTCTTGCTTGGAGTCTTGTTTTGACCATATTTAAGTATGTGTGTAGGTAACTCCAAAAACTAACACATCAGCCATATTTTAAAAAATAACAAAAGCAATTCCATAATATAATATAGTATATATATACTATATTCCGTAAAATGATAAGGAAGCCAGCCAGCACGCCCCTGAAAATCCGTAAATATGGCGTGACAAATATAGCGACCGAATAACCAAACAAAACTTGGCAAAATTTACCTGTTTAAAGACAGTTTTGAATATAAAGAATTCATTTTTCCATACACTTGACACTGATGAAACATTTTCTTAAGAATAGTAATAAAATCCTTACGAAAAACGCTGAAAAATTCACAAAAGCAAAATTCCGACTGCCAGCAACACCGCACAAAAGAAATACTATAAAATACTACGATTCACGTGGTTGTTACCGGCATCAATGAACATGCGGATTGGAGTAGGGAGCAATGATGCCTGTTCATTCCATTTTTGCGTTATGAAGTTAGTTTTTATCGCAACGTTTTTAACAAAATATGATTTATCTACTTAACTAGGAAACGAAAAATATTTTTATGTAATATTTTAACCTTAACCCATAATCATGGTAGTTTAAATGTGAAAATATAAATTGGACTTGGCCTATCTCCAAAAGGAAAGTGGAGGGGGTAAAAATGGTCAAAAATTACCCAAATTTAGGCCCCTTTAAAAATACATTGGTTTTTGGCTTCGTTCCCTTACAGTGTATCTACTCAGAATAATTTTCGGTCGCTTCTTTGATCAATAAACACGTTAATCGCCATGTGACCTGACGTCTGAGTCTCATCAAAATTATACCACAAGGCCCTGTGACCCATATATGGGCTTCACGAGTTGCTTTCGTTCTCGGCTCTGTGAACCGCTGTTTAGTTCTTGCTTTACATTGCTTCTTATGGGATATTAAAATATGGGGCCTGGCCGTCCCAAGCAGCCTTTGGCTCTGGGACTTTTTTGTTTTTGATGACAGATATGAATAATAAATTATTCGAAAAAAAATAGTACATTATATTATTAGGAGCAAAAGTAAAACTATATGTGCTGAGGCTGGTGAGTTGACTGCCGAACGAAGTGAGGCAGCCAAACCAACTATATATGCTATTTATATATATGCTATATAATATATGCTATTTTATTTTCAATCTATAACATCCAAAATTACAGTAAGATTTTTCGATTTATTTGGATGATTTATTTGCATGTAGATGTGATTGTTCGAGTGTACAAACAAGTCAAAACAGGAATTGCAGCCTGCATAATGTGTAAATCGAATCACAGGGCCTCACAGGCCCCATACATAGGCTCCGAGAACCAAACCTTGGTTCACATTTTAAAATTGTTTTTTTTTATGAAAAAAATACCTCTCAAACAATGTTTGTAAATTATTACATAGTTCAAAGTTATCAATAAAAATATCTCTAAAGAGAGTTTTGGCTTGGTGGAAAAATTTTACTATTTAACGTGGGCGATTAACGTGTAACGGCCACTCAATATCATGCACTTTTCGGTGGAAAATTACTTCACTGTTACAAAAAATTACTATGCTGTCATTACAAAGTGGTTCTACAGCTTTTATAGAGATCTTTTTGAACATTCTAAAGTAATCTTTAGCTCCAATAATCATACCCTTCAACTGCTATAAAGTAACTGTTAAGTACCAGAAAATATGTTTGTTTGCATCTTTTAATCTGCAGAAAAAATGTACTACATACAGTAATCTACTTTTAGATTATACCTTCAGCAAACCAACATATTTTACCTTCTTCCGACATTTTATATAACGTAACTGATTCCGAGATTTACTTCAAGAAATCATGACCAACAAACATAAAACAGTATTATTATAATTAAGTAAATTTACCACAAGTAAAAATCAAATCACATAATAAGTAGATGTTCATATTACATGAAAATCTTACTTTTTAAATAAAAACTTTTATAAATAGATGTAACCAACAGTAAGTTTCCACCATTTTCACATAATTTTCGCTGAGCGGATAACAAAATAGAAACAGATAAATGGCAAATGGTCGCGTCGGTATATGACTAATGCTATAAAATAAAATTTATGAATTTTCATTTTCTAAAGCAATATAACTATACTTTTATAGCAGTAAAGTTTCTTAGTAGTTGAAATGTCAACCTTCAAAAAAGAAATATTTGTGTTGCAGTAAAGTCCTCTTTATGATAATTGAAAACAATGTCACTGTTGCAGTAAAATCGCCTCAGAAAATATATTTATACAGCATAGAGTATTTACAACCGTAAAAGCAAAATGTACTATAACAGCACAAAAAATGTAAGTATTTGTAGTTGTAGAGTAGAAGTACCTAGTAGTTGTATGTAAGTAGTGGAAATTTTCATTAACCCGATTTTCTGAGTGTAGCTTAATTCAGTAACTACCCTGAGCGAGATTTATGTTTTGAAAATTTAAAAATCACGTCAGTCAGAGGGGAGGAAGGCGGCTGAATTTTATTTGACGTGTTTCATCTAATTATCTAATTCGTACAATTTTCTGTAATGGTGAACAACTTATTTTTACTACTCTGCCCATAAAAAAAAACCATTTTTTTCGGCTCACCCTATTCACGATGGATTTGTGAACCCGTACATCAAGAACGGGTCATCGATTGTTCTGAAAATTTGGTTACCAAGGTGTGTTTTGATGTATACGTGTTTCTTAAACGTTTATATATAGTATACAATAATTCAAATATAAACCTATTTCACAGTACGTTGGTAATTAAAGGATGATATTATAAATATATGTTTTTTGTAAACGTATATATCTTTTATATAATATATCAAATATATACGTTTATTGATGTAGCTGAAGACAGAATCAGAAACGGAAACGAGAATCAAGTTTTTACAGTGGACCAGATCGATAATGTGCAAAAACGGAAAAACCCATATATTTCTTATTTTAGCAACAAAAATCACTTCATAATGACATTTCCATTTATGTTTACCAAAAAACAAGTATTTTCGATGACGACCATTATTGTTTGCAAAGAATAAAAAATACGAATAATTAACATACAATAAAGCTCTGAAATAATGCATACTTTCATAATGATCATAAAAAGGCATTTAAGCTTTCATATTTGGCACATACAATCAAAAGCCTATTACGAAACTACTATATTTCGGATTTGCAAAAATCGGGGTCTAAGGGGATGAAACTACCCAATCATTAATACACCTTAAAAAATCCATAAAATCTGCAAAAAAGTTTCTAACACTTTCATGTTTGGCTGGGTAGTTCAGGAGACCAGTACTAAACTACAGTATTTCAGATTTGAAAAAATTCAGACGCTAAGGGGATGAAACTACCCAATCATTAATAAAACTGAAAAAATCCATAAAATCTGCAAAAAAGTTTCTAACACTTTCATGTTTGGCTGGGTAGTTCAGAAGACCAGTTTTAAACTACAGTATTTCAGATTTGAAAAAATTCAGAGGCTAAGGGGATGAAACTACCCAATCATTAATAAATAAAACTGAAAAAATCCATAAAATCTGCAAAAAAGTTTCTAACACTTTTATGTTTGGTTGGGTAGTTCAGAAGACCATTACGAAACTACAGTATTTCATATTTGAAAAAATTTAGGGTCTAAGGGGATGAAACTACCCAATTAGTGGTAAAGCTTAAAAATTCACAAAATCCACAAAACCCACAATAATCTTTTTTGTTACTTTTGTTGATTTTTTAAGTTTTAATAATGATAGGGTAGTTTCATCCCCTTAGACCCTGAATTTTTTTCTGAACTACCCAACCAAACATGAAAGTGTTAGAAACTTTTTTGCAGATTTTAGATTTTTTAAGGTTTATTAATGATTGGGTAGTTTCATCCCCTTAGCCTCTGAATTTTTTCAAATCTGAAATACTGTAGTTTAAAACTGGTCTTCTGAACTACCCAGCCAAACATGAAAATGTTAGAAACTTTTTTGCAGATTTTATGGATTTTTTCAGTTTTATTAATGATTGGGTTGTTTCATCCCCTTAGCCTCTGAATTTTTTCAAATCTGAAATACTGTAGTTTAAAACTGGTCTTCTGAACTACCCAGCCAAACATGAAAGTGTTAGAAACTTTTTTGCAGATTTTATGGATTTTTTCAGTTTTATTAATGATTGGGTTGTTTCATCCCCTTAGCCTCTGAATTTTTTCAAATCTGAAATACTGTAGTTTAAAACTGGTCTTCTGAACTACCCAGCCAAACATGAAAGTGTTAGAAACTTTTTTGCAGATTTTATGGATTTTTTCAGTTTTATTAATGATTGGGTAGTTTCATCCCCTTAGCCTCTGAATTTTTTCAAATCTGAAATACTGTAGTTTATTACTGATCTTCTGAGCTACCCAGCCAAACATGAAAGTGTTAGAAACTTTTTTGCAGATTTTATGGATTTTTTTCAGTTTTATTAATGATTGGGTTGTGTCATCCCCTTAGCCTCTGAATTTTTTCAAATCTGAAATACTGTAGTTTAGTACTGGTCTTCTGAACTACCCAGCCAAACATGAAAGTGTTAGAAACTTTTTTGCAGATTTTATGGATTTTTTCAGTTTTATTAATGATTGGGTTGTGTCATCCCCTTAGCCTCTGAATTTTTTCAAATCTGAAGTACTGTAGTCTAAAACTGGTCTTCTGAACTACCCAGCCAAACATGAAAGTGTTAGAAACTTTTTTGCAGATTTTATGGATTTTTTCAGTTTTATTAATGATTGGGTTGTGTCATCCCCTTAGCCTCTGAATTTTTTCAAATCTGAAATACTGTAGTTTAAAACTGGTCTTCTGAACTACCCAGCCAAATATGAAAGTGTTAGAAACTTTTTTGCAGATTTTATAGATTTTTTAAGGTTTATTAATGATTGGGTAGTTTCATCCCCTTAGCCTCTGAATTTTTTCAAATCTGAAGTACTGTAGTCTAAAACTGGTCTTCTGAACTACCCAGCCAAAGATGAAAGTGTTAGAAACTTTTTTGCAGATTTTATGGATTTTTCAGTTTTATTAATGATTGGGTTGTGTCATCCCCTTAAGCCTCTGAATTTTTTCAAATCTGAAATACTGTAGTTTAGTACTGGTCTTCTGAACTACCCAGCCAAACATGAAAGTGTTAGAAACTTTTTGCAGATTTTATGGATTTTTTCAATTTTATTAATGATTGGGTTGTGTCATCCCCTTAGCCTCTGAATTTTTTCAAATCTGAAGTACTGTAGTCTAAAACTGGTCTTCTGAACTACCCAGCCAAACATGAAAGTGTTAGAAAACTTTTTTGCAGATTTTATAGATTTTTTAATGTTTATTAATGATTGGGTAGTTTCATCCCCTTAGCCTCTGAATTTTTTCAAATCTGAAATACTGTAGTTTAGTACTGGTCTTCTGAACTACCCAGCCAAACATGAAAGTGTTAGACACTTTTTTGCAGATTTTATGGATTTTTTCAGTTTTATTAATTATTGGGTAGTTTCATCCCCTTAGCCTCTGAATTTTTTCAAATCTGAAATACTGTAGTTTAAAACTGGTCTTCTGAACTACCCAGCCAAACATGAAAGTGTTAGAAACTTTTTTGCAGATTTTATAGATTTTTTAATGTTTATTAATGATTGGGTAGTTTCATCTCCTTAGCCTCTGAATTTTTTCAAATCTGAAATACTGTAGTTTAGTACTGGTCTTCTGAACTACCCAGCCAAACATGAAAGTGTTAGAAACTTTTTTGCAGATTTTATGGATTTTTTCAATTTTATTAATGATTGGGTTGTGTCATCCCCTTAGCCTCTGAATTTTTTCAAATCTGAAGTACTGTAGTCTAAAACTGGTCTTCTGAACTACCCAGCCAAACATGAAAGTGTTAGAAACTTTTTTGCAGATTTTATAGATTTTTTAATGTTTATTAATGATTGGGTAGTTTCATCCCCTTAGCCTCTGAATTTTTTCAAATCTGAAATACTGTAGTTTAGTACTGGTCTTCTGAACTACCCAGCCAAACATGAAAGTGTTAGAAACTTTTTTGCAGATTTTATGGATTTTTTCAGTTTTATTAATTATTGGGTAGTTTCATCCCCTTAGCCTCTGAATTTTTTCAAATCTGAAATACTGTAGTTTAAAACTGGTCTTCTGAACTACCCAGCCAAACATGAAAGTGTTAGAAACTTTTTTGCAGATTTTATGGATTTTTTCAGTTTTATTAATGATTGGGTAGTTTCATCCCCTTAGCCTCTGAATTTTTTCAAATCTGAAATACTGTAGTTTATTACTGATCTTCTGAACTACCCAGCCAAACATGAAAGTGTTAGAAACTTTTTTGCAGATTTTATTGATTTTTTCAGTTTTATTAATGATTGGGTAGTTTCATCCCCTTAGCCTCTGAATTTTTTCAAATCTGTAGCGGGACTCTTGAAATGTCGATATCTGAATATCGACATCGAAATTATTTCGATATCGATGTCGATAGATACTAATCGAAATATAATTTGGTACTCCTGAAGCGTATCGACATTACGCTCGGGCAAGTTCGTCAAAATGACAGTGTTGCCAATGGAAGATAGCTAATTGCGCCTGTTTCTCACTTTAATATAATCATTCTTTCTCTTATTAGCTAACTTATTTGAATTTGAAAAGTAATTTGACATTGACATTTGCATGTCACATAATATATTAAAGTTTAATTAAATAGAAAAATAGAAACAGATAGTGACTCCGATGAATCGGTAAACTTGAGGTGCTAATTAGAAGCGGTTGAAAAAAAAATATTATGTTAAACTCGTACAAAAAATACGTTTTGGAGACTCGTAAAATTGCCGGACTCCGCTACGCGTTGTCCGGCAACCCTTTCCCTCGTTCCGAAAACGTGTTTTTTGTACTAGTTAAACAAATAACTATTATAATTTACATAGTTCTCTTGTGTATGTATTAATAATTGATTAACATTCACACCACCATATGAAAATATAAATAAATGGTAGGTACTTAACTTAAATGATTCCTTTTTGTGAAACATCTTAGGTGTTCACCTTTTTGTGTTCATCGGTAGCCTGGGGAATCCTCTAATAGAATCTTAAGACAATATACACACACACACCACATCAAAAGTTACATAGATATTTGCGTACTTATTTGGCCCTTAGAGATTAACCATAATTTGAGACACATGATTATTTTATTCATTGTAACAATTTATTAGTGGCATTCTCTAGATATAGGGTATTTTATAATTCTGAAAATATAAAAAAATATATAAAATAGGCCTCTGTGCTAGAAGGAACCGTCAGGGGTTGTTGAAAATTAATTTTACTTTCCCAAAAAATAACATATTAATACATCTTGAATAAGAAACAACTTTATTTATATCACTTAACTTAGGTTATGTTATATTTCGTATGACAAAATCAAACATTTCCATGGTTAAACAGAAATAGCCATATTCTGCCGTGTGTTAGAAGGAAAGAGTAAATCATTTCGGGCAGGATATCCTCGTCGACATTCATTTCGATACGAACGGTCGATTTTTCGTAACTATTTCGATAGTGAAATTTTCGGGAGTACCAATTATTCGATATAATATCGATATCGATCGGTTGGCATCGAATCGACATTTCGGGAGTCCCTATGCTGAAATACTGTAGTTTAGTACTGGTCTTCTGAACTACCCAGCCAAACATGAAAGTGTTAGAAACTTTTTTGCAGATTTTATGGATTTTTTAAGGTGTATTAATGATTGGGTAGTTTCATCCCCTTAGACCCCGATTTTTGCAAATCCGAAATATAGTAGTTTCGTAATGGGCTTTTGATTGTATGTGTCAAATATGAAAGCTTAAATGCCTTTTTATGATCATTATGAAAGTATGCATATTTCAGAGCTTTATTGTATGTTAATTATTCGTATTTTTTATTCCTTGCAAACAGTAATGGTCGTCATCGAAAATACTTGTTTTTTGGTAAACATAAATGGAAATGTCATTATGAAGTGATTTTTGTTGCTAAAATAAGAAATATATGGGTTTTTCCGTTTTTGCACATTATCGATCTGGTCCACTGTAAAAACTTGATTCTCGTTTCCGTTTCTGATTCTGTCTTCAGCTACATGTTTATTGCGTGAACATTGAACATTGAACGTTGAATACGCTTTGATATAAACGTTTCCTTCTACTATCCATAACTCTCAAAATGAACTTATTTTAATTGTAACCGATGACGATCCATGAATGGAACTGAATATAACTCAAGTATAGTATAAAAAAAAAATAATAATAGACGAAATTAAAACTTTTATTAAACCATTCTGTGTTGCTTGCGATGTAACAAAACATGTTATATAGACAATAATCACTAATGAAAATAAAGTGAAGAATTAATAATTGATAAAATAATGTCAGGTACCTGAACTTTTGGGTGTCTTGCTAAAACGTATAAGGTAAATGCTATCCCAGTGGCCGTCGTATCATGACCCTAAAATATAAAATATAAAATAAGTGTTAATTTAGTATGACCGCTAAAACAATAGAAATTTGAGTCATTTGGTTCATTATTTGCTTAAAACTAGTATACTTTTTAACTTTTTTTCATTAGGATGCCAAAGTGTGAATTTGAAAATTCGCATCTACGGGCAATGGCATAAATGGCCTCATAAAGCAAAAAATATTTTTTTAAATAATGTATACGAATTAATACCTTTGTTTTAATATAGCATACTGCTATTATATCATAATAGATGGATCATAAATTTCACTTACTCCAAACAAGAAACTATTAACTTCTTCTCTAACATCTCTGAGAGCAAATTTATTGTCTTCTTTATTAAGCTTCAGTAGCAAATCCAAAAACGCAAGTTTTAGTTTGTCTTCATCATTAGTTTTTGTGTTAACAGGTACATTATTTGTTTTCCTATTTTTAATTATATCGTAGAAAAAGGAATCTATAATTTCTACAGCTTCTGTTTGTTTTTTATAGTCTTTGGTGAACCGATGAATAAAATCGAATCTTTTGTATGGAGTTCTTGAACGATTTAAAGCAACTTCGCACATTTGTTCTATGCTTTTTACATAATGTCTATTACCATATCTTTGAGCATTTATTGAAACACCCATTGATGTTTCTACAAATTAAATGTGTCCTTTTTAACATAATTATTATTGGACAGGTGCAGTAAGAATAAGTGTTAGGGCTAAATATTAATTTCCTTTTATATAAAATAGGAAACACCTTTTATACAGTTTACCAGCGTAAATGATTTATTTGTCATATATTTACCATATTTTTGGTTCTTATTGAACTTTTGCAATCATTAAAAGAAATTAACATCAAATATTTCTAAAATTCACTAATAATTAATAGGATAATTCTATCTCTAACAAGAGATTATTATAGTATATAACTAGTGTTACATGGTCTACATATTCTTGCATTATTGCCTTACAATACCATTTATTTTTAAGAATTTTACTTCAGAGGCAGATCTTCCCACAATTATTACTACTATCAAATCTAATTACTGACAGTAGTAAACCGGTACTAAAATTTCACTTATTTATCGCTTTTTTATAGCTTCCGCGCTCTTCGCTATACTACTAATGTCTATCTGCAGTTGACTGTTATAATAGGTCTATAGAATCTCTAATAATTTCTGGATGCAGCTTCTAGAATACTAGCGACGATTTTCCAAATATCGAATAATAATTAAATTTCATTTTATGTGTGTTAGTACTAGCACCAAATCTCGCGCGTCTGTCCCCTCCTTAAGACCGATCCTTTCCCAATGGTCCCAATATAGTTACATGGGTACACTGAATTGAATTCAGTGTACCCATGGAACTATATTGAGACCATTGGGAAACCATCGGTCTTAAGGAGGGGACAGGCGTGAATTGTGTGAATTCAGTGTATTCACACAATAGGTTTATTAACTAGTGGTTCATCCAGCTACCGTGGTCGTTATTGGGAAACGGATACACCTCGTGCCATTTGTTCACTTGTTCATCAAGTAATATATGACGACTAGTAGGTAACTAGTAGTAGTATTGAAAAACACATCCTCTTTGGGTCTTTTTTACTCCCCGTCAATTATTATCAATTTGACAATAATTGTTCTAAAATTGATTATTGTCAATTTGACAATAATTGTCAGATATATACAGTGTGTCCATTTAGTACCTACTCTCTTCTTTTGCTATGGCTTTATCATAATCCAGGCAAAAAATCTGATTGGGTGAACGTCAATGAGGTTGAGGGAGACACATTTTAAAATTAGTGACACAGGGTATGTAAAAAAGTGGGGTGCGGAAAAGTATATATTTTTTAAATGGAACTACCTGTATTTTTCTGTGGAAATTGAAGCTTCCTTAGGTTCTCTGGTCGACCTTAAATTTCTTTGCGTTTGAGTGCAGCTTTGTCAAGTTATCATATTTTTAGTTTTTTTTTTTAACAAAATCAACCGTTTATTTTTAATGTTGCAAATTTACTCCTTCGTTTCTTTGTTTTTAGTAAAAATTTAGGTGGTGCCTAGCTAGGTTCACTTTATACCAAGCTAGAATTGAGGTGTCTTATACAGGGTGTTCACAATTGCCTTCTGAAGTTCTACAATTTCAAATGAATTTTTTGCAATTTTGTTAAGTACGACACCCTATATTTTATGAAAGATTCCGGTGTTAAAGTCGGAATTCCGACTTTAAAGTAGGAATCCTATATTGCACAGGATGTGACTGTTTAAAGGGCATAGGGATGATATTTGTATGATAACAAATAACCCAGTTCATAGATATGAAATCGTTTCGATGTACAAGTCACCAACACCCCTTAAGGTGGAGTGCCAATCAGGCGACTGCAGCGGCTACAGCCGCGCGGCTAGAGACGCGCGTCTCTGGCGACTTTGCATCGGTCACTGGTTTACGTGTAAATATATGAACGCGTTGTCAATTACGCGTCTTCAGCGTGACGACAGAAGCGTCTGCAGCGACTGTGGCGGCGCGTCTGCCAAAATAACAGTCTAGCCGCTTCAGTCGTCGCGACAGATTATAACAAATTTACTTATAACCACGTGTTTTGGTAAAATTTTTTAAGATAAATGGATGATTCCTTTTTAAGTGAACTTGTAGGGCAGCATCCCAGTTTATATGACCCAAAGAACATTCATTATAAAAATAAAATATAAAAGACAACATGTGAAGGAAATTGCAGACATTTTAAAGCAATCAGGTAATCATATAAAACAAATATGATTTTTAATTGAAATTTAACTAAATAATGACAACAAAAATTAGTGATAAAATTTAAGAAAAATATTTATATATTATTAGAAGTATCGGTTTGATTAACTTTATTTTCTTGCCACGAAAGTGAGCCTTCTTGACTGCTGAAATAACGAGTAAATGCCTCTCTGATGTCGAACCCTTCAGCATTGGCAAAACCACCAGTTGCACGTATAGGTATTATATTTTTGGTTGGTACATTAAGCAGATTTGCGTCTTTAGGAAGGAGTTTATTGTCTTCAAGGAAAGAATCTCAAGGCATGTTATGAATACAACAGGCTGTCATAATCAAATGTTAAAAATCAAATCAAATAGATGTCTCCGAACCAACATATTTTCGAAACCCACTTCTCCTCGGGTACAAAAAATATCATGAGGGCTGCTTCGTAAAGAATCCGCAAGTAATAATAATAAAAGTTCTTCTACCCCTTCTTCTTCATTTTCTAAATAGCACCACAAAGCCACTGCTTTCTTCATGATTGTCTATTGCAAACTGAAACTTTATAAAGCGAAAGCGGCCGAAATCGCGCAATTGACACTCGTATAGGCCGCTGCAGTCGTACTGCAAAAGTCGCGCGTCTCCAGCCGCGCGGCTGTAGCTGCTGCAGTCGCCTGATTGACACTCCACCTTTACGCTCGAAATATCTAGGAGTATGTTCATTCGCCCTTACGATATGTTCGTTCATAACGATTCGGAACCAATCATATTTATTGTATTTATAATTATAACATTTCTTATTTTAATGATGAATTAGTCTACCGTTTAGGTAGATCTATTTCGAAGTACATATTAAATAACATAATATACAGTGTGGTCGTAAAGTAATGAATAAATTCAATATCTCGTAAACCAATTTAATATTATATTTTTTACAGGGCGACTCAATGAAGCTACATCAATATAAACTTTAATATTTTAAATACAGTACTGTTTTACATATTTGGAAAGAACTCTTTTTTACGAATACGGTCATATAAGGTTTTATGGATTTATCTCTAATAATAAGGGAGATATGCCCAAAAAAGTGTGTCATAAGAGCGATGTGCTAGAAAGAGAATATCGATTCGTTGCTTAGGCACAGTCTTTCTCCAACACATCGCTCTTATGGCACACTGTTTTAGGCATATCTCCCTTATTATTAGAGATAGACCCATAAAACCTTATATGACCGTATTCGTAACAAAGAGTTCTTTCAAAATATGTAAAACAATACTGGGTCTTCCATTTAAAATATTAAAGTTTATATTGATGTAGCTTCATTGAGTCGCCCTGTAAAAAGTTTAATATTTGTAAAACAAGTGTAAAAATAAAAGAAAATCGACCTGTCCGAGCGATTTTCAAAAAAAATTATGGTTTACTTTATTGTATTACTACTACTACTATTATTGTATCACTACTTTATTTATTGGTTATTGAATTTATTCATTACTTTACGACCACACTGTATAACTCTGCAGAGATTACAATTTTGGTTGTCTTTGCAAAATATCTCCCTTACTATTAAGATGCAAGGACTCACGAACAACGACTCCATCAACATGTGAACATCCAGGCCATCCAGCTCCTCGACAACACTGACATAGTAAGAAGGCTCAAGAGGGTTAAGCCCTTTGAGTTAGTGAATTGATTATATCAGTATAAAAGCAGAGTATTGTGCGGTTAGTGTTACACGTTAGTGTTAGTGTAATTAACTTACCAGACTCTAAGTTAAACTAGTGAGTAAGACCTTAGCTCTAAGATTTTCAACTTAAGTTAAATTAGGATAGAACCAAATTACTCATGGATCTCCCTTTGATCAGATTGTAATAGCAAAATACTCTTCAAGGGGTATTTTCTATTTATAAAAAAAAACTATTAAAGATACACTAACGCATTTGCGAGTTCTGCATATTCCGAGTTTAATATCAGATCCAACTCTATTTCTATACAGGGTAGACTAATAGTGCGAAAATGTTCGAGAAATCTATTATTAAAAAATAAAAAAAAAAATAAAAACGGGTACCACTTAAATGAAACTAACTGCACATCATTCTAAAATTAGTTTGGGATGCACAGGGTGTTTCTTTAATAGTGGCAAAAATATTTTTTTTAATGGAACGTGGTGTAAATTTTTATATTTTATTAAATAGCGTAAAACTAAAAAGTCGACGGCTAGAGCATACCATGAACCTAAACCTAGCCACTTCGGAGATATTTGGCATTTTCTAAAAAAAATTGACGGATACAAAAGATTGCGCCTTTATAAATTTTTATGCATTTTATGCAAATTTTTTATTAATATATAAGGTGTCCTTCCTCTCAGAATTATAAAAAAATTTAAAGAAATAGTAGTGTTGAGAAACACTGTGCTACTATTCGTCTGTTGTTGGGGGCATACGCACACCACAGGTTATTCATCAAGAATGCGCTAGAACGTTACAAAGGAGGTACAGCCGACTATTCCTGGGGGCATATACACAGCTATACAGCTTATTCATCTAAAATACACCAATACATCAATGAGGATTTTCTAATAGATAGCAGCGGAAGCTACTATCTATTAGAACTAACTCTAGGTACTGCTTCGATGATCGGTGAAATACTCTTTTGAATGAAATCAATCAGAACGATTTTTATAGACCTCAGCCGACGACTGGACCAATTTCGTTCCATGACCAAATATCGTCACAAATTTTATGTATTTAGCGGATTATTTACTCGAGTTTAATTTACAACATTAGTTAATAAATTATATCAATCAAACAGAATTAGAACCTATTTCAATTATTTTTCTAATAACTTGGAAAAGCCTTTTGATTTCTATGCCTTTTTACATCTACCTGTATTTAAATATCAACTTATAACCAAATTAAATATTTAAAATATTTAAAAATTTCTTTAAATATTTTTGTTAGTAGAGTCAAGGTGTAGTGCCAGGTCCAGGACCATGTCACAGTAGATCGTAAGATGCTGTTCCGTTGTCTTTATAAATGTATATTTCAAAAATGTCCATATGTGAAATTGTATATGTTGGGCAAGCATATAACAAATGCATCAATATCTCTGGCACACTATGTAGACATCAGTGATATCTATGTACTTTTAATGTAAGGAAATATAAATTTTTATAAAAACTGTAAAGTTTTTATAAAAAACGTTACAGTTTTTAACTTTATCATTATTTTTTAATTTATTTTTATCGTTATTTAATTAATTATTTATTATTTATTATCTCTCTTACCTGACATTTGTGGTTCTGGCTCAAGAGTTCATTCATATTGTTTATATATTAAGTAAAAGTAATTTATAATAAGTAAGTAAATAAGTTTAAAGAAATAATAATTTCTTACCACAAATGACATCCAGTGAATACATCTTAATCAAAGGAAATATATCAAGGTCATTATTATTTATTTCCTTATTAAGTTTATCGATTAGGATATTACCAAGTGAATCAAAGACATCAATAAAATGTTTTAGTAATGATAGACGTCCGAAACATGGTGTTAACATTCTTCTGCGCCCTTTCCATTTTTTCACTGAAAATTAGAAGAAAATTTTATTTGCATAAAAAGCAGTTTCAATATACGGGTTCCCGAATAAAAATATGTTCAATCTGGAAACAAGGATGGATCACTAGTGTATACGTATATTTAACAGAGAAAAAGAATGGTGCATAAGTGGGCCGTGATATTAATATACCTATATGAGTGGGAGACAACACAGGTAACAGAGGTCAGAGGTAAAACCACTGACACACCACAGAGATAGCCTGTGGGTGTGGCTCTCAGCTGCATACCCCCCCCCCCCCCCCCCCGTAAATAACGAATTAGGAGTTATTTTTGGAGTATTATGCTATTTATTTTTATTTAACTATCATGTACCTTGTGTTTTCATGTTTCCAAATTCAACATATTTTTGAGCCCTATATATTAGTAAATACTCCATGAATGCGTTTTGGCGCTAACAATGTTTTATCATTATGTTAAATCTATTTCATATTTATTTAATATGCCATAAAAGTTTTACGCTATATAAGATATTTCCTGTAGTTTTATTAAGGTAGGTATTTTAATTTTTACTTTTATTTAATATTTATTAGCTTCAACTAAGCTCTCTTTTAGACCGTTCTCTTTTGTCTGTTTGTGGTTTTATTTTTATTTTTTATAGTACCTTCCTATAGTTTCAGGTAAAGAATCTTTAAGATCCCTAAGATATTCAAAAATTTTCTTAGGATACAAGAATACCAGTCTTATTCCAGACTTTTCTTAGATTAACTTCTTATACCAGAGTTATTAAGTATCCAGAAGATTCATACCAGACCAACGCGGTATCTTTGTAAAGCGTAAAATGTGCTAAATTGTATTAAATTAAAGAAAGACTATGTGGCTGTTATTATATATTTCTAGCGATATATTCACACGCCATTCTTCAAACTAAGGTACCTAAGTGCAGTTGCATTGTTAGGAGGGCAGTATTTTTGTTAATAAAAAATACGACCAATAAAAGAATTTCGTAATTGGCCATTCCGTGTAGATAATAAGTTAGAGAATAAAAACTATGTTGGTCGGATATACTCAAAAAAAATTTTTTTTCGAGAACGAAACGACTTTTCTCAAGTTTGTTACTCCACTAATAAATAATAATACACATTTATATAAAAATATACAGCAAAAATATAAAAATATACAGGGCGTTCCATTAAAAAAAATATACTTTAGTCAATATCTCGACAACGCAATATCAAATTTTATTTCTGTTTTTTTCCACTGCACAAATCTGCACAAAAATAACATAATTTTGCTCATTTAATCTGCTCTTTGCTCTATTGCTCTATTGTTCTATTTATTTTAGTTTAGGAGATATAGGGGTGCAACTGGCGGCACTCTTCGGATCAGGGCCGCCGCTAAGGTGTTGGCCGCCCGTGTGCAACTCAATATTTGCCGCCCCCCCCCCCTTTCTGTCTAGGTACAAATAATTAACAAAATGTATAAAAGTTGCATAGTTACTTTTTTACATATGTATCAACAGTAATAATTAGTAATACTCACTCAAAAAATTAAAGTAATATCCAACACAGCCAAATCTAGGAAGTCTCAACATTCAAGTACAAAAGTCCATTAAAATAGATAACTAAATAACATAGAAAGTAATTAAAAACGAACTTTTCGGGCTTTGGTTTCGGAAAACTTTTTGACAATCTCTTTAATATCCAGTGTTATGTTCTTCCCTGCTTTTGATCAAAAATGATTCTAGTGCACCGCAAAGTTTTCTTTTCTCCTCAGTGTTTGACTCTTTTTTCTGTCTATATGGAAAACCCTAAAGTCGTTTTCGTTTTGTTTTTCTTTCGAACATTTTAAAGTAATCACAAAAAATTTCAAAACAGCGCGAATTTAACAAATTAAGGCAAAAAACACTTTACTTAATATTGTTTCTCTTGTTTGTCCAAACCGTAACCCGTACCCGTGAATAATAATATTTTTGAAAAATACTAATAATAAATTATTGCTCTATTCGCGACGGTTGCGTAAACAAAATTATACATATCTATCAACTATCAACGTACTGTTTAAACCAAACAGCAAACCAGTTGCCGGTAAATAGGGAACTAAAAATTAAAAGAAAGATGAGAACATATTTTCTTTCCTTACGAGCAAAACTGCAGTTCGGCGTATCCATCCCCCATCCTATAAAGAAAAACATTTAAATATTTAAAAAGTCAAAAGCCGCGAGCCGCCTCAGATAAAAAAGTGAAATTTATTGCTACGTTTATTTACAAGAGCCGATAACGCACGTTGTGCAGCGACGAAAAATAATTTGTCATATTATTAGCAAAACGGCAGTTTCAAAGCTAGATATTATACAATAATATTTCTGTTTGTATTAGGATGAAAGAAAGAACGAATTAATATATTACGGCTGTCATTAACTTAATACAAGGAATAAAATAATGGGGTTTCAGCCAGTCAAAATAAGAATATATTTAATTTCTTTTTTTAAAAAAAACCAAGCTTTCGCTCAAATTTTTGAGCTTCATCAGGGCTTCAATGTTATCAGAGGGGTCTCTTTAGATAATGACAAGTCGTTGAAATTGAACGTCACATATATACGTCAGAGAGTAAGTTGGTCCGGCAAAATTACCAGGATATCCTTTTTCCCAGAATTCGGTTGGATTCTACAGTAGAAGTTTTAAAATAGTAGGTATAAAATATAGAAACCTAATGGTGGAAAGTTTAATTGCACAATCACTATTTGACTAATACGTGGAGGATAATATACAAGCAGTAAGTTATCCACAACTATTGGAATAATATCTACATATATCCATGTGTGGATAGTTTACACAACTGATTAACTATTAACAACTATTAACAACTGAAGATGATAAACAATTTTTTATGAAGTTTTTGTAATTTTATTGCTTTTATCTTTTGGTGTTAATAATAATAATAATAATAATAATAATAATAATAATAGCAATAATAATAATAATAATAATAATAATAATAATAATAATAATAATAATAATAATATCTCTACCCCCTCATTCTAATCACAAGGATTAACCCGAAAGTTTCAGACTTGTGTGGGAGGGGGCAGCATATTATTATTATTTCGCCGCACGCATTTGCGCCTCAGGAACGACTTCGTTGGTCGGCCCTAACCGCCATTAACACCAAGTTGACATTCTTCCCATCCTAGGCCATGGCCAGGATGAATAGTTATTGTGAAATTGTACATTTCACAATAACTATTTTAACATGAACGCTTAATTTCGACGTGTATAATGTGAAATTGTACATTTTACAATAACTATTTTAACGTGAACGCTTAATTTCGACGTGTATAATGTGACTTTAGTATGATCTGACATTTGTATTTTATTGTTGTTTACTTATCTACGTTTGTTTTTCATAGCTTACTATGTTAATCAATTATTTATTCATTACAGTAATCAAGAGAAAACAGAAAGTATACTAAATATTATATTTTTGAAATCAGAAAAAATAAGCTTTTCATTGATACCATAGGTAGTAGGTACTATGGTTGCTATTTAAAAAAATATAACTTTTTTTTTCTCAAAAACTAAGATGCCTGTGAAATTTTCAATATCACCGCTTAATTCCACGTAAAAAGCACTATCACACCGTATTTTTATATTATTTGTATCTTTATAGTTTTTGAGATATTCGAGATTAAAAATTTTGGCGATTTTCAGTTTTTTCAAAATATCTCGAAAAGTTGAAAATTAAAATTAAATCTAAAGGAGGTACTGAATTCCTCTTGTAATCTTGCCCAATTTTGCTAATTTAACCAATTCTCCAGCTCCACTATTAACAAAGTTAGCCATGTAAGGAGAAAGATAATTGGCACCCTGTATGTTAGCAATTCTAAATTCATACATTTCGAGTACTATGACTCATCGTCGGTAGCTTAAACACTAACAAGTACATAGTCACCCTATTGATAAAGGTTGAGGCTGTAAAAAATTTTATTTAGGTAAACTACAGATGCCGACCTACCTGCCTGCTCTTATTCTGAAATTGTGGTTAGATATTTATTATTTATTTACTATTGTTGACTATTTTTAAAATTTATTTTTCTTATGTACTGGGTATTAAATCTAAATTAAATCGGATGATAATGGGCTTAAATCGAAATTCAGTAAATGATTTTGGTATTTTTTCATATATATTTATTCTAATATATTTAAGTTGTACGAATTACTGGATTTTATGAGGGAAGTATTGTTTATATTAAATTTGTGCCCTGTTTCATAGCTCTGTAAGGCTAGAACTGACTTATATACATTAAAGTTTTTTGTATGATATGTATGTTCTTTAAATCTTTCCTTTTGTTTGGCCGATGCACAGTTTGTTACAGTTACGACAATTTATTTTGTATATCCCGGATTTCTGAAGCGGGTCTTCTTTTTGGAAAGTGGACCCTAATAGTCCTTTAATTGTAATATTATCTTTGAATGCAGGGATGATATTGACTTTATTTAGTAAATTTTCAAATTTTTTACTGATTTGAGGATGGTATGTGAATTTTTTATACATATATTGTCTTTCCTCTATTGAACTTACGGTGGTATTGCTTTTAATTAATAATTTCCTCTTTTGTTCATAAAAGATTCTGTCTATTTGTTTCTTTTCATAACCGTTCTCATTGGCAATGTTGTAAATGAGATTACGTTCTTTATTATAGTTGGTATTATTGCGTGAGTGGTACATTTAATAGTCTGAAAATTAGGCTATTAAATGCAGTTATTTTATATTTAAAGTGTGTTACTGAGGACTTGTGTCTGTAATTATTTGTGTGTGTAGGTTTTCTGTAAATGTCAAAAGTCAGAGATTCATCAAGATTGATTATTTTAATATCTAAGAAAGGTAGCGAATCATTATTTTTTGATTCAAAGGTGAATTTTATGAAATTGTACTGAATTTAATACATTGACGAAATTGTATATATTAAAATTTTTATTTACTACGTAATACGTCGTCTACATACCTTTGCAATACTGTGGGAAATTCTAAGGCGGTGTCTTTGACATTGTTTTCAAAAGAGTTAAGGAATAAATTAAAAAGCTCCCTTTAAGTCAGTATAAAAAGCAATTCAATGAAACTTTAAATAAATGTCCCAATTTAATTACCCAGGGTCTTAGAAAGAAATTAAAACTACTTAACCCAAATCTTTGCAAATTATATTATCTTCCCAAAATTCACATACCCGGAAATAATTACAGACCGATAGTTTCAAATATTAACTGTAATATTTACAAGTTAGCAAAGTGGCTAAACGATAAGTATCGAAAATTCACATTTAAAAATGACATGACAACCAAGAATTCCTTCCACTTAATTGAATATTTAAAATAATTTCAAATTAACAAATTAATATCTTTTGATGTAACAGCCCTCTTTCCTAGTTAATCCCAGAAACTTTGAAAATATTATAAAGATTTTTAGTGCACAACAAAGTACCGACAATAGAAGTGAAAGATTACATGTGGCTTCTTATTGTAATATTTTAATAAAGTGTGTTCATTTAAATGTTGTTTTTATTTTGTTAATACGATTATTTCTATTTCTGTGATCTTTCAATGATTTTTCTTATTGTATTACATTCGACATGTATTGCATGCACATTTTAAATAACAAAATTTTCAGGCAAATGGCAATATGTAAAAAATTTAATAGACGTATTCGAGGATGTATTATTGACATAGGTTGCACATCAGATACCTAGTTTAAATACAAACCGTACGCAAAGATTATTTTCATTCTAGTTTGAAAACAAGAAGAGTTTTATATTTAGCGATAAATTTGTGAGAAAAATTACCGTCTTTAAAAAAGTTGCACCTAATACTGTGAATTTAAATGCCGTTTTTAAAACTAACCTTCCTTGTTTAGAGAGCAAATGCTAGGTTGTGATACTCCACTGAAAACAGAATGGATATGTGAAATCCAATTACGAGAAAAAACACGGAGTGTATTTAAAATAGGATAGTTGTATCCACTTTCGGTCAAACATCCATGTATTTTTCGGCCAAACATGTAACTTTTTGGCTTACGCCAAAAGGTAGCAATTTAATAGCATATCATCTTCACCGAACAAAGAAAAAAATGCGAATCAGGCGGGTGCCGCGACACTGTCTCACCTGGGATTTTGATAATATATGATCATTTCTATTGCTGAGTTCTTTCGAATGCTAAGAATTGCAATAGCTATTTGTATATTAAGAGCGCAAAGTGAACCAAAACGCTCGTTCCTCTGAAAAGTGCTACTCTTGGAAGCACTAATTTGTACTTTGGGCTCGGTTGTAGAAAAATAATATTAAACTTGCATGTGTTAACAGTGTTGTCAAATCTCGGGCTTGACAGAGTCAGTATTACATGGCGGGTCTAACAGCGCTACATTCTGGAATACACAGCATATACAGAAACGTGACGCGCGCCCTCTGCACCAGCGTTCAGTGAACCAAATCTGTATATGTTACGATATTTAACCGCCTTTTCAGTCCAAACAAAAAAAATCCCAAACTCTCCCCTCACTATAATATACTTAAAACTATTTAAAAAAAACATGAAACGTAACCAGACCCACTGGCGGGTCTGACAACGTCGAAAATGGATTAGTAACGTAGGTAGTACATAGCAAAATGGGTCTGTATAAGCGGTATAACAAATCTATATATATATATTTTATATCACTTAACAGTGGACTTATATAAAAATAATGATTAATAATAATTTAGTCGACTTGGTACTACGAGGTATATATGACAAGTGTTCTTATTTGTGCCTTTCAGTAGTATTTATATGGTATGGATGCCGACGCAAGCATAACCATTCTAAGAACCTTGTTCTTAGGTCTGTAAGCCTTGTTTGCGTCTTACAGAGAATGCTTCGTTTTCTGAGGAAGCTGTTATCGCTTTAGATAAGCAATATTAGATTACATGTTATTTGATAGTATTAAATTTTAGCATATAACAACTCCCCTTTTTTTGAAAAGTTGGCGTTTTATGCCGACTTTTTAGGGTAGAACTTGCATCTCCCTTTCTTCTGTGCTTAGATGGGGTCTTCTTCGTAGAAGGGTGTTAATCGTTTTCAGCATCTCATTAAGGGTTGTTTCTTCAGATTTCTTATAGCATCTTTTCTTGCATTTCCAGATGACCTAGATGGTGACGAGACTGATCACGGTACCAATAGTTAAGTATGTGACCAGAGAAATGTGTTTTGTTACGAATGGTTCATTTATCAGTTGATCCAAGTCTTTAGAATATTGTTTAAGTTTATAGTGAGGTGGATGGGTTCAGAAATAATTATTGGCCATACGTTGTTTTGTAGTTTTTGGACGTTATAGCCTTGTCCATACACTAGGGTACTTTCGAAATTTTCAGGAACCTGCCTGAAATTCTTTAGCGACCGTGCTTCGCATATTGCGCTACTGTCGATCGGATAGGCGTAGAGGTCTGAACATAACTTCTTACGAGCATGAAGTTGTTTACATGTGCTCAAACCTTTACAGGGATGTACATTAATGAATCATCGTTACGCGCAATGAATCTTTGTGAAAATCTATCTGTCTAAGTCTAAGTCTATTGTCTAAAATCAGAATGGGATATAAATGATATAAGGTGTAAAGTTGTTGCTCCACTAACAGTATTCTTAGAACGAAAACAAGATCTGATTTTGACTGAAAAGCTTCTAATTCGAAAATTTCTAAGTATGTGGGAATTTTTGAATATTTTATTGGAAGGGGTAAATTATTTTTCACTAAATTTTGGTAAATTTTCTGAAGTGCGGTAATCAAATTTTCGGGCGTAGTTATTGAGGAATGTATTATCTTCAAACGGGCGAAGGTTATCGAGTTTAAAATGTCATCAAGTAACAAGTAACTTTCGGTTAATTTTTCACATATTTCAACAAATCTTAATTCGGCCTTAACTAATGCGACTCTGTCGTTTAATTTGTGTAAGGAATTTTGAATCTTGTAATGTCTTCATTAAAAGTTTCTTGGTATTTGCAAATTTTGAATTGTTTGGTAAATGTTTTTATCGCGGTAGAGGTGACAGATATTTGATTTTTTAAGAGATTTTCCATGTGATGTTGATCATTATTTAATTTATATTATCCGTAAACAATTGACCATCTTCGGCGTGTAGGTTACCGGTAATTGATTTGAATATACTACCTACACCGTTTAGTATTCCGCGTTTAAAACGTTTGGTGTTAATAAAGACTTCTTCGAATTTTATTTTAAGGGAATTTGATATTTGGTTTAAAAGAGTTATGTGGGTTTTAACTTTAACTAGAAATTCTTTTGTTTCACGCTTGTCGACGGCGAATATGTTAGTGATTGATTTTAAAATTATATTGTTGTTGTTGAAAGCTTCTTCAAGGCTTGATAGATTCTTATGGACAAGTAGAGTCCATTTATCAAATGGAAATTACTATTCTTGTTTTGTCATGGTAATAGATCCCGACGCTATTATTGATAAATGTTATCTGGACCTGGGGTACTGCTGCTCCGATCAGTAATTAGGTTTCAAAATATAATTTTAACCTATCAAAGTTGACTTTAGTTTTTTGTTTAGTCTTTAGGTTAAGAAGAGATATTCCGTTCCACAATCTCATATGGGCAATGGCCCATATGAGATTGTTGAACTCCATAAAAATTCAACCACATAAATTACACAACAAATTCAATGGAATTTGTTGTGTAATTTACACTGTACAACAGACCTAAGAACAAGGTTCTTAGAATGGTTATGCTTGCGTCGGCATCCATACCATATAAATACTACTGAAAGGCACAAATAAGAACACTTGTCATATATACCTCGTAGTACCAAGTCGACTAAATTATTATTAATCATTATTTTTATATAAGTCCACTGTTAAGTGATATATATATATATATATATATATATATATATATATATATATATATATATATATATATATATATATATATATATATATATATATATATATATATATAGATTTGTTATACCGCTTATGCAGACCCATTTTGCTATGTACTACCTACGTTACTAATCCATTTTCGACGTTGTCAGACCCGCCAGTGGGTCTGGTTACGTTTCATGTTTTTTTTAAATAGTTTTAAGTATATTATAGTGAGGGGAGAGTTTGGGATTTTTTTTGTTTGGACTGAAAAGGCGGTTAAATATCGTAACATATACAGATTTGGTTCACTGAACGCTGGTGCAGAGGGCGCGCGTCACGTTTCTGTATATGCTGTGTATTCCAGAATGTAGCGCTGTTAGACCCGCCATGTAATACTGACTCTGTCAAGCCCGAGATTTGACAACACTGTTAACACATGCAAGTTTAATATTATTTTTCTACAACCGAGCCCAAAGTACAAATTAGTGCTTCCAAGAGTAGCACTTTTCAGAGGAACGAGCGTTTTGGTTCACTTTGCGCTCTTAATATACAAATAGCTATTGCAATTCTTAGCATTCGAAAGAACTCAGCAATAGAAATGATCATATATTATCAAAATCCCAGGTGAGACAGTGTCGCGGCACCCGCCTGATTCGCATTTTTTTCTTTGTTCGGTGAAGATGATATGCTATTAAATTGCTACCTTTTGGCGTAAGCCAAAAAGTTACATGTTTGGCCGAAAAATACATGGATGTTTGACCGAAAGTGGATACAACTATCATATTTTAAATACACTCCGTGTTTTTTCTCGTAATTGGATTTCACATATCCATTCTGTTTTCAGTGGAGTATCACAACCTAGCATTTGCTCTCTAAACAAGGAAGGTTAGTTTTAAAAACCGCATTTAAATTCACAGTATTAGGTGCAACTTTTTTAAAGACGGTAATTTTTCTCACAAATTTATCGCTAAATATAAAACTTTTCTTGTTTTCAAACTAGAATGAAAATAATCTTTGCGTACGGTTTGTATTTAAACTATCTGATGTGCAACCTATGTCAATAATACATAACAAATTCGATGGAATTTGTTGTGTAATTTATCGGTGATTTGTTATTCCTTTAAATATACCTTTTGACAGATCTTATACTCGGGGGTTTCTTTTGAAACGTGGGCATCTGATCGAGTTTTTGCTTTCTGTTTTTGTATTTCCGTTCTTGCGCGCTACTTTGTAATAATAAGAGAGGCGATTATTTAGGTCTGTAACGTATTACGTCTCTACAGGAGGTCTACTGGACGTATGTCCGAAGACCAGCTCATATGGGGTAAATCCATGAGTTTCATTTGCAGAGTTATTGTAGCATATTACTGCGTAGGGAAATATATTAAATGGGTGTACATCGGGATGGTCTTTCATGTGTATTCGGATCATTTCTAATAATATGGTAGAGTGAAACGTTTCTAAGGAACCGTTCGATTGGAGATGTCCCACGCTCGAGTATGTTAGTTTAATATCATAGAGAATGCATAAATCTCTTAAGAGAGCATTATCGAACTCTCAGCCATAATCGCAATGTATTGGGAGAGGTTGAGAAGTGTTGGAAATAAATATTATAAGGGCATGATTTTTTGTGGGGACTTCTCTGCTCTCCTTAACAAGAAAGTCGTAAGTACAATTTTTGGCAAAATGAGGTTTTTTGGTGTTTTAATAACCTTGGAGTGTCTAATATTGAATAAATAGGAATTTTATCGAAATTCGTATTTTAAATATAAAAAAAATATGTTTAAAAAAGTGTCGTATGTACAATGTACAATTCTAAGAGTAATTATGCATAATACATAACATAATCAACGCATGTGCACGTTTTATCGTATGTACAACATTTTGATATAAAAAACATAATATAAACAACGTAAGTATGCACTTGCGTTGTTCTTGTGTTGCAATTTGGCATTATTTATCTCGACGAGACGAGAGCATCCCGTAACTATAAAATACGCTTATAATACTTAAAAGCGATTAAAAACATGTTTTTTTAAGTATGATTTTATTTCCGGTATTCTAGTTTTATTTTGAATACAGTGTGTTCAGGTGGAAACTAGTGATGTATAAAAAATAAGGTATTTAGTTTAAAAATACTAAATTTTATAACCACTTACGTTTTTTATTCCTAGTATAATATAAGAATTACTTAATCAAAATAACGTAAGTGCACTTGTTTTATTAGACAATGATTTTATTTACAAAGTAAACTACGTTTAATCTACGGTATAATATCGCAGTTATAGTTCTAGAAAAATATTGTCCCGTTTTGTGTAAAAGAAATAAAGTTATTGTAATTCTTTTACCAGTTCTTTCGTTCCAGTTCTTCAAACGCCATTTTCTCATAACTAAGCTAAATGCACTTACGACTTTCTTGTTAAGGACGGCAGTTCTAGTATATGGATATTTATGCGTTCGAAAGGGGACCTCGGGGTTTCTGTTATTACTAGGGGCGTGTCCAGATTTTTACGACAGGATTTTGTTTTTTGACATGTTTCGCATTTTTTTATATAGTTGTCAACGTTCTTGGTCAAGCCTTTTCTATTATATTTTTCCCTAATGCGGCGGATGGTTTCATTTATTCCTCGATGGATATGAGCTTTGCCGGCGTGATACTGATCAATAATAATTGGAATTTGATCATCACTAGGTGTTTTTGTAATATCTTGGCATATTTTGAGATTTCACGTCTTTTTCTGATAGGAGAAATGACAAAATTTCGAGGATAGGTAGGTCAATGCTATTTTCAATACAATATGTTTCAGAGTCTTTAAACTCTTCACGGCCATTATATAGCGAAGCAAACCGATATTGAATTACTGAATCGGGGTCATATGGTAGGGCAACAATAAAATAGTTTCTATTTCGCACCGACTTACTGGATAATTTATTTAATTGTAAATTCCGAAAGTCTGCGTTGTCTTCGAACAAGTCTTCATTGATTTTGTAATGAAAATCGTTGAGATTGTTTTGTTGTAGAAAGGTTACAATATTTTTGTTGATCTTGTCTAAAAGTTGTCCGTTTGAGAATTCAATTTTGGAATAATCGATTAGTGACGTTGTTTATTATAAGTTCGTGAATGTTTCAAATTCTTTTAATACGTATTCTTTTTCGTTTCGTTTCTATTGCGTTACTTTGATTGTCAGAGTCAGGTTCGTTTGAGGTAGAAGGATTTTGGATGGGTTACGTCGATAATTTTGATTTTGCCTGAAAGTTGGAATAGTCTTGGAGGTGAGTTATTTTTATGCGGGAAAGAGCATCTGCATTTTTGTTAATACGGCCGGGTTTATACTCTTTCTCGTACTCGTACTTTTCAAGTTTCAGTCGTCAGCGTGCTAGGGGGCTAAAAGGCCAGATATGTTAGGTAAGGGATACTTGTCTCCTACAGTCAGCTCATTGAGTTTTCTATAGTCCACAACTACACGCCATTTCTGCTTAACTAAAGCATCTAGTTTTTTGGTACGACCCATATCGGTGAGGATCAGGAAGAATTTGAGGAACGATTGAAATTGCTGCCGTCGTCGGCAGCAATCAGATTTATTTTGTTGGACGCACCAAACTTGTCAGAGTTTGTTTTTAATTTAAAGCGCATATCTCGCGTATGGCCTGATTTCTTACAACGCGTACAGCTTCGCGACTTCCTGATTGTATTTGGATTTGTTTTTGACTCTACGTCGCCGCCGGTATCGGTTACAGGTTTTCGATATTTATTATGGCGAACTGGTGGTTCGTTAATCCTAATGATTTCGATAAGTAAGTAACCATGCATAATTAAATTTTATATAATTATTGAGGTTTCTGACATATAATACGAAAAAATTCGCATTAGATTATTTAAGATTTCAGAAAAACGTTGTCGATCTGTAAATTGGAAGGGAAAAGAAAAACTGCTGGTATTTTTGTTAAACTTTTAGGTTAACTTTAACTTATTGTAAAACATACCCAAACTGATAACTAGTGATTTAACATCATTCTAGTGTTAAAATCCATTTAAATGGTATTATTATTAAAGCGGTTTTCACTAATTACATTCTAGTCAGGTCTTAGAACATTCTAAGTTTTATTATTAATAAGGCTGATAGACTTTAATAATTATAGTATCAATTATTTTTATTTAAATAGTACTCTACTCAATTCCTATGTGAACATAAAATATTAAAAAAAATAAATAAATAACATCCGTATAAACTGAAACTCTTACAGGAACTTTCTGAAGATGACCCAGGTCGAAGATTACAATTCTTTGAACTGACAGAAAGGTTGCAGCAGAATCAAGTTTTATTAACTAATATCTACTTCGGTGATGAATGTACGTTTTTCTTAAACGGCCATGTAAATAGGCATAATCACCGTTACTGGAATTCTGAAAATCCTCATCAGTTCCGGGAAACTCATACACAGCACATCGAAAAAGTTTATGTTTGGGCTGGCATTTTGGGCAACGATGTTATTGGACCGATATTTTTAAGAGAAAATTGAAGAGGAGAGCAGAACCTAAGAATGATGCAAAGGCTGCCAAGGAAAAGCTTGAGGAAGATAAAAGACATAATTTGTCTAGGGAACAAGCTACTGTTGGAAAAGCATTATATTTAAAACCATATAAAAAAGAATTAGGCTTGTTTCTAGAACCATATCAAAAAAAATTCCACTAAAGCTGTCTCGTCATGCATTAACTAACCTAGATTTACTAAAGTTCGCTAAAAAGTTGCATATCCCATATTTTCGAGGGGTGCTTATGAAAGACAATCTACCAACTAAAATAAAAGAAAATGAATGTGGTGTCGTTAATTTAGACATTTCATCTGGTTCCGGTAATCACTGAACGGCATATGCAAAGAATAATGATATAGTATAGATGGATAGTTATGGGAACTTAAGACCACAAAATTCATTAACAAAGTATTGTTAAAACGATGGCCAAAGCGGGCAGCTTGAATAAGATTAAATATAATCATGACAAGTTTCAACGAGATAATTCAGAGAACTGTGGTCACCTCTGCTTAAAGTTTTTATATAATGTATTCAACTAGAAAATTATGATATTATAAATATAGATGTTAATTCAACAACATGTTTATTTTATCCCTTTTTGGAAATAGTTCTGTTTTAAGCGCAGATTTCAATCCACCTTCAGATATATCTATAAAATATAAGGAATCGTAATGGTTGTTATTGGACTTCCCCTATTTATTCTGGGAATATTATTATTTTCCCATTTTTAATTTTCATAAATGTTTCTTCAACAAAATAATGGTTTTCCCTTTTTTTAATAACGTCTTTTTTTTATTAAAAGTATCTGAGTTTGATGATTAATGTTCTTTTAATGTTAATTAATGTTCTGTTTAATAAACAACTATATCTCTTTTGATAGTTACGTGATGATTAGAATTAAAATTTAGATATCTAGTTGTATTAGTCTTTTTTTTTATATATAAATTAGTTTTAAAATTTGATTGTGATTTAGTTATTAATACGTCTAAAAATGGTAATTTATTGTCATTTTGAATTTCTACTGTAAAATGTATAGTTGTTTCTTTGTTGTTAATAAAACTTAGAAAATGATTCAAATTACATATCATAGCTATGTGGTCATATTGAAAATATGACATCTACATATCCCCACTATATTTTTCGTTTATTAACATAATTTTTGACACAAGTTTCTTCAAAATATTCCATAAAATATTGCTCATTACTGGAGATAATGGCGATCCCATAGCCATTCCAAAATCATATTGAAAAAAATCATTTTGTAATTGGAAATAGGTAGTTTCATGCAAACTGTAAGTAATTCCATAATATTATTGGTTTAATTGGTTATATTGTTTAAGGTAATGTCATTTTCTATGAGAAAATAAAAAACAGTTTAAGATCAATACAATTTAAGATAATACTTATTATTAAAAAAAATTGTATTTACAAAATTTCTTGTCAATGTGGTAAATAGTATATTGGTGAAACATCTAAACCGTTACAAACCGACAAGGGTTAGTGGTGATAAAAATTATTTTAAGGATTACAAAGTTGATAGGTCTATATTAGTAAAATATGTATGGGTTACCACTGGGTTAATCGGACACAGGTTAAAATTTTACAAAAAGAAGAAAAATCAGTTAAAAGAAAATTAAAAAGTGCTTTTATCTAACTTAATGGTGATAACTGTATCTCGTCAAAAACATTATTCATGAATCAAATGTGACTTCTACTCCAGAAGGATGTTATCAGTGGAAAATTAATGCCATAGTGATTAGTGCATATGATGACATTTTGAATTAAAAATGTCAATCTGACAAAAATTTTTATCATACAAACCTTCTACTGACGATGAGTTGAGGATCATCTTGAAACGTTAAGAAAAAAAGCTAGTTAAGGGTATAATTTCTTTTAATTTTATTATAATAATTACTTTACTTAGACATAATTCAAAATATGATTTGTAATATTAAGAATTTTGTATAAAACTAAAAAACCATTGATGAAATTTAGTTAATTTATCAAATATTTATTTTATTTTATATTTATACAGTAGTTTTTTGGGCAAACTTTAGAAGTTTGCTTTGATACTGCATTTTGAATATTAAATTTTTATGCTGGGGTGGTCTAATCCCAAAAGAGACTACAATGAATCATGAAAACGCACCACAAATAGGTTACAGACATTTAATATACTTACTTGTAATACTACACATGACAATATTATTAGATTATGTGTGGAATTACTTGGCTCTCTAATGTTAGTAGTGGTGAGAAACACACCGTAGTGCCCTCTTTGGGTCTTTGCTACTGTCTGTTTGACAGTTATTGTCAAATTGACAGATAGCTACCTGGTTTTGTGCAGGTGCTATTATAACAGTGACCTCTATTGTCTTTGAGGAAGACAATCCTACTTATTTATTTGAAGGAGATGCCGAAAACAGATACATATATAAAACAAAAAAATTACGACTTTGCCTGGAGTAGGTACATTTAACATCATTCGTTTATAAATGTAATGTTTACGTAAAATATATTCTTACCTTCACTTGTCAGTAATCCTGTACCCAACCATGGTTTACCAAAACGGTAGTCTTTCGATTTAGATAGTGTTTGGTTTGAGGTTAAAATTATATCCAGCACTTGAGGATCCGTTATCAGTACTGAAGGTTTCACAGGTGGTATATAAATCCTTAGTAATCCACCATACTTAATTGTGTAGTTTGTTAATATTTCCAGTGTTTCTAGATAGAACAATATAGAATTTAATACTAAATATTTTCATACCTATATAAAAATGTAAAAAGTAGAAATAGTATTATAAAATTGAATATATAGAGTTGTTATCACATGATTGATGATTGATGATGATGATGATTTATAAATATAACAACAATTATTTTATACATAGAAGCAGAATCTAGTATGATCTAATTACTATTAATGCGTGAAATGAGTATATGATAACAATTATGTATTTGAGAATAGTATTAAATGTCTATACAAAGAGTTGAATGGGTTGAATGGGCTAAAAATGATCTAAAAGGATGGATTTGCAACCATCTTGGCGTGGGTCCCTAGGATGGGAAGAATGTCAGTGGTTAGTTTCAAATAATGAGCGATGAATTGCGCGTGCGCCTACCGCCGCTCTCGAGGGATGTGTGCCCCTGTGTGAGTCTAATATAGAGTATGAATTGCGTAAGTTAGTAGTCACGATATGTTAGTGTAGTATTCTATGTGTAAATAAATTGTTAGGCTGCCAATCTATGGCAGCAGCGAAGTTATATTGTGTATTCAAATGTATAACTACCAATACAGTCCATTCAACATTTCTGTGGAATTGATTTTAATTAATCAACCTTCCTATATCGTCTGGAAAAATTAAGTGGAACTTGTCCACCAACATTTATGGTCCTTCGAGCCGGATGGTCAACGAAAATTCACCTGTAGATAGTGTTGCGAGTTTGTGAGTTGCGACCAGTGAAAGGCATTGTTTTGTGAAATCGAAATCCACCTGTGGAATCGGCGTGGAGAGCGTAAACAGCGTTGGAAGTCGTCCACATTGAGAAAAAGTTGGCCAAGCCAAGCCAAGCCAAAGCCAAGCCAAGCCATATCGAGGCTCAATAAGGGTCAAATTAGCAGAGCAAAGGGATCGGCGCAGTAGTCGTCGAAAACAAGCGAAGTCAGAAGTCAGGTCAGAGGTAACGTGGCAGCTCCAGAAACAGTGAGTCTCCATCCTTTTCTTTCCTATTACACCTACCTACTTAGCATTTATTTAGTATTTATTTAGCATAGTTTGATTTGTGCTGCGGCATAACAGGATTGTTTGCATAGTCATATTTGTATTGTTTGGTTAAAAAGAAAACAAACTTTTATTGAAGCTATTGCTCTGTGGCTAGACCAACAGCGTTATCATTCATTTATCAATATTATTAGTTTACATATTTATTGTGTAAAATCGAATTGTATCAAAATACTATTATTTATTATTATCATTGCAGCAATCAATCCTAAATCACAATTACATTATTTTATTCACGTTTATTCACATTAAGTTTTGTGAAATCGTATCGAAATGGCAGATTTAAAACAGCTCACTGTAAAGCGGGGACAAATACGAAGTCAACTAACTTGATTTTCAAAATTCCTGGAAAATTTAGATGAAAAGAAAATTGTGGAGTTGCAAACGCGGCTAGAAAAAGTAGATCCGATTCTCTCAGAATATGGAGAAGTACAAAATCAGTTGGAACTTTTGAGCGACAAGGAATCTCAAACAAGTTCGAGGGAGGAGTTTGAAAATGCATATTTTGCAGCCATAGCTCACGCTAAACAATATTTAAGGTCAATTAATGAGAAACAGGCCCGGGAACAAGAGGTTGTGGTTCCAACTTCTAACGGTAGGTCGTCAATTTTAAGTAATCAAAATCAGTTAATAAGTTTACCGCCTATGAATCTACCCAAATTTTATGGGGATTATGAAAAATGGTATCAATTCTATGAAACCGAGTATGAAACATTTTTATCTATGGTGCATAATAACACAAGGTTAGACAACATACAAAGGTTTTATTACCTCCAGGGTAGTTTGAAGGGAGATGCGGAAAAGGTTTTACAGTCATTAGAAATATCTAGTGACAATTATCTCGTAGCCTGGGATTTATTAAAGGCCGGTTTCAAAATAAGCCGCTTATAATTCAAAGCCATTTGAAAGCAATTGTTGATATGCAATGTTTAAATAGGGAATCGGTAAGCTTATTACGTAAATTGTTAGATAATTTTCTGAGACATTTTCGAGCCCTAAAATCGCTAGGGGAACCGGTAGAAAATTGGGATAGGCTATTAATTCTGATTATGTCTAGGAAGTTAGATTTAGACACGAAAAAGGAGTGGGAAGAAATAAGCATAAGTAAATTTAAAGGTTTACCGAGCACGAACAATTTTACAGAGTTTTTATCAAACAGATGTCAAATGTTAGAATCGATTGAAATTAATAATAAATCATTTAGACATTATCCAAGGAAAACAAATGATGAAAAAACTATTTCTCATGTTACTACACAAAATGTAAAATGTGTTATTTGCAATGGGTTGCATTATATATATCACTGTCAAATTTTTAAAGCCTTATCAGTAACTGAAAGGCTAAATGAAGTTAAGAAGGTTAAATTATGTATTAATTGCTTAAGGCCTAATCACTTTGTAGGTTCATGTCGTGCAGAGGGTTGCAAAAAATGCAAACGGCGACATAATACTTTATTGCACAGTAATGTACAATCTAGTGAAAGCAGGTCCGTGAACGACACAGCGGCGGATCAAGCTGAACTACCGGTTGCTCAAAGTTCGCATATTATTGCAGTTCAACCTACAGCTATTCCTATTATTGCTGATGGTGATCAAGATACACTTAACATGCATTGCTTACAAATAAAAAAGGTTTCACAAGTACTTTTATGTACAGCATTAATAAACATTGCCGATTCAGACGGCAATTTTCACAAGGCACGTTGTTTATTAGATAGCGGATCTCAGTCTTCATTTTTGTCAAGCGAGTTGTTGAAAAAATTGCGTTTACCATTCACAAGGGCTAATATTCCGGTGTTAGGAGTTAGTCAAGTGTCAACGTATATAAAATATAAAACCCAGACCGCTATTAAATCCTGTTATAACAATTTTCGAGCAGATATACAATTTTTGGTATTAGAAAAAATTACATCTAATATTCCAGTAGCGTCATTTGATATTTCAAAATTAAATATTCCCGAACGCCTGACATTGGCTGATCCTGAGTTTAATATTTCTAGCAAAATAGATATTTTACTTGGTGCTTCCATATTTTTTGATATTCTGTGCGCTGGGCAAATAAAACTAGGGGTTGGAATGCCTACTTTGCAAAAATCCATGTTAGGTTGGATCGTTTCCGGTCCCCTAACAGTAAACATGCATAATAATGAAAGGGTTGAAAATTGCCTTCTTTCTATTGATCAAGGCGTGCAGGATCAATTAGAGCGGTTTTGGAAAATGGAAGAATGTACTGATAATAAATCTATGTCCAGGGAACACCTGGAATGTGAACAGAATTTTTTAGAGACTGTTACTCGCGATGAAATGGGAAAATTTGTGGTGGCCTTGCCGACGCGTGATAATATTGTAGATTTAGGCGAATCACTAGAAATGGCTAAAAAACGGTTTTTTAGTTTAGAGAGAAAATTATTAAAAAATGACGAATTTAAGGAAAAATATGTCGCCTTTATGAATGAATACATGGAAATGGGTCATGAGTAAAATTGAACTAGGTGAAAATGAAACGAATATTGTAAGTAAGAATAAGTTATTTTATTTACCGCATCATGGGGTCATAAAAGAAGCCAGTGTCACAACGAAACTTAGAATAGTTTTCGATGGATCTGCCAAATCATCGACTGGACTATCATTAAATGATGTTCTAAAAATTGGCCCTACTATCCAGGATGATCTGTTTACAATTTTAATTAGATTTCGAAAGCATAACGTAGTTATTACTTCAGACATAGCAAAAATGTACCGAATGGTAAATATTGTAGATAATCACAGGGATTTGCAACGGATTCTTTGGCGATCAAATCCTAATGATGCGCTAGAACATTTTAAATTAAATACGGTAACGTATGGGACAGGGCCGGCTTCATTTTTAGCGACACGATGCTTAAGGCAAATTTCTGATGAGATTCGGGAAAAATCGCCGGTAGTAAGTAAGATAATAGCGCAAGACTTTTACGTAGATGACCTTATATCTGGGGCCGAGTCAGTTGAAAGAGCAGCGCAAATTGGACAGAGGGTCTCGGAATTGCTAGGGCAATATGGGTTTATTCTGCGGAAGTGGAATTCAAATAAGCCTGAAACTTTGGATTATTTATCGAATGAAAATAATGCGCAGTTAGGGTATTTTATTACTGATGATGATACACAGAAGACGTTGGGTGTGTTTTGGAAGGCCTCAGCTGATGAATTAGAATACATTGTGAATATTAATGCTTCAAGCACACGAGTAACAAAGCGTTCAATACTATCCAATATTTCAAAGATTTTTGACCCGTTGGGTTTAGTCGGCGCGGTAACAATCAAGGCGAAACTTATTCTCCAACGATTATGGGAACTTAAATTACAGTGGGATGAAGCCCTCCCACTAGATTTGTTAACTGTTTGGAACGAATTTCAAGGTCAACTTCCTTTATTGAATAATATAAAAATTCCAAGACACGTTCTCTTATCAGATTTTAATAATATCGAAATGCATGTATTTTGTGATGCCTCGCAGAAGGCTAGTGGAGCTTGTGTTTATCTGCGAACTGAAAACAAAGGCGGTGAAATCCGGGTGAGACTATTATGCGCTAAATCTCGCGTAGCGCCGATTAAAACAATAACTATTCCAAGCCTTTTAGCGGCTCGCTTGTCAAATAATGTAAGTAAAGCTTTAGAACTAAAATCGGTTGACATATTTTATTGGACAGATTCTTCTATAGTTCTCAGCTGGCTATCAGAAGAACCCTCTGTCTGGAAGGTTTTTGTGTCAAATAGAGTAAGTGAAATTCAGCAAATTACTGATGTTAATAGCTGGCGTCACGTGCCATCTAGCCAAAACCCCGCGGACATAATCTCACGTGGCGTTAATCCGAGTGAATTGAGCGCGTTAGATATTTGGTGGAATGGTCCACCTTTTTTACTTCAGAATCGGGAATCTTGGCCTAAACAATTTGAAGTCAATTCATCAATCCTTCCTGAAGAGCGGAGAAAGCAAAAATCATTTGTTGCTGTAGTAGATGATAGCACTATATTTTCTAGATTTTCTTGTTTATATAAGCTACAGAGCGTGGTCGCGTTATGTCTTAGATTTTATAAAAATCTAACTTGTTTCAAGGATAATAAGATAACTGGGAAGCTTACCCTTCAAGAATTGCATGATGCAATGGCATGTTTAATAAGAGTTGCACAATTTCAAGTTTATAGAAGGGAATTTATTGCCTTGAGTAAATCACAACCAATTCCAGCTAACAGCAAAATAAAATCTTTAGATCCCTTTCTTAGTAGGGATAATATAATTAGGGTCGGTGGTCGACTCGGGCAAGCGGCTATAGGCTATAATTCAAAATTTCCTACAATTTTACCGACAAGTCACCTACTCACTAAATTAATCGTTTTAAGTGAACATCTAAAACAATTGCACGCAGGGCCTCAGGCTCTCTTAGCAACATTAAGACAAAATTATTGGATCGTGAAGGGGCGACATACTGTTAGAAGCGTTTTATCAAAATGTGTTATTTGTTTTAAACGTAACCCGCAAACTACTTAGCAAAAGATGGCTGATTTACCCCAAGACAGGGTAACTCCGCACCGACCTTTTTTAATTTGTGGGACAGATTTTGCCGGGCCTTTCAACTTAAAGGACGGAAAGACAAAAAACAGAAAAATTGTTAAAGAGTATATGTGTATTTTTGTATGCTTCAGCACAAAGGCTGTTCACCTCGAGCTTGTAAGTGATTTGAGCACTGATGCTTTCCTTAATTGTCTAAAAAGATTTACTGCAAGGCGCGGGTTGTGCGCGCGGTTTTATTCAGATAACGGTACAAATTATGTTGGGGCTGCCAACGAATTAAAAAGAATAACAGAGTATATTTCTAGAATCGAAAAATCAAGGGATGTTTCCTTATTTTGTAATCAAAATAATATTGAATGGCGGTTCATTCCTCCACGGTCTCCGCATCAAGGTGGGCTGTGGGAATCTGCCATCAAATCAGCCAAATTTCATGTTACTCGAATTGTGGGAAACTCTAACTTGACCTATGAGGAACTAACTACTGTTTTTGCACAAATAGAGGCTGTGCTAAATTCTCGCCCCCTCTTTGCCTTGTCCAGTGATCCAAGTGACTTGACTCCTTTAACCCCTGGTCATTTCCTCATTGGAGGCCCATTAAATACAGTACCAGAGTTAAATGTGATGAAAGTTCCTGAAAATCGATTGAATAAATACAAACTGTTGCAAAGGTTAGTGCAGCACTTTTGGACCAGGTGGTCTAAGGAATACCTGTCGTCGTTGCAACAACGTCAAAAATGGCAGGTGACAAGGCCCAATATTCAGGTAGGGTCTTTAGTGGTGTTAAAGGACGAAAGAGCTCCCCCCCTCAACTGGAAAATGGGTAGAATTGTAAATGTCTACAAAGGTAGTGATGGTTTGGTGCGTGTGGTAGATGTGAAAACTACCAATGAAATTGTTAAACGATCCGTGCAAAAGGTGTGCGTGCTACCAATAACCGATGGTTCAACTTAATTAATATTTTTTGTATAAATGTTTGCTTATGTTATAAGTATGTACTTTTTACCCCCATGGCTTAGCCAAATTAATGTATTTATGTGTTTAGTTTCTATCTTTAGTCTTATTTTTCATTGAAAGATGATCCTTTCAAGGCCGGCGGTATGGTTAGTTTCAAATAATGAGCGATGAATTGCGCGTGCGCCTACCGCCGCTCTCGAGGGATGTGTGCCCCTGTGTGAGTCTTCTAATATAGAGTATGAATTGCGTAAGTTAGTAGTCACGATATGTTAGTGTAGTATTCTATGTGTAAATAAATTGTTAGGCTGCCAATCTATGGCAGCAGCGAAGTTATATTGTGTATTCAAATGTATAACTACCAATACAGTCCATTCAACATTTCTGTGGAATTGATTTTAATTAATCAACCTTCCTATATCGTCTGGAAAAATTAAGTGGAACTTGTCCACCAACAGTCAGCTTAGTATTAATGTAAGTGGTTAATGTCGGTTGATTCTTTACTGTCCCCCTAACTAATGTTATTTTACAGATTAGCTTATTCCAACACTGAATGGCGGTTAGGGCTAACCAACGTAAGTAGTTCCTGTGGCGCAAATTAGATATACTGAATAATGATATACCGCCCCCTCGTCAACACAAGTCTCAGACTTCCGGGCTAATTCTTACAATTAGAATGAGGGGTAGAGATATTGTCATTATTTATTTGAAGGAGATGCCGAAAACAACTACTCCACGGGCAATATGGCCCGACTGGCATTGCATTACATGCATGTCTGTCAATTTGATAATAATTATCAGACAGATAGTAGCACAACCCAAAGGGGGCACCACGGTGTGTTTCTACCACTACCACTGACCGCTGACCACTACTATTATCATTATTTATTATTATTATTATTATTATTATTATTATTATTATTATTATTATTTTTTTTTTTTTTGAAACACAGTTGACCGGTTCCCTCGCTCCGATTCTCAAGGTCGGCCGCTGATGATTATAAGTAGCTACTCCCCACGTACGTCCGATGAGTAACTACTGAGTTCGGAATTTCTGTGCCCTGAGTAGACGTAATGAGCCCAGAATGACCGCCTACTGCATTCTTCCGGCTAAAAGGTATGCCGAATTTCGACATGCCGGTATGATCTTCAGTTCCGAAAGCAATGTATCTCTTGCTCCACAGAGGGCTCCTCTTATCAGTACCACAAGCTTCACAGTATGTTCTGGGCGGAGTCTGCGGAGTTCCAAGAGGTCTCGATATTTCGTCCGTTTCTCCTCCTCTTTCAAGACAACGTTGTTCTCGGCAGGAGCCGAGAACTCGATGACAAACATTGTCTTGAGCTCGTGGTCGAGGAGGACTACATCAGGATTATTGACTCGAATCTGCCTGAGTGTGGGAAATGAGTAGATTCAATAAATTCGGCATCTCTCATTACCCACAACGGACTCAATAACCCCCGGAGCGTATGGCAGCACTGGTGTTTCGTTTAACTCGTATGAGTGCCGTAGAAAGTAGTAAAGCACCCGTAAAGCCGCATTGTGTCTGTGGATATACGCCGAGACTGCATATGCCGAACAAGCGGATAACAGATGCAAAATTGTTTCCGGCGCCCTATGGCAGACCCTACAGTTGATATCAGGGCAGTAGATAAGGTATGTATGTTCTGGACCGGAAGTGAACTGTCAGCGAGCTGTATGACCAGCTAGCAGCGACCTACACCACGGAGCTGCTGGTCATTGGGTTCAAGGGGTGAAGAAGAAGACTTAAGATGCACCCGCAGGTCCCAGGGGCTGAAGAAGAGCAGCCCAAGAGTGTGTGACGTAGGTTCGTCAAGATGGCGGCCTGACGTCACGAGCAGCGCCCAAGGTAGTAGCTCAGGCGGCCACTAGAAGGTGCGGCAGTCTGGCCAGGCGGCCACTAGAAGGCGCGGCAGTCTGGCCAGGCGGCCACTAGAAGGCGCGGCAGTCTGGCGGCAAATTCAAATATCTGAGAAATTAACGGGTAAATTCAAACGCAGCGAAAGCAGGAGCTGCTGCCATGGGTGCTGCTAGTCTGCCGGCAAATTCAAATATTTAGTATACAGGGTGAATCAAAACCTATATACAGGATGAGCAAAATAAGAATGAATGGTCGTGAATGCGGATAGAAAAACGTACGCAGTAGGTTGCTATTGTCAAGATGGAGGCCTGCTATTAGGTATGGGGATTGCAGGTGTCTGGCCCTAAATGCGGGAAATTAGGTATGGGGAATGTCAAATATCTGAAAATTTAGCGGGTATATTTAAAAGCTTAGATCTTAGGTCTTTTCGGCAGGTCACATGTGACATGTAGCAGCGCCTAATTGGTTGCTGCAGTTTGTAGGTATGGGCATTGTCTTACAATAACTTACAATCCTTATAACTCGTAAACGCGTGTGAATATCGAAAAAACCAATGAAAAAATCTCCCCCTCTTCCCCTGGTTCTGATAGGTAGTGTTCTACCATTAGAAAAAAGTTCCAAGCCCGTATGTCAAAAAACAAAAAAAATTAGGTCTGCTGACGTCAAAACTCGCGCTCAAGAACTTAAAATCGTTATAACTCGTAAACGCGTGCGAATATCGAAAAAATCTCCCCCACTCCTTCTGGTTCTGATTGGTAGTCTTCTATCAATAGAAAAAGTCCTAAACTCGTACGACAAAAAACAAAAAAAAATTTGCTCTACTGACGTCATGAGCCACCCAAGAAATTAAAATCGTTATGTCTCGTAAACGCGTGCGAATACTGAAAAAACAATTGAAAAAATCTCCCCTTCACCCCTGGTTCTGATTGATAGTCTTCTATAAATAGAAAAAAGTCCCAAGCTGGTACGTAAAAAAAAAAAAAATAGGTCTGCTGACTTCACGAGCCGCGCTCAAGAACTTAAAATCGTCATAACTCGTAAACGCGTGCGAATATCGAAAAAGCAATTGAAAAAATCGGAGGGGGGTGACCCTCCGGCCTACCAAAAGGGACCTCGAAGTCCCAAGCACATATGTCAAAAAACAAAAAAGCATAATATATCAAATGACTCGTAGCGACATCCGTGATATTAAAAACTATTTTCAATCTAATAGCGAAAGCAGGATTCTATCTGCGCTAGGCGGCCACGAGAGGTCTCTACTATATGGCGGCAAATTCTAATATCTGAGAAATTAGCGGATAAATTAAACGCAGCAAAAGCAGGAGCTGCTGCCATGGGCGCAAGAGGTCTCTGCTGCTGCAGCCTGGCGGTAATGTTATTTTATCAAAGCTCAGCATTTATTTTAATTCAATAGACAATGGTCAACTTGCTATAGATAATAAGAGTAATGAAAAAACTTCGTCAATTATTCGAAATGATTTTTTTGTGGATGATTTGCTGACCAGTGCAGATACAGTAGGGGAAGTTCTATACTTGCAAAGACAAGTGTCACAAATTTTAGCTACCGCTGGATTTGAGCTGAGAAAATGGTTATGTAATGACAGGGAAATATTAAATAAATTTAAAATAAATAACGAATTAGATGTCAGTATTATATCAATAGGTGAGAGTGAACAAAATAAAACATTGGGATATTGTAATGCAAAAAAAGATATTTTGCAGTATAAAGTAAATACCAATAGCAGTTATAGTAAAATCTCGGAGATCTATTCTGGCCAGTACTTGTCAAATATTTGACCCCTTGGGGTTATTAGGTCCAATAATAATTACTGCCAAATTAATTATGCAAGAGTTATGGAAACTAGGATTAGAATGGGACGAAGATGTTCCCGCAAATTTAGCAAAGGCAATGGCTAACCTTTCAAAATGACTTAGTAGAAATAAGTAATATCAGCATTCCGCGTCAAGTTATGTTTTCGGAGTATGTATATATAGAAATGCATGGATTTTCAGATGCCTCTGAAAAGGCCTACGGTGCTGCAATTTATATTCGGGTCATAACATCGTCAAAAAAAAATATATTGTAATTTATTATGTGCAAAATCGCGGGTAACACGCATTAAGCAAATCAGTCTACCAAGGCTAGAGTTATGCGGTGCTGTCTTACTAGCCAAATTAACAAAAAGGGTGAAGGAGGCTTTACAAATAAACTGGAGTAAAACCTATTTGTGGACCGATTCAACAATTACTCTAGCATGGATTAGAGGCGAACCAAAAAATTGGAAAACGTTTGTCGCTAACGGAGTGAGTGAGATGCAAAGTATAACAAATAGTAACGAATGGTATCATGTAGAGTCAAAATATAATCCTGCTGATTTATTATCGCGAGGTGCAAACTTAAAAATTCTAATTGAATCAAAGTTGTGGTGGCAAGGCCCTGACTGGTTAATTGATGATAATTTTGATTATAATCTAATTGATAAGGTTCTTAGTGATGTTAATATTCCTGAACAACGATCATATTCACATGTTTCAATAGAAAATAATGAAATTTCAGGTAGTATTTTAAATAAGTTTTTGTCTTTAATAAAGGTTCAACGAGTACAGGCGTGCATTTCAAGATTTATTAATAATTTAAAGGGAGCAAAGGAATCGAGAGGAAACGAGAAAATTTGGTATATTATCTCCCGCAGAATTAGAGAACTCACTTAATATACTTATAAGACACGCACAAATTGAATGTTTTCAAAGAGAATATGATAGTTTGAAAAATAAAAAGGAAATTGATAGACAAGTAAAATTTTATCGTTAAATCCATTTATGCATAATAACTTGATTCGCGTAGGTAAGCGTCTAGTGAATGCAGATTATAATTATGATAAAAAACACCCAGCAATTTTGTCTAATAAGCATAGGTTAACTGAACTCATTGTAGAGAGAGAACATAACAGACTCTTGCATTGCGGTGTTCAAAATTTGTTAGCGTCAGTGAGGGAAAAATACTGGCCAATATATGGGCGAAATTTATGTAAAAAGGTAGTAAAGCGATGCATTACAGCATACTTGCTGTAAGGCAAATCCCAAGAAATTTGAATATCTCATGGGCAATCTGCCTAGCGTCCGAATTGAGAACAACCCCCCTTCCTTAATGTCGGTATTAACTTCGCGGGTCAGTTTTTATTAAAGGACAGAATGACCAGGGGGGCCAAAATAATAAAGGCATATGTCGCTCTATTTATCTGCATGAGTACTAAGTTAATACACATTGAATTAGTTTCGGAATTGACCACTAAGGCATTCATGGCAACACTAAACAGATTCATAAATAGACGTGGTAAACCAGCAAATGTTTACTCGGACAATGCCTTGAATTTTGTTGGTGCCAATAACGAGCTTTCTAAGATATCACAATTTTTAAAAATAAATTCAGACTTTATAGCCAATAAATTAGTAAATGACAATATCAAATGGCATTTTATACCACCTAGAGTCCCTACATTTGGTGGCCTGTGGGAAGCAGGAATTAAGTCGATTAAATTTCATCTTAAGCGTGTAATAGGAAATCATAGTATGACTTTTGAAGAATTCAGCACGGTCCTAGTTCAGATTGAGGGTGTCCTAAACTCTCCCCCCTTATGCCCACTATCCTCAGACCCTAATAACCTCACGGCATTAACCCCTGCACATTTCATTATTGGGCGTACATTAACTGCTCTACCAGAGCCAAATTTATTAAGAGTCCCGGAAAATCGCCTATCCAAATTTCACAAACTACAAGCTATGGTTCAGCATTATTGGTTACGATGGCAAAGGGAATATGTTGGAGAACTCCAGACCCGATTGATGTGGAAACGGAACTGTCAGCAGCTTCTGAGGGTTGGATCATTAGTCATAATCAAGTATGCTCCGGTCCTGAATTGGCAAGTAGGCCGAGTAACATCACTCCATCCAGGGAAGGATGGTGTGACACGTGTCGTAAATATGAAGGTGGCAGGTAGTGAAATCAGTCGAGCAGTGAACCGATTGTGCATTCTACCAGTTGAGTGAAACCCATTTTAGGATAAGTTTATGTGGAATTCACATTTATGTTATTAGGTACCCATTATAACAAATGTTAAATAAGAAAAAATTTGTATGTAGAATATTTGTTATATTGAAAGTGCCTCATTCAAGGCGGGCAGAATATTCAGCCATGTATTGTAGAGTTATTATGTGTGTTGATTTGCCCGACCGCCATGGGAGGGCGCCGCTTTTGTATGGCATGTGTGTTCTATGGAGCGAAACAGGGTGTCGTTGTTCTGTTAGTTTTGTTCTGCGTTGCTATGAGAAATGTAAACAAATGTAAATGTAAAATGTTGATGGTGAAAAAATAAAATAAATTCAAATATACAGTCCACAACCATTAATCACCGTATTATTGAATCAAACAGGAGTCATAGGGTTAAGTGGGAGGACATTCAGTCAGTTTTTTCGGGACGTATCCGTACAGGTACATCATCAACAAAAAGCATATCGATGTTGGTGAGTTTTTGAATGATTCATTCCCGCTCTTCAAGTTAAGGTTGACTAAAATTTTCCAAGAGCGTCCGTCGACCAAGGTAAACACCGTTTTTTGCGGTGAATTTATTAAAATATCAAAAGTCTCGGAAATACGAGATTTGAAGTATTTTAACACTAAAAGCGCGATGATTGACATGGGAACCAATTTAAAGTAATGGTTCCAGGAGAACGTCGTTGATAAAATTCTAAATAAGCTTGAAGAGTTTAGTGAGAAAGATAGCGGCTGGGCTCTTCATAAAATTTTAAGTTTAGAAGTAAACATTAATAGATTGGAACTGGGCAATGGCGTATCTTCGTATGTTAGATTACCAGAAAAGCTTTCCAAGAAACATGATTGCGTTAACGTAAAAAATTATACCGCGGTCATGTTAGCACCAGGCCGGCCGGCACTAAATTCGAGCGCGCTGCAATCCACCACGGTCAAACGTGAATGTCTTGCAGCGCGCTCGAAATGTATCTTCGTAATAATTCTTTTTGAAAATAATATAAATACTTAATTAACTAACGCTCATTCATCTACTACATAGATAACCTAAATAGAAGATGTAATTAACATATAATATAATATTTTCATATAAGACATTATGAAAAATAAGCAATTTTTGACCTTTTTCCAATAGACTGTATATTGGCTCATATTTACTTGCCTTATATGAATGCAATACAGATCACAGTACAAAATACAAAACAATACAGAATACAAAAAAATCTACAATTTCCATCCTTAGCCGACCAGTGTGAGCGCATAATTTGATATATTATTAAATAACAATTCGCAAAATTCAAAGTGCCGTTAAAAATCGAAAAAAATTTATAAACGCTTTAAACTTTATGGGCATATAAAACCAACCCCCTGCTACACCCTGGTACCAAAAATATAGATGTGAATGCGGTAGGGGTCTCAAAAATTAAGTTGGCCCTCGCCGACCCACATACACACATACAAATCTTGAAAAAAACACATAAAAAGAAATGTACAAAATCAGAAAATTAATATATAATAAAATCACTCGGCATACTTACGCAGTATAGTCTATTATTAAGGGCCGAATAGAAAAATGATGCATTTCTACCAGGGAACAATTTTTTAATAATAATTTTTTATCGAAAATACCGGGCCAACATGGGACTTGGTGGCTGGAGCTGGGTCTCACGAAAAAAATAAAGACTTTTTCTAAAAAAAAATCATACTGTCACATTCAGGACATATCGTGGTTTATGCGGAATACAAAAAATATACAGTTTCCACCCTTAGGCGGCCACTGTGGGCGCATAAATTTCACTTTTTAACAAACAAATAACAATTCGCAAAATTCAAATAGCCGTAAAAAATCGAAAAAAATATATAAACACTTAATACCTTCTGGGCATATAAAACCAACCCCCTGCTACACCCTGGTACCAAAAATATCGATGTGGATGCGGTAGGGGTCGCAAAAATAAAGTTGGCCCTCGCCAACCCACATACAAATCTTGAATAAAACACATAAAAAGAAATGTAAAAAATCAGAAAATTAATATATAATAAAATCACTCGGTACACTTACGCACTATAGTCTATTCTAAGGGGTGGAATAGAAAAATTATCGGTTTCTACCAGGGAACAATTTTTTAATCATAATTTTTTATCGAAAATACCGGGCCAACACGGGACTTGGTGGCTGGAGCTGGGTCTCACGGAAAAAATAACGACTTTTTCTAAAAAAAAATCATACTGTCACATTCAGGACATAAAGTGGTTTATGCAGAATACATAAAATATAAACTTTCCACCCCATGGGTGGCCACTGTAAGCTCATAAAGTTCACTTTTTACTAAAGAAATAACAATTCCCTAAATTGAAAGTGCCGTAAAAAATCGAAAAAAATATATAGACACTTAATACTTTCTGGGCATATAAAACCAACCCCCTGCTACACCCTGATACCAAAATTATCGATGTGGATGCGGTAGTGGTCTCAAAAATAAAGTTGGCCCTCGCCGACCCACATACAAATCTTGAATAAAACACATAAAAAGAATTGTAAAAAATCTGAAAATTAATATATAATAAAATCACTCGGTACACTTACGCACTATAGTCCATTCTAAGGGGTGGAATAGAAAAATTATGGATTTCTACTAGGGAACAATTTTTTAATCATAATTTTTTATCGAAAATACCGGGCCAACACGGGACTTGGTGGCTGGAGCTGGGTCTCACGGAAAAAATAACGACTTTTTCTAAAAAAAAATCATACTGTCACATTCAGGACATATCGTGGTTTATGCAGAATACAAAAAATATACACTTTCCACCCCATGGGTGGCCACTGTAAGCTCATAAAGTTCACTTTTTACTAAAGAAATAACAATTCCCTAAATTGAAAGTGCCGTAAAAAATCGAAAAAAATATATAGACACTTAATACTTTCTGGGCATATAAAACCAACCCCCTGCTACACCCTGATAACAAAATTATCGATGTGGATGCGGTAGGGGTCTCAAAAATAAAGTTGGCCCTCGCCGACCCACATACAAATCTTGAATAAAACACATAAAAAGAATTGTAAAAAATCTGAAAATTAATATATAATAAAATCACTCGGTACACTTACGCACTATAGTCCATTCTAAGGGGTGGAATAGAAAAATTATGGATTTCTACTAGGGAACAATTTTTTAATCATAATTTTTTATCGAAAATACCGGGCCAACACGGGACTTGGTGGCTGGAGCTGGGTCTCACGGAAAAAATAACGACTTTTTCTAAAAAAAAATCATACTGTCACATTCAGGACATATCGTGGTTTATGCAGAATACAAAAAATATACACTTTCCACCCTATGGGTGGCCACTCTGGGCCCATAAAGTTCACTTTTTACTAAAGAAATAACAATTCCCTAAATTGAAAGTGCCGTAAAAAATCGAAAAAAATATATAAACGCTTTACACTTTCTGGGCATATAAAACCAACCCCCTGCAACACCCTGGTACCAAAATTATCGATGTGGATGCAGTAGGAGTCTCGAAAATAAAGTTGGCCCTCGCCGACCCACATACAAATCTTGAATAAAACACATAAAAGGAAATGTAAAAAATCTGAAAATTTATATATAATAAAATCACTCGGTATACTTACTCACTATAGTCTATTCTTAAGGGCCGAATAGAAAAATTATGGATTTGTACCAGGGAACAATTTTTTAATAATAATTTTTTATCGAAAATACCGGGCCAACACGGGACTTGGTCGCTGGAGCTGGGTCTCACGAAAAAAATAAAGACTTTTTCTAAAAAAAAATCATACCGTCACATTCAGGACATATCGTGGTTTATGTAGATTACAAAAAATATACACTTTCCACCCCTTGGGCGGCCACTGTGGGCCCATAAATTTCACTTTTTACTAAAGACATAACAATTCGCTAAATTCAAAGTGCCGTAAAAAATCGAAAAAAATATATAGACACTTAATACTTTCTGGGCATATAAAACCAACCCCCTGCTACACCCTGATACCAAAATTATCGATGTGGATGCGGTAGGGGTCTCAAAAATAAAGTTGGCCCTCGCCGACCCACATACAAATCTTGAATAAAACACATAAAAAGAATTGTAAAAAATCTGAAAATTAATATATAATAAAATCACTCGGTATACTTACGCACTATAGTCTATTGTTAAGGGCCGAATAGAAAAATTATGGATTTCTACTAGGGAACAATTTTTTAATCATAATTTTTTATCGAAAATACCGGGCCAACACGGGACTTGGTGGCTGGAGCTGGGTCTCACGAAAAAAATAACGACTTTTTCTAAAAAAAAATCATACCGTCACATTCAGGACATATCGTGGTTTATGCATAATACAAAAAATATACACTTTCCACCCTATGGGTGGCCACTCTGGGCCCATAAAGTTCACTTTTTACTAAAGAAATAACAATTCCCTAAATTGAAAGTGCCGTAAAAAATCGAAAAAAATATATAAACGCTTTACACTTTCTGGGCATATAAAACCAACCCCCTGCTACACCCTGATACTAAAATTATCGATGTGGATGCGGTAGGGGTCTCAAAAATAAAGTTGGCCCTCGCCGACCCACATACAAATCTTGAATAAAACACATAAAAAGAATTGTAAAAAATCTGAAAATTAATATATAATAAAATCACTCGGTACACTTACGCACTATAGTCTATTCTAAGGGGTGGAGTAGAAAAATTATCGGTTTCTACCAGAGAACAATTTTTTAATCATAATTTTTTATCGAAAATACCGTGCCAACACGGGACTTGGTCGCTGGAGCTGGGTCTCACGGAAAAAATAACCACTTTTTCTAAAAAAAAATCATACTGTCACATTCAGGACATATCGTGGTTTATGCAGAATACAAAAAATATACACTTTCCACCCCATGGGTGGCCACTGTGGGCCCATAAAGTTCACTTTTTACTAAAGAAATAACAATTCCCTAAATTGAAAGTGCCGTAAAAAATCGAAAAAAATATATAAACGCTTTACACTTTCTGGGCATATAAAACCAACCCCCAGCTACACCATGATACCAAAATTATCGATGTGGATGCGGTAGGGGTCTCAAAAATAAAGTTGGCCCTCGCCGACCCACATACAAATCTTGAATAAAACACATAAAAAGAAATGTAAAAAATCAGAAAATTAATATATAATAAAATCACTCGGTACACTTACGCACTATAGTCTATTCTAAGGGGTGGAATAGAAAAATTATCGGTTTCTACCAGGGAACAATTTTTTAATCGTAATTATTTATCGAAAATACCGGACCAACACGGGACTTGGTCGCTGGAGCTGGGTCTCACGAAAAAAATAAAGACTTTTTCTAAAAAAAAATCATACCGTCACATTCAGGACATATCGTGGTTTATGTAGAATACAAAAAATATACACTTTCCACCCCTTGGGCGGCCACTGTGGGCCCATAAATTTCATTTTTTACTAAAGACATAACAATTCGCTAAATTCAAAGTGCCGTAAAAAATCGAAAAAAATATATAGACACTTAATACTTTCTGGGCATATAAAACCAACCCCCTGCTACACCCTGACACCAAAATTATCGATGTGGATGCGGTAGGGGTCTCAAAAATAAAGTTGGCCCTCGCCGACCCACATACAAATCTTGAATAAAACACATAAAAAGAATTGTAAAAAATCTGAAAATTAATATATAATAAAATCACTCGGTACACTTACGCACTATAGTCTATTCTAAGGGGTGGAGTAGAAAAATTATCGGTTTCTACCAGAGAACAATTTTTTAATCATAATTTTTTATCGAAAATACCGTGCCAACACGGGACTTGGTCGCTGGAGCTGGGTCTCACGGAAAAAATAACCACTTTTTCTAAAAAAAAATCATACTGTCACATTCAGGACATATCGTGGTTTATGCAGAATACAAAAAATATACACTTTCCACCCCATGGGTGGCCACTGTGGGCCCATAAAGTTCACTTTTTACTAAAGAAATAACAATTCCCTAAATTGAAAGTGCCGTAAAAAATCGAAAAAAATATATAAACGCTTTACACTTTCTGGGCATATAAAACCAACCCCCAGCTACACCATGATACCAAAATTATCGATGTGGATGCGGTAGGGGTCTCAAAAATAAAGTTGGCCCTCGCCGACCCACATACAAATCTTGAATAAAACACATAAAAAGAAATGTAAAAAATCAGAAAATTAATATATAATAAAATCACTCGGTACACTTACGCACTATAGTCTATTCTAAGGGGTGGAATAGAAAAATTATCGGTTTCTACCAGGGAACAATTTTTTAATCGTAATTATTTATCGAAAATACCGGACCAACACGGGACTTGGTCGCTGGAGCTGGGTCTCACGAAAAAAATAAAGACTTTTTCTAAAAAAAAATCATACCGTCACATTCAGGACATATCGTGGTTTATGTAGAATACAAAAAATATACACTTTCCACCCCTTGGGCGGCCACTGTGGGCCCATAAATTTCACTTTTTACTAAAGACATAACAATTCGCTAAATTCAAAGTGCCGTAAAAAATCGAAAAAAATATATAGACACTTAATACTTTCTGGGCATATAAAACCAACCCCCTGCTACACCCTGATACCAAAATTATCGATGTGGATGCGGTAGGGGTCTCAAAAATAAAGTTGGCCCTCGCCGACCCACATACAAATCTTGAATAAAACACATAAAAAGAATTGTAAAAAATCTGAAAATTAATATATAATAAAATCACTCGGTATACTTACGCACTATAGTCTATTGTTAAGGGCCGAATAGAAAAATTATGGATTTCTACTAGGGAACAATTTTTTAATCATAATTTTTTATCGAAAATACCGGGCCAACACGGGACTTGGTGGCTGGAGCTGGGTCTCACGGAAAAAATAACGACTTTTTCTAAAAAAAAATCATACTGTCACATTCAGGACATATCGTGGTTTATGCATAATACAAAAAATATACACTTTCCACCCTATGGGTGGCCACTCTGGGCCCATAAAGTTCACTTTTTACTAAAGAAATAACAATTCCCTAAATTGAAAGTGCCGTAAAAAATCGAAAAAAATATATAAACGCTTTACACTTTCTGGGCATATAAAACCAACCCCCTGCTACACCCTGATACCACAATTATCGATGTGGATGCGGTAGGGGTCTCAAAAATAAAGTTGGCCCTCGCCGACCCACATACAAATCTTGAATAAAACACATAAAAAGAATTGTAAAAAATCTGAAAATTAATATATAATAAAATCACTCGGTACACTTACGCACTATAGTCTATTCTAAGGGGTGGAGTAGAAAAATTATCGGTTTCTACCAGGGAACAATTTTTTAATCATAATTTTTTATCGAAAATACCGTGCCAACACGGGACTTGGTCGCTGGAGCTCTCACGGAAAAAGTAACCACTTTTTCTAAAAAAAAATCATACTGTCACATTCAGGACATATCGTGGTTTATGCAGAATACAAAAAATATACACTTTCCACCCCATGGGTGGCCACTGTGGGCCCATAAAGTTCACTTTTTACTAAAGAAATAACAATTCCCTAAATTGAAAGTGCCGTAAAAAATCGAAAAAAATATATAAACGCTTTACACTTTCTGGGCATATAAAACCAACCCCCAGCTACACCCTGATACCAAAATTATCGATGTGGATGCGGTAGGGGTCTCAAAAATAAAGTTGGCCCTCGCCGACCCACATACAAATCTTGAATAAAACACATAAAAAGAAATGTAAAAAATCAGAAAATTAATATATAATAAAATCACTCGGTACACTTACGCACTATAGTCTATTCTTAAGGGCCGAATAGAAAAATTATGGGTTTCTACCAGGGAACAATTTTTTAATCATAATTTTTTATCGAAAATACCGGGCCAACACGGGACTTGGTCGCTGGAGCTGGTTCTCCCGAAAAAAATAAAGACTTTTTCTAAAAAAAAATCATACCGTCACATTCAGGACATATCGTGGTTTATGTAGAATACAAAAAATATACACTTTCCACCCCTTGGGCGGCCACTGTGGGCCCATAAATTTCACTTTTTACTAAAGACATAACAATTCGCTAAATTCAAAGTGCCGTAAAAAATCGAAAAAAATATATAGACACTTAATACTTTCTGGGCATATAAAACCAACCCCCTGCTACACCCTGATACCAAAATTATCGATGTGGATGCGGTAGGGGTCTCAAAAATAAAGTTGGCCCTCGCCGACCCACATACAAATCTTGAATAAAACACATAAAAAGAATTGTAAAAAATCTGAAAATTAATATATAATAAAATCACTCGGTATACTTACGCACTATAGTCTATTGTTAAGGGCCGAATAGAAAAATTATGGATTTCTACTAGGGAACAATTTTTTAATCATAATTTTTTATCGAAAATACCGGGCCAACACGGGACTTGGTGGCTGGAGCTGGGTCTCACGGAAAAAATAACGACTTTTTCTAAAAAAAAATCATACTGTCACATTCAGGACATATCGTGGTTTATGCAGAATACAAAAAATATACACTTTCCACCCTATGGGTGGCCACTCTGGGCCCATAAAGTTCACTTTTTACTAAAGAAATAACAATTCCCTAAATTGAAAGTGCCGTAAAAAATCGAAAAAAATATATAAACGCTTTACACTTTCTGGGCATATAAAACCAACCCCCTGCTACACCCTGGTACCAAAATTATCGATGTGGATGCGGTAGGAGTCTCGAAAATAAAGTTGGCCCTCGCCGACCCACATACAAATCTTGAATAAAACACATAAAAAGAAATGTAAAAAATCTGAAAATTAATATATAATAAAATCACTCGGTATACTTACTCACTATAGTCTATTCTTAAGGGCCGAATAGAAAAATTATGGGTTTCTACCAGGGAACAATTTTTTAATCATAATTTTTTATCGAAAATACCGGGCCAACACGGGACTTGGTCGCTGGAGCTGGTTCTCACGAAAAAAATAAAGACTTTTTCTAAAAAAAAATCATACCGTCACATTCAGGACATATCGTGGTTTATGTAGAATACAAAAAATATACACTTTCCACCCCTTGGGCGGCCACTGTGGGCCCATAAATTTCACTTTTTACTAAAGACATAACAATTCGCTAAATTCAAAGTGCCGTAAAAAATCGAAAAAAATATATAGACACTTAATACTTTCTGGGCATATAAAACCAACCCCCTGCTACACCCTGATACCAAAATTATCGATGTGGATGCGGTAGGGGTCTCAAAAATAAAGTTGGCCCTCGCCGACCCACATACAAATCTTGAATAAAACACATAAAAAGAATTGTAAAAAATCTGAAAATTAATATATAAAAAAATCACTCGATGTACTTACGTATTATAGTCTACTCTTAATGGCCCAATGTGAAATTGATCGATTTCTACCAAGGAACAATTTTTTTTTTTCAACATTTTTTATCAAGAACACCGAACCAAGACGGAACTTGTCGCTGGAGCTGGGCCTCATGAAAAAAAATACTAACTTTTTCTACAAACAAAATCACACTGTCACATTGAAGATATATCAGGGTTTGTGCAGAATACAAGAAATATACACTTTCAACCCTTAAGTGACCAGTGTCGGCGCATATATTGCACTTAGTATTAAAGAAATAACAATTCGCAAAATTCAGAATTGTTTTCAACTCTTACTTTTTTGAAAAAATTATCACTGGGCCTTATTAAGGACACATAGGACTACCTTATCTATTAACCTAAACATTTTATTTTTATCATACTCAGGCGCTACGGGGATATAATAGACGATTTTAATAATGTTTTAAAAAAGTGCCCTAAAAATATGAAAATTTGAATTGGCGCAATATATTTTCTGGTGACATAAAACCAACCTTTTTCTTTCACCAGGCACAAGAAAAATTATTCTGGTTGCAACCGGGAATCCGGCACCAGAGTTGGCCGAATTCGCTTCAAGTTATTAACCAATGCCGGACGCCAGTGATGACCGAAAAACTCAAAAGTTGATTTGGTACTAGGTCTCTGAACGTAAAGCCGAAACTTTTAAATAAAAATTTCCACTGTGTCCCGCTAAGGACATTGTGAATAAACCAAAACATTTTACGGTTTATTTACGTTGAAACCATGTACCTACCATGTACTTTCTTTTGTTAGCTGAACAACAAACACATCAAATCTCAAATCTTGTTCGTGCTTTACTAGTCTTGTATAATATTATGTAAAGTCTGTTTAAAATGTATACGAAGTTCACTGACCGCCTAAAGGAACAATCGCTATTGTCATATGCGGGCTGTGGGAAGCCCACAGCCCACATGGTGGTGTTTAAAATATGCATAGGTATAAAAATCTATTTTCGACACCCTAAAAAAAAAAATGCCTACGCTGATGACTAGCGCTCATCTTCGCCGTTTTGCCGGTCAGTGTACTTCATATACATTTTATACGGACTGTAGGTACATTGATGCGTTTTTGCGAGCCTTTTTACAATACAAATCAGATACCACTTGTTAATCACAGAAAGAATTATTAAACTCACTATCACTTGATAAATAATGTTCTATAAAGTAATAATCACATTTGACGTGTCATTGTCGGCTTCAAGTGCCTTACTAAATGCTCGGACTCGTACTCGTAAATCAGGTGTGGTGTTGGGACACGTTTACCAGATTTTCTTATATAGAAACCTATTGTATCATGGCGAACACTGTCACTGTAGTAAGACACTAACCAAATAGTCTGGCGTTTCCTCGTTTCCATCCCGCTAACTTTGAAGAATTTACATGGTACATATCAGATCGCTATTCTACACATACCAACCTATTCTACTAAGTACCTACACTGTACTTAGTGTTTGTATTATGTGCACTCCAGTGGCGGGCGGTTCGTGGTTTTCGCGACTAAGGAAGTAGTGATATGCGGAATGCCGTTGACTTTAGACATGTGATTTGACCGTACACACGAAAACTAATATATCTACAGTTAGCCAGGTCAATTATTGTTTTTAAAATAATTTCTCAACATAAATGAAAATTACATATTACGCCTAAGCCGTTCAATATATTGTAAAAATTTCTGTTGGGTATAATAAAAAGTCAGTGGCGTCACGTTTATTGTACACGGTGACTGAAAAAATTGTTACGTCGTAAACTTACCTTTTCATAATGGAACCCCCTATATATTGCGCATGTGATTCTACTGAAAATTCTCTACATTTTTTGATACAAGGTTTTGTGGGTGCAAAGTCGATAGTGACTGAGAAAAATATCTTTTAGTAGATAAAATGTCTCTCTGTTTCGCGATAAATTTTAAAGTTGAAGGAAATACTAATGCCACCGCGAAAAATCTACCATAATAATATGTAGTAAGCGAGATTGTCAGGTCATAAGATTTCATTATTATAAAGGGTGGTTGACTTTTGCTAAACCATTGTGTTCTCGTTTTTCTTAAATGGAACACCCTGTGTATCAGTAGTAGTAGTAGCACATGTGATTCAATATACAATTTTGATATTAGTTTATATGAGTGTAAAGTCAACATTTATTGAGGAAAATTTATTGTAATAGTAAAAATTTGTTTTACTCACAAAAAACGTTAACAGTTGAAATAAAGAGTCCATCACGAAATATTTCATATACTTCTATGAAATATTGTATAAAAATTTAGAAAACTATCAAACAAACCTGAAGAGCTAACTTAATAAATTGATCAGCTCATTGTTCTGACGTGTAATGATACTCGAAATCGGAAGTGTTTCAAAATGTATTGGAATTATTTGCAGCAACAACATAGATGTGGCGTTAATAGATGTGTGGCATTTATAAAATGAAAATGATGAATAAAGTTACAAAGGAGAACAGTCTCAGAAAAAAATATTTCTAATCATACAAGATGTTCAATTACCCTCCATTCTTTTTGAATACATAAATGAAATCACGCGGAAAAGTATCGTTCCACATTTTTCAGTCAGTTGAGTGATACGAAAAAAAATTAGGACTCTTTGTTTCATGTCAGTAGGTACCCTAAGCCGTTCCTGGCTCCTGGTGGTACGTGGGGATGATCTTCACCGGGGGTCGACAGTGACCAGAAGGTGTAGTCCTGAGTTCTGCCGCCCGGATATTTTAGTGGGCGTCGGTGTGTGGATGCTTTATAACCTTTAGTACAAACAAATGATCTGCTATCCGAGAGAACGTGACTTTAATGTAAAGAAGGTTCTTGTTGCTGGAATTGTAGCAATCCAAAGAAACAGTTTGAACGTTTCTGAAAAGAAAATTGCGAAGGTCATTATCCATAAAGAATTTTAATATTGATCCAATGTTTAGCTTTAGAAGTAGTTTATCGTATGATATATCCTCCGTGTCTGTTGGTCAAAAATATTTATGTCAAAACTGGTTAAATTGGATACCTATGAAGGCGTAGAAGTTCCACAATAAAAATAAAAATTGTTAAACTTAAAATTCTGACTTTTCTCAGAATTCTGACTTTTATCACAGAAATCTGCCTTTTATCACAGAATTCTCACTTTTATCTCAGAATTCTGACTTTATTTCAGATTTCTGACGTACAACTCAGAATTCTGACTTTCATCTCTGAATTCTGACTTGTATCTCAGAATTGTAACTTTTATCTCAGAATTCTGACTTATAACTCAGAATTCTGGTAAGTTAATGTAAAGCGTAAGTTAATGTAGAGTAATTGATTGATTTATTTTAACCTCAAAAATCTCGCTCTTTTAATTAAAATCTCTCTCGTTTTTGACAGAACCGCTCGCTCGAAAAAATATAATATGTACAGTGTGTCCACGTGAAGGACTTACTACACTTGTAACTTTTTTAACTCTTGGCGGATTTTCAATTGTTTTTTTGTTATGTTGGTATTCCAAATGTGCATTCAACGAGTGGGTAACTTTATTTTTGGGATGTAATCATGGCCAGCTACGACCACTTTTATTGGCTCAAATTTCAGAAAGTATTACCTATTAGAGATTTTTTTTTGAGAAAAACTGATGACGGTTTCTTATTTAGAATAACTTAAAACCTACTAGTACCGATTTTCAGTGTACTTAGATACAGGGTGTCTAAGAAAAGAAAATGTACTTTTATTGAATTAAATTTTAGAAAGTATTATTAGGGATTTTTTAGAGAAAAACGGATGACGGAATCTTATGTAGGATAACTTAAAACCTACCCGTACCAATACGTGTTCTAAAACACAGGGTGTCCAAGAAAAAAAAAATATTATTTTTGACACGAATACGAATTATTAAGCACTAACAATTTTATCGTAAAACTAACAATACAAAATCGATTCAGGTACGTTAAGTTATCCTAAATAAGAGTCCGGCCATCCGTTTTTCTGTAAAAAAATTTATTATAATACTTTCTGTAATTTTATTCAGCCAAATGCACTTTTCCAACCGTCTCTTACAACTCGGTCTTTTATCTCTCAATTCTGACTCGATAAGTCAGAATTCTGAGATAAAAGTCAGAATTCTGAGATAAAACTGAGAATGTTAAGTTTTAAAATTTTTATTTTTAGTATGACCCTTCTACGCCTTCGTAGATACCTACTAAATCAATTGGAAAATCTATACGTTATTCTACAAATTTTTATGAATCAGCTAGAGAAAAATTAAATATTTGTGACATTTTGCAAATTTTATTTCTGATTGTGTTAGAATCTAATATTTCATAACATAAAAACCTAAAAGATTCAAACTATTCATTATTATCAAGCTGTTACCTCATTTCTCAAGGATATGTTTCTAATTTCTTTAGTCAAAAATATTAGATATTTATTTGTAGTAGGTAAGCGATATCCAACGATTTTTTTTGAGTATATATAATAACAAGTCAGTAATATGGAAAACGTGTCTATACCGAAAAGAGATAGTTAAAAAAGAAAATAATAAATCTTATATGGACTTGGCAACTGATAACTGTCGCCTATAATTTAAAAACAATTTGTAATGTGATTTATAATCTAAAACATGAATACCTAATTTTAGAATGCGAGGTGCATTTAGTATCTGAAGATGTGATTATTTTCCCTACTACCGGATTAAGTAGGTATAAATATACGTTTGGCAGACTGGTGAAAAGATCCTGGAATTGAAGTTACGCTTGAGAAATAAATACTACAATTTTTATATTTTTCGATCCATAGCACATTTAGAGTACTACAAACGTTATATTGCTACACTACTTTTAAATATACAATACAATACAATACAATTCAAACACACAGGAACAACGTTAAAAAACATTAAAAATGAAAACCAAAACTCAAAGCTCTCAGAAGAGAGGAATTTCCGTCAGCACGATTTGTTGCGAAAATACCGAAGGCGACCGAAGTCTACACCTGAGGCAGAGGCACAGCTTACTATGTACCTATGTAAGCTGTGACCTGTGGCGATTGGGGATGGTTAAGTTAAAATTCCAATTATTTTATTATCAACGGCCACTGTCTGTGTTTTCGCCAATGTTCGCTGACGTGCCACTTAAAGCCGACAATGACACGTCATATGTGATTATTACTTTATAGAACATTATTTATCATGTGATAGTGAGTTTAATAATTCTTTCTGTGATTAACAAGTGGTATATCTGATTTGTAATGTAAAAAGGCTCGCAAAAACGCATCAATGTACCTACAGTCCGTATAAAATGTATATGAAGTACACTGACCGGCAAAACGGCGAAGATGAGCGCTAGTAATGAGCGTAGGCATTTTTTTTTTAGGGTGTCGAAAATATGTGCCTGAAGTTAGCTTCAGATTTAGATTTACTTTTACCGGAGATTCATTTATTTACAGTTGACCAGATAAATAGTCACCGAAAAATTTGATTAAAAGCATCTAGCAAAATCAAAGAAAAAAACGAGAATATGACGCAAATACTGGTTACAGACACAGTCACATGCAAGAGATTCGATAGTTTTGTACGAAAGCACACTTTGAAAGAGTGAAAAGCCATAGTTTAAAGTTGAATGATTCTCTGGCGTAATTTTTGAGGCAGCGGCCAAACAGACATGAAATACTTATTAGATAAAATCAATTACAATAAAGTTGATCATTCTGCTTAGTGTTACTATATTGTAATATATATATCTACTCCCAGAATAACCAGACATATTCCAAATAAATGTAGTAAGATAATAATATAATAATTTTATATAAGATTTTATAATATTATATAAGAATTTTAAAATTCTGGTCAAAAAAAATTTGCAATTTGTTGTCCATTATTCTGATTGCTATTACTACCTTATACTATGTGCCTGTAATCCCAGTATAGCGGGACATATCCCAAATTACCGTAGGAGGAAAGATATAGGCCATTAAATAATTTTCGAATGGTGTCCCAAAAAAAATGTGCGTTACGTTGTCCATCATTCTGGTTGATATTACTACATTGTACTATGTGTCTGTAATCCCACTATAGCGGGACATATCCCAAATAACCGTAGGAGGAAAGATATAGGCCATTAAATAATTTTCGAATGGTGTCCCAAAAAAAATGTGCGTTACGTTGTCCATCATTCTGGTTGATATTACTACATTCTAGTATGTGTCTGTAATCCCAGTATAGCGGGACATATCCCAAATAACCGTAGGAGGAAAGATATAAGTTATTAAATAATTTTTGAATGGTGTCCCAAAAAAAATGTGCGTTACGTTGTCCATCATTCTGGTTGGTATTACTACATTGTACTATGTGTCTGTAATCCCACTATAGCGGGACATATCCCAAATAACCGTAGGAGGAAAGATATAGGCCATTAAATAATTTTCGAATGGTGTCCCAAAAAAAATGTGCGTTACGTTGTCCATCATTCTGGTTGGTATTAGTACCTTGTACTATGTGTCTGTAATCTTAGTATAGCGGGACATATCCCAAATAACCGTAGGAGAAAAGATATAGGCCATTAAATAATATTCGAATGGTGTCCCAAAAAAAATGTGCGTTACGTTGTCCATCATTCTGGTTGGTATTACTACCTTGTACTATGTGTCTGTAATCCCACTATAGCGGGACATATCCCAAATAACCGTAGGAGGAAAGATATAAGTCATTGAATAATTTTCGAATGGTGTCCCAAAAAAATGTGCGTTACATTGTCCATCATTCTGGTTGGTATTACTACCTTGTACTATGTGTCTGTAATCCCAGCATAGCGGGACATATCCCAAATAACCGTAGGAGGAAAGATATAGGCCATTAAATAATTTTCGAATGCTGTCCCAAAAAAAATGTGCGTTTCGTTGTCCATCATTCTGGTTGATATTACTACATTGTAATATGTGTCTGTAATCCCAGTATAGCGGGACATATCCCAAATAACCGTAGGAGGAAAGATATAAGTCATTAAATAATTTTCGAATGGTGTCCCAAAAAAATGTGCGTTACGTTGTCCATCATTCTGGTTGGTATTACTACCTTGTACTATGTGTCTGTAATCCCACTATAGCGGGACATATCCCAAATAACCGTAGGAGGAAAGATATAGGCCATTAAATAATTTTCGAATGCTGTCCCAAAAAAAATGTGCGTTACGTTGTCCATCATTCTGGTTGGTATTAGTACCTTGTACTATGTGTCTGTAATCTTAGTATAGCGGGACATATCCCAAATAACCGTAGGAGAAAAGATATAGGCCATTAAATAATATTCGAATGGTGTCCCAAAAAAAATGTGCGTTACGTTGTCCATCATTCTGGTTGGTATTACTACCTTGTACTATGTGTCTGTAATCCCACTATAGCGGGATATATCCCAAATAACCGTAGGAGGAAAGATATAAGTCATTGAATAATTTTCGAATGGTGTCCCAAAAAAATGTGCGTTACGTTGTCCATCATTCTGGTTGGTATTACTACCTTGTACTATGTGTCTGTAATCCCAGCATAGCGGGACATATCCCAAATAACCGTAGGAGGAAAGATATAGGCCATTAAATAATTTTCGAATGCTGTCCCAAAAAAAATGTGCGTTTCGTTGTCCATCATTCTGGTTGATATTACTACATTGTAATATGTGTCTGTAATCCCAGTATAGCGGGACATATCCCAAATAACCGTAGGAGGAAAGATATAAGTCATTAAATAATTTTCGAATGGTGTCCCAAAAAAATGTGCGTTACGTTGTCCATCATTCTGGTTGGTATTACTACATTGTACTATGTGTCTGTAATCCCACTATAGCGGGACATATCCCAAATAACCGTAGGAGGAAAGATATAGGCCATTAAATAATTTTCGAATGGTGTCCCAAAAAAATGTGCGTTACGTTGTCCATCATTCTGGTTGGTATTACTACATTGTACTATGTGTCTGTAATCCCACTATAGCGGGACATATCCCAAATAACCGTAGGAGGAAAGATATAAGTCATTAAATAATTTTCGAATGGTGTCCCAAAAAAATGTGCGTTACGTTGTCCATCATTCTGGTTGGTATTACTACATTGTACTATGTGTCTGTAATCCCACTATAGCGGGACATATCCCAAATAACCGTAGGAGGAAAGATATAGGCCATTAAATAATTTTCGAATGCTGTCCCAAAAAAAATGTGCGTTTCGTTGTCCATCATTCTGGTTGGTATTACTACATTGTACTATGTGTCTGTAATCCCACTATAGCGGGACATATCCCAAATAACCGTAGGAGGAAAGATATAGGCCATTAAATAATTTTCGAATGGTGTCCCAAAAAAAATGTGCGTTACGTTGTCCATCATTCTGGTTGGTATTACTACATTGTACTATGTGTCTGTAATCCCACTATAGCGGGACATATCCCAAATAACCGTAGGAGGAAAGATATAGGCCATTAAATAATTTTCGAATGCTGTCCCAAAAAAAATGTGCGTTTCGTTGTCCATCATTCTGGTTGGTATTACTACATTGTACTATGTGTCTGTAATCCCACTATAACGGGACATATCCCAAATAACCGTAGGAGGAAATATATAGGCCATTAAATAATTTTCGAATGCTGTCCCAAAAAAAATGTGCGTTTCGTTGTCCATCATTCTGGTTGGTATTACTACATTGTACTATGTGTCTGTAATCCCACTATAGCGGGACATATCCCAAATAACCGTAGGAGGAAAGATATAGGCCATTAAATAATTTTCGAATGGTGTCCCAAAAAAAATGTGCGTTACGTTGTCCATCATTCTGGTTGGTATTACTACATTGTACTATGTGTCTGTAATCCCACTATAGCGGGACATATCCCAAATAACCGTAGGAGGAAGGATATAGACCATTAAATAATTTTCGAATGGTGTCCCAAAAAAATGTGCGTTACGTTGTCCATCATTCTGGTTGGTATTACTACCTTGTACTATGTGTCTGTAATCCCAGCATAGCGGGACATATCCCAAATAACCGTAGGAGGAAAGATATAGGCCATTAAATAATTTTCGAATGGTGTCCCAAAAAAAATGTGCGTTACGTTGTCCATCATTCTGGTTGGTGTTACTACATTGTACTATGTGTCTGTAATCCCACTATAGCGGGACATATCCCAAATAACCGTAGGAGGAAGGATATAGACCATTAAATAATTTTCGAATGGTGTCCCAAAAAAATGTGCGTTACGTTGTCCATCATTCTGGTTGGTATTACTACCTTGTACTATGTGTCTGTAATCCCAGCATAGCGGGACATATCCCAAATAACCGTAGGAGGAAAGATATAGGCCATTAAATAATTTTCGAATGGTGTCCCAAAAAAAATGTGCGTTACGTTGTCCATCATTCTGGTTGATATTACTACATTCTAGTATGTGTCTGTAATCCCAGTATAGCGGGACATATCCCAAATAACCGTAGGAGGAAAGATATAAGTTATTAAATAATTTTTGAATGGTGTCCCAAAAAAAATGTGCGTTACGTTGTCCATCATTCTGGTTGATATTACTACATTGTAATATGTGTCTGTAATCCCAGTGTAGCGGGACATATCCCAAATATCCGTAGGAGGAAAGATATAAGTCATTAAATAATTTTTGAATGGTGTCCCAAAAAAAATGTGCGTTTCGCTGTCCATTATTCTGAATGGTATTACTACATTGTACAATGCGTCTGTAATCCCAGTATAGCGGGACATATCTCAAATAACCGTAGGAGGAAAGATACGCACATTTTTTTTTTTTTGAGACACCATTCGAAAATTATTTAATAATGGCTTATATCTTTCCTCCTACGGTTATTTGGGATATGTCCCACTATGCTGGGATTACAGACACATAGTACAAGGTAGTAATACCAACCAGAATGATGGACAACGTAACGCACATTTTTTTTGGGACACCATTCGAAAATTATTTAATGGCCTATATTTTTCCTCCTACGGTTATTTGGGATATGTCCCGCTATAGTGGGATTACAGACACATAGTACAATGTAGTAATACCAGCCAGAATGATGGACAACGTAACACACATTTTTTTTGGGACACCATTCGAAAATTATTTAATGGCCTATATCTTTCCTCCTACGGTTATTTGGGATATGTCCCGCTATAGTGGGATTACAGACACATAGTACAATGTAGTAATACCAACCAGAATGATGGACAACGTAACGCACATTTTTTTTGGGACACCATTCAAAAATTATTTAATGACTTATATCTTTCCTCCTACGGTTATTTGGGATATGTCCCGCTATACTGGGATTACAGACACATAGTACAATGTAGTGATACCAACCAGAATGATGGACAACGTAACGCACATTTTTTTTGGGACACCATTCGAAAATTATTTAATGGCTTATATCTTTCCTCCTACGGTTATTTGGGATATGTCCCGCTATAGTGGGATTACAGACACATAGTACAATGTAGTAACACCAACCAGAATGATGGACAAACGTAACGCACATTTTTTTTGGGACACCATTCGAAAATTATTTAATGGCCTATATCTTTCCTCCTACGGTTATTTGGGATATGTCCCGCTATGCTGGGATTACAGACACATAGTACAAGGTAGTAATACCAACCAGAATGATGATGGACAACGTAACGGACATTTTTTTTGGGACACCATTCGAAAATTATTTAATGGTCTATATCTTTCCTCCTACGATTATTTGGGATATGTCCCGCTATAGTGGGATTACAGACACATAGTACAATGTAGTAACAGCAACCAGAATGATGGACAACGTAACGCACATTTTTTTTGGGACACCATTCAAAAATTATTTAATGACTTATATCTTTCCTCCTACGGTTATTTGGGATATGTCCCGCTATACTGGGATTACAGACACATATTAGAATGTAGTAATATCAACCAGAATGATGGACAACGTAACGCACATTTTTTTTGGGACACCATTCGAAAATTATTTAATGGCCTATATCTTTCCTCCTACGGTTATTTGGGATATGTCCCGCTATAGTGGGATTACAGACACATAGTACAATGTAGTAATATCAACCAGAATGATGGACAACGAAACGCACATTTTTTTTGGGACAGCATTCGAAAATTATTTAATGGCCTATATCTTTCCTCCTACGGTTATTTGGGATATGTCCCGCTATAGTGGGATTACAGACACATAGTACAAGGTAGTAATACCAACCAGAATGATGGACAACGTAACGCACATTTTTTTGGGACACCATTCGAAAATTATTTAATGACTTATATCTTTCCTCCTACGGTTATTTGGGATATGTCCCGCTATACTGGGATTACAGACACATATTACAATGTAGTAATATCAACCAGAATGATGGACAACGAAACGCACATTTTTTTTGGGACAGCATTCGAAAATTATTTAATGGCCTATATCTTTCCTCCTACGGTTATTTGGGATATGTCCCGCTATAGTGGGATTACAGACACATAGTACAATGTAGTAATACCAACCAGAATGATGGACAACGAAACGCACATTTTTTTTGGGACAGCATTCGAAAATTATTTAATGGCCTATATCTTTCCTCCTACGGTTATTTGGGATATGTCCCGCTATAGTGGGATTACAGACACATAGTACAATGTAGTAACACCAACCAGAATGATGGACAACGTAACGCACATTTTTTTTGGGACACCATTCAAAAATTATTTAATGACTTATATCTTTCCTCCTACGATTATTTGGGATATGTCCCGCTCTACTGGGATTACAGACACATATTAGAATGTAGTAATATCAACCAGAATGATGACAACGTAACGCACATTTTTTTTGGGACACCATTCGAAAATTATTTAATGGCCTATATCTTTCCTCCTACCGTTATTTGGGATATGTCCCGCTATGCTGGGATTACAGACACATAGTACAAGGTAGTAATACCAACCAGAATGATGGACAACGTAACGCACATTTTTTTTGGGACACCATTCGAAAATTATTTAATAGTCTATATCTTTCCTCCTACGGTTATTTGGGATATGTCCCGCTATAGTGGGATTACAGACACATAGTACAATGTAGTAACAGCAACCAGAATGATGGACAACGTAACGCACATTTTTTTTGGGACACCATTCAAAAATTATTTAATGACTTATATCTTTCCTCCTACGGTTATTTGGGATATGTCCCGCTATACTGGGATTACAGACACATATTAGAATGTAGTAATATCAACCAGAATGATGGACAACGTAACGCACATTTTTTTTGGGACACCATTCGAAAATTATTTAATGGCCTATATCTTTCCTCCTACGGTTATTTGGGATATGTCCCGCTATAGTGGGATTACAGACACATAGTACAATGTAGTAATATCAACCAGAATGATGGACAACGAAACGCACATTTTTTTTGGGACAGCATTCGAAAATTATTTAATGGCCTATATCTTTCCTCCTACGGTTATTTGGGATATGTCCCGCTATAGTGGGATTACAGACACATAGTACAAGGTAGTAATACCAACCAGAATGATGGACAACGTAACGCACATTTTTTTGGGACACCATTCGAAAATTATTTAATGACTTATATCTTTCCTCCTACGGTTATTTGGGATATGTCCCGCTATACTGGGATTACAGACACATATTACAATGTAGTAATATCAACCAGAATGATGGACAACGAAACGCACATTTTTTTTGGGACAGCATTCGAAAATTATTTAATGGCCTATATCTTTCCTCCTACGGTTATTTGGGATATGTCCCGCTATAGTGGGATTACAGACACATAGTACAATGTAGTAATACCAACCAGAATGATGGACAACGAAACGCACATTTTTTTTGGGACAGCATTCGAAAATTATTTAATGGCCTATATCTTTCCTCCTACGGTTATTTGGGATATGTCCCGCTATAGTGGGATTACAGACACATAGTACAATGTAGTAACACCAACCAGAATGATGGACAACGTAACGCACATTTTTTTTGGGACACCATTCAAAAATTATTTAATGACTTATATCTTTCCTCCTACGATTATTTGGGATATGTCCCGCTCTACTGGGATTACAGACACATATTAGAATGTAGTAATATCAACCAGAATGATGACAACGTAACGCACATTTTTTTTGGGACACCATTCGAAAATTATTTAATGGCCTATATCTTTCCTCCTACCGTTATTTGGGATATGTCCCGCTATGCTGGGATTACAGACACATAGTACAAGGTAGTAATACCAACCAGAATGATGGACAACGTAACGCACATTTTTTTTGGGACACCATTCGAAAATTATTTAATAGTCTATATCTTTCCTCCTACGGTTATTTGGGATATGTCCCGCTATAGTGGGATTACAGACACATAGTACAATGTAGTAACAGCAACCAGAATGATGGACAACGTAACGCACATTTTTTTTGGGACACCATTCAAAAATTATTTAATGACTTATATCTTTCCTCCTACGGTTATTTGGGATATGTCCCGCTATACTGGGATTACAGACACATATTAGAATGTAGTAATATCAACCAGAATGATGGACAACGTAACGCACATTTTTTTTGGGACACCATTCGAAAATTATTTAATGGCCTATATCTTTCCTCCTACGGTTATTTGGGATATGTCCCGCTATAGTGGGATTACAGACACATAGTACAATGTAGTAATATCAACCAGAATGATGGACAACGAAACGCACATTTTTTTTGGGACAGCATTCGAAAATTATTTAATGGCCTATATCTTTCCTCCTACGGTTATTTGGGATATGTCCCGCTATAGTGGGATTACAGACACATAGTACAAGGTAGTAATACCAACCAGAATGATGGACAACGTAACGCACATTTTTTTGGGACACCATTCGAAAATTATTTAATGACTTATATCTTTCCTCCTACGGTTATTTGGGATATGTCCCGCTATACTGGGATTACAGACACATATTACAATGTAGTAATATCAACCAGAATGATGGACAACGAAACGCACATTTTTTTTGGGACAGCATTCGAAAATTATTTAATGGCCTATATCTTTCCTCCTACGGTTATTTGGGATATGTCCCGCTATAGTGGGATTACAGACACATAGTACAATGTAGTAATACCAACCAGAATGATGGACAACGAAACGCACATTTTTTTTGGGACAGCATTCGAAAATTATTTAATGGCCTATATCTTTCCTCCTACGGTTATTTGGGATATGTCCCGCTATAGTGGGATTACAGACACATAGTACAATGTAGTAACACCAACCAGAATGATGGACAACGTAACGCACATTTTTTTTGGGACACCATTCAAAAATTATTTAATGACTTATATCTTTCCTCCTACGATTATTTGGGATATGTCCCGCTCTACTGGGATTACAGACACATATTAGAATGTAGTAATATCAACCAGAATGATGACAACGTAACGCACATTTTTTTTGGGACACCATTCGAAAATTATTTAATGGCCTATATCTTTCCTCCTACCGTTATTTGGGATATGTCCCGCTATGCTGGGATTACAGACACATAGTACAAGGTAGTAATACCAACCAGAATGATGGACAACGTAACGCACATTTTTTTTGGGACACCATTCGAAAATTATTTAATAGTCTATATCTTTCCTCCTACGGTTATTTGGGATATGTCCCGCTATAGTGGGATTACAGACACATAGTACAATGTAGTAACACCAACCAGAATGATGGACAACGTAACGCACATTTTTTTTGGGACACCATTCGAAAATTATTTAATGGCCTATATCTTTCCTCCTACGGTTATTTGGGATATGTCCCGCTATAGTGGGATTACAGACACATAGTACAATGTAGTGATACCAACCAGACTGATGGACAACGTAACGCACAGTTTTTTTGGGACACCATTCGAATATTATTTAATGGCCTATATCTTTTCTCCTACGGTTATTTGGGATATGTCCCGCTATACTAAGATTACAGACACATAGTACAAGGTACTAATACCAACCAGAATGATGGACAACGTAACGCACATTTTTTTTGGGACACCATTCGAAAATTATTTAATGGCCTATATCTTTCCTCCTACGGTTATTTGGGATATGTCCCGCTATAGTGGGATTACAGACACATAGTACAATGTAGTGATACCAACCAGAATGATGGACAACGTAACGCACATTTTTTTTGGGACACCATTCGATAATTATTTAATGGCTTATATCTTTTCTCCTACGGTTATTTGGGATATGTCCCGCTATGCTGGGATTACAGACACATAGTACAAGGTAGTAATACCAACCAGAATGATGGACAACGTAACGCACATTTTTTTTGGGACACCATTCGAAAATTATTTAATGGCCTATATCTTTCCTCCTACGGTTATTTGGGATATGTCCCGCTATGCTGGGATTACAGACACATAGTACAAGGTAGTAATACCAACCAGAATGATGGACAACGTAACGCACATTTTTTTTGGGACACCATTCGAAAATTATTTAATGGCCTATATCTTTCCTCCTACGGTTATTTGGGATATGTACCGCTATAGTGGGATTACAGACACATAGTACAATGTAGTAACACCAACCAGAATGATGGACAACGTAACGCACATTTTTTTTGGGACACCATTCGAAAATTATTTAATGGCCTATATCTTTCCTCCTACGGTTATTTGGGATATGTCCCGCTATAGTGGGATTACAGACACATAGTACAAGGTAGTAATACCAACCAGAATGATGGACAACGTAACGCACATTTTTTTTGGGACACCATTCGAAAATTATTTAATGGCCTATATCTTTTCTCCTACGGTTATTTGGGATATGTCCCGCTATACTAAGATTACAGACACATAGTACAAGGTAGTAATACCAACCAGAATGATGGACAACGTAACGCACATTTTTTTGGGACACCATTCGAAAATTATTTAATGGCCTATATCTTTCCTCCTACGGTAATTTGGGATATGTCCCGCTATACTGGGATTACAGGCACATAGTATAAGGTAGTAATAGCAATCAGAATAATGGACAACAAATTGCAAATTTTTTTTGACCAGAATTTTAAAATTCTTATATAATCTTATAAAATCTTATATAAAATTATTTCTTACTACATTTATTTGGAATATGTCTGGTTATTCTGGGAGTAGATATATATATTACAATATAGTAACACTAAGCAGAATGATCAACTTTATTGTAATTGATTTTATCTAATAAGTATTTCATGTCTGTTTGGCCGCTGCCTCAAAAATTACGCCAGAGAATCATTCAACTTTAAACTATGGCTTTTCACTCTTTCAAAGTGTGCTTTCGTACAAAACTATCGAATCTCTTGCATGTGACTGTGTCTGTAACCAGTATTTGCGTCATATTCTCGTTTTTTTCTTTGATTTTGCTAGATGCTTTTAATCAAATTTTTCGGTGACTATTTATCTGGTCAACTGTAAATAAATGAATCTCCGGTAAAAGTAAATCTAAATCTGAAGCTAACTTCAGGCACATTCGAAAATAGGTTTTTATACCTATGCATATTTTAAACACCACCATGTGGGCTGTGGGCTTCCCACAGCCCGCATATGACAATAGCGATTGTTCCTTTAGGCGGTCAGTGAACTTCGTATACATTTTAAACAGACTTTACATAATATTATACAAGACTAGTAAAGCACGAACAAGATTTGAGATTTGATGTGTTTGTTGTTCAGCTAACAAAAGAAAGTACATGGTAGGTACATGGTTTCAACGTAAATAAACCGTAAAATGTTTTGGTTTATTCACAATGTCCTTAGCGGGACACAGTGGAAATTTTTATTTAAAAGTTTCGGCTTTACGTTCAGAGACCTAGTACCAAATCAACTTTTGAGTTTTTCGGTCATCACTGGCGTCCGGCATTGGTTAATAACTTGAAGCGAATTCGGCCAACTCTGGTGCCGGATTCCCGGTTGCAACCAGAATAATTTTTCTTGTGCCTGGTGAAAGAAAAAGGTTGGTTTTATGTCACCAGAAAATATATTGCGCCAATTCAAATTTTCATATTTTTAGGGCACTTTTTTAAAACATTATTAAAATCGTCTATTATATCCCCGTAGCGCCTGAGTATGATAAAAATAAAATGTTTAGGTTAATAGATAAGGTAGTCCTATGTGTCCTTAATAAGGCCCAGTGATAATTTTTTCAAAAAAGTAAGAGTTCTTCTGTGGAAACACCCAGCTCCAAAACAACTTTGATTTGGCCGGGTATCTCCTGCATTGGATTTTGCTCGAAAAATAGTTTTTCTTCGAAGAGATTAGTTTTTTATTTCGTACGTTTAGCACATTGTATTCCACTCGCAAATCGAACATGTGTTAATAAAACTATTTTTCCGATTTTCCACGATTGTTTATGTGTATTTTTCAGCATTTGGTAACTTGCAGCGTATCGGGCCAACTTTGGTGTTGAAGTTCCCGTTGTGGCCAGAATATTTTTTCTTATGGCAAGTGAAAAAAAAGGTTGATTTTACGTCTCCACAAAATATTTTGCGTAAAATAAATTTTCTGATTCTTATTATTTTTTTTATGTATTTTATTCAAGATTTGTAAGTGCGTCGTCAAGGGCCAACATCATTTTTGCAACCCCTACGGCATCCAGATAAATATTTTTGGTGAGTGTAGTATGGGGTTGGTTTTATATTCCCAAAAAAAGTTTAAGCATTTTTCTATTTTTTTTTACGGTATTCTGAATTTTGCGAATTGTTATTTCTTTAATACTAAGTGCAATATATGCGCCGACACTGGTCACTTAAGGGTTGAAAGTGTATATTTCTTGTATTCTGCACAAACCCTGATATATCTTCAATGTGACAGTGTGATTTTGTTTGTAGAAAAAGTTAGTATTTTTTTTCATGAGGCCCAGCTCCAGCGACAAGTTCCGTCTTGGTTCGGTGTTCTTGATAAAAAATGTTGAAAAAAAAAAATTGTTCCTTGGTAGAAATCGATCAATTTCACATTGGGCCATTAAGAGTAGACTATAATACGTAAGTACATCGAGTGATTTTTTTATATATTAATTTTCAGATTTTTTACATTTCTTTTTATGTGTTTTATTCAAGATTTGTATGTGGGTCGGCGAGGGCCAACTTTATTTTCGAGACTCCTACCGCATCCACATCGATAATTTTGGTACCAGGGTGTAGCAGGGGGTTGGTTTTATATGCCCAGAAAGTGTAAAGCGTTTATATATTTTTTTCGATTTTTTACGGCACTTTCAATTTAGGGAATTGTTATTTCTTTAGTAAAAAGTGAACTTTATGGGCCCAGAGTGGCCACCCATAGGGTGGAAAGTGTATATTTTTTGTATTCTGCATAAACCACGATATGTCCTGAATGTGACAGTATGATTTTTTTTTAGAAAAAGTCGTTATTTTTTCCGTGAGACCCAGCTCCAGCCACCAAGTCCCGTGTTGGCCCGGTATTTTCGATAAAAAATTATGATTAAAAAATTGTTCCCTAGTAGAAATCCATAATTTTTCTATTCGGCCCTTAACAATAGACTATAGTGCGTAAGTATACCGAGTGATTTTATTATATATTAATTTTCAGATTTTTTACAATTCTTTTTATGTGTTTTATTCAAGATTTGTATGTGGGTCGGCGAGGGCCAACTTTATTTTTGAGACCCCTACCCCATCCACATCGATAATTTTGGTATCAGGGTGTAGCAGGGGGTTGGTTTTATATGCCCAGAAAGTATTAAGTGTCTATATATTTTTTTCGATTTTTTACGGCACTTTGAATTTAGCGAATTGTTATGTCTTTAGTAAAAAGTGAAATTTATGGGCCCACAGTGGCCGCCCAAGGGGTGGAAAGTGTATATTTTTTGTATTCTACATAAACCACGATATGTCCTGAATGTGACGGTATGATTTTTTTTTAGAAAAAGTCTTTATTTTTTTCGTGAGAACCAGCTCCAGCGACCAAGTCCCGTGTTGGCCCGGTATTTTCGATAAAAAATTATGATTAAAAAATTGTTCCCTGGTAGAAACCCATAATTTTTCTATTCGGCCCTTAAGAATAGACTATAGTGAGTAAGTATACCGAGTGATTTTATTATATATTAATTTTCAGATTTTTTACATTTCTTTTTATGTGTTTTATTCAAGATTTGTATGTGGGTCGGCGAGGGCCAACTTTATTTTCGAGACTCCTACCGCATCCACATCGATAATTTTGGTACCAGGGTGTAGCAGGGGGTTGGTTTTATATGCCCAGAAAGTGTAAAGCGTTTATATATTTTTTTCGATTTTTTACGGCACTTTCAATTTAGGGAATTGTTATTTCTTTAGTAAAAAGTGAACTTTATGGGCCCAGAGTGGCCACCCATAGGGTGGAAAGTGTATATTTTTTGTATTCTGCATAAACCACGATATGTCCTGAATGTGACAGTATGATTTTTTTTTAGAAAAAGTCGTTATTTTTTCCGTGAGACCCAGCTCCAGCCACCAAGTCCCGTGTTGGCCCGGTATTTTCGATAAAAAATTATGATTAAAAAATTGTTCCCTAGTAGAAATCCATAATTTTTCTATTCGGCCCTTAACAATAGACTATAGTGCGTAAGTATACCGAGTGATTTTATTATACACGGTGGGCCATTTTAATCTATGCACCTGAAAAACTCGGTAAGTTCGCATCCTATCAAAAAATGACCTTTATAAAAGTTGTAGGATACAAAGGGGGTCAAACAATAGTGACCTTGAATTTGACCTTCAAGCTGACCTTCAAGGTCAAATCAAGGTCAACTTGAGTTTTTTAAATGGAAACCCCTATTTTTTACACCGGAATCGGAAAGGGCGGGAAATTTTACGTCCGAATATGCTCTCAGGTCATCTGACCTCGATGACCTCAAAGGTCAGATGAAGGTCATAAATACAAAATAATCGGATGGCTATGAAAAATCTTAGGTAGGGTATTGCCGAAAAAGTAAAGGTCATTATTTAAGTAATTCTTAACGTGAAATTCAGTGGTGACCTTTATTTTGACCTTGGCGATGACCTTTAAGGTCAAATAAAAAATAAAAGGTGCTTATGAGGTCAAATACTGGTGACCTTGAATTACACCTTGAACTAAAGTTTTGTTGTTTCTTGCACTTACTTTTAGCGTTACCCAGAATCATTGACGTGGACGTAGTAAGTTTTGTGTCCTTTGGGATGCTTGATTAACGTGAGTTCCCTTGCCTCTCCTTGCCGAGCATTTGCTTCGTGGTTAAATTTGTGAGAGGCAAGGGGACTCACGCTAATCAAGCACCCCATCGTGAGAGGCAAGGGGACTCACGCTAATCAAGCACCCCAAAGGAAACAGAATTTACTACGTCCACGTCGTTGTTTCTGGGTAACGCTAAAAGTAAATCCAAGAAACAACAACACGTAAGTTCAAGGTCTAATTCAAGGTCCATTATTTGAACTCATATGCACCCTTCATTTTTTGTAGAAGTCATTTTTTGATAGGATGCAAAATTTAACGGGTTTTTCAACCTGGATTTCGTTTTACCCCATTATGTCCGTATGGGGTAATCAGGACCTCACCGAAAAAAACATTATCTAAACGTAAAATTTCGCGCTCATTCGATTTTTAATGTCAAAATAAAGTGTTGTCATCTAAAAAAGAAATTTTACCTTGAAATAACCTTGAAAGTTATCGCCAAGGTCAAAATAAAGGTCACCACTGAATTTCACGTTAAAAATTACTTAAATAATGACCTTTACTTTTTCGGCAATACCCTACCTAAGATTTTTCATAGCCATCCGATTATTTCGTATTTATGACCTTCATCTGACCTTTGAGGTCATCGAGGTCAGATGACCTGAGAGCATATTCGGACGTAAAATTTCCCGCCCTTTCCGATTCCGGTGTAAAAAATAGGGGTTTCCATTTAAAAAACTCAAGTTGACCTTGATTTGACCTTGAAGGTCAGCTTGAAGGTCAAATTCAAGGTCACTATTGTTTGACCCCCTTTGTATCCTACAACTTTTATAAAGGTCATTTTTTGATAGGATGCGAACTTACTGAGTTTTTCAGGTGCATAGATTAAAATGGCCCACCGTATATATTAATTTTCAGATTTTTTACAATTCTTTTTATGTGTTTTATTCAAGATTTGTATGTGGGTCGGCGAGGGCCAACTTTATTTTTGAGACCCCTACCCCATCCACATCGATAATTTTGGTATCAGGGTGTAGCAGGGGGTTGGTTTTATATGCCCAGAAAGTATTAAGTGTCTATATATTTTTTTCGATTTTTTACGGCACTTTGAATTTAGCGAATTGTTATGTCTTTAGTAAAAAGTGAAATTTATGGGCCCACAGTGGCCGCCCAAGGGGTGGAAAGTGTATATTTTTTGTATTCTACATAAACCACGATATGTCCTGAATGTGACGGTATGATTTTTTTTTAGAAAAAGTCTTTATTTTTTTCGTGAGACCCAGCTCCAGCGACCAAGTCCCGTGTTGGTCCGGTATTTTCGATAAATAATTACGATTAAAAAATTGTTCCCTGGTAGAAACCGATAATTTTTCTATTCCACCCCTTAGAATAGACTATAGTGCGTAAGTGTACCGAGTGATTTTATTATATATTAATTTTCTGATTTTTTACATTTCTTTTTATGTGTTTTATTCAAGATTTGTATGTGGGTCGGCGAGGGCCAACTTTATTTTTGAGACCCCTACCGCATCCACATCGATAATTTTGGTATCAGGGTGTAGCTGGGGGTTGGTTTTATATGCCCAGAAAGTGTAAAGCGTTTATATATTTTTTTCGATTTTTTACGGCACTTTCAATTTAGGGAATTGTTATTTCTTTAGTAAAAAGTGAACTTTATGGGCCCACAGTGGCCACCCATGGGGTGGAAAGTGTATATTTTTTGTATTCTGCATAAACCACGATATGTCCTGAATGTGACAGTATGATTTTTTTTTAGAAAAAGTGGTTATTTTTTCCGTGAGACCCAGCTCCAGCGACCAAGTCCCGTGTTGGCACGGTATTTTCGATAAAAAATTATGATTAAAAAATTGTTCCCTGGTAGAAACCGATAATTTTTCTACTCCACCCCTTAGAATAGACTATAGTGCGTAAGTGTACCGAGTGATTTTATTATATATTAATTTTCAGATTTTTTACAATTCTTTTTATGTGTTTTATTCAAGATTTGTATGTGGGTCGGCGAGGGCCAACTTTATTTTTGAGACCCCTACCGCATCCACATCGATAATTTTGGTATCAGGGTGTAGCAGGGGGTTGGTTTTATATGCCCAGAAAGTGTAAAGCGTTTATATATTTTTTTCGATTTTTTACGGCACTTTCAATTTAGGGAATTGTTATGTCTTTAGTAAAAAGTGAAATTTATGGGCCCACAGTGGCCGCCCAAGGGGTGGAAAGTGTATATTTTTTGTATTCTACATAAACCACGATATGTCCTGAATGTGACGGTATGATTTTTTTTTAGAAAAAGTCTTTATTTTTTTCGTGAGACCCAGCTCCAGCGACCAAGTCCCGTGTTGGTCCGGTATTTTCGATAAATAATTACGATTAAAAAATTGTTCCCTGGTAGAAACCGATAATTTTTCTATTCCACCCCTTAGAATAGACTATAGTGCGTAAGTGTACCGAGTGATTTTATTATATATTAATTTTCTGATTTTTTACATTTCTTTTTATGTGTTTTATTCAAGATTTGTATGTGGGTCGGCGAGGGCCAACTTTATTTTTGAGACCCCTACCGCATCCACATCGATAATTTTGGTATCAGGGTGTAGCTGGGGGTTGGTTTTATATGCCCAGAAAGTGTAAAGCGTTTATATATTTTTTTAGATTTTTTACGGCACTTTCAATTTAGGGAATTGTTATTTCTTTAGTAAAAAGTGAACTTTATGGGCCCACAGTGGCCACCCATGGGGTGGAAAGTGTATATTTTTTGTATTCTGCATAAACCACGATATGTCCTGAATGTGACAGTATGATTTTTTTTTAGAAAAAGTGGTTATTTTTTCCGTGAGACCCAGCTCCAGCGACCAAGTCCCGTGTTGGCACGGTATTTTCGATAAAAAATTATGATTAAAAAATTGTTCCCTGGTAGAAACCGATAATTTTTCTACTCCACCCCTTAGAATAGACTATAGTGCGTAAGTGTACCGAGTGATTTTATTATATATTAATTTTCAGATTTTTTACAATTCTTTTTATGTGTTTTATTCAAGATTTGTATGTGGGTCGGCGAGGGCCAACTTTATTTTTGAGACCCCTACCGCATCCACATCGATAATTTTGGTATCAGGGTGTAGCAGGGGGTTGGTTTTATATGCCCAGAAAGTGTAAAGCGTTTATATATTTTTTTCGATTTTTTACGGCACTTTCAATTTAGGGAATTGTTATTTCTTTAGTAAAAAGTGAACTTTATGGGCCCAGAGTGGCCACCCATAGGGTGGAAAGTGTATATTTTTTGTATTATGCATAAACCACGATATGTCCTGAATGTGACAGTATGATTTTTTTTTTAGAAAAAGTCGTTATTTTTTCCGTGAGACCCAGCTCTAGCCACCAAGTCCCGTGTTGGCCCGGTATTTTCGATAAAAAATTATGATTAAAAAATTGTTCCCTAGTAGAAATCCATAATTTTTCTATTCGGCCCTTAACAATAGACTATAGTGCGTAAGTATACCGAGTGATTTTATTATATATTAATTTTCAGATTTTTTACAATTCTTTTTATGTGTTTTATTCAAGATTTGTATGTGGGTCGGCGAGGGCCAACTTTATTTTTGAGACCCCTACCCCATCCACATCGATAATTTTGGTATCAGGGTGTAGCAGGGGGTTGGTTTTATATGCCCAGAAAGCATTAAGTGTCTATATATTTTTTTCGATTTTTTACGGCACTTTGAATTTAGCGAATTGTTATGTCTTTAGTAAAAAGTGAAATTTATGGGCCCACAGTGGCCGCCCAAGGGGTGGAAAGTGTATATTTTTTGTATTCTACATAAACCACGATATGTCCTGAATGTGACGGTATGATTTTTTTTTAGAAAAAGTCTTTATTTTTTTCGTGAGACCCAGCTCCAGCGACCAAGTCCCGTGTTGGTCCGGTGTTTTCGATAAATAATTACGATTAAAAAATTGTTCCCTGGTAGAAACCGATAATTTTTCTATTCCACCCCTTAGAATAGACTATAGTGCGTAAGTGTACCGAGTGATTTTATTATATATTAATTTTCTGATTTTTTACATTTCTTTTTATGTGTTTTATTCAAGATTTGTATGTGGGTCGGCGAGGGCCAACTTTATTTTTGAGACCCCTACCGCATCCACATCGATAATTTTGGTATCAGGGTGTAGCTGGGGGTTGGTTTTATATGCCCAGAAAGTGTAAAGCGTTTATATATTTTTTTCGATTTTTTACGGCACTTTCAATTTAGGGAATTGTTATTTCTTTAGTAAAAAGTGAACTTTATGGGCCCACAGTGGCCACCCATGGGGTGGAAAGTGTATATTTTTTGTATTCTGCATAAACCACGATATGTCCTGAATGTGACAGTATGATTTTTTTTTAGAAAAAGTGGTTATTTTTTCCGTGAGACCCAGCTCCAGCGACCAAGTCCCGTGTTGGCCCGGTATTTTCGATAAAAAATTATGATTAAAAAATTGTTCCCTAGTAGAAATCCATAATTTTTCTATTCCACCCCTTAGAATGGACTATAGTGCGTAAGTGTACCGAGTGATTTTATTATATATTAATTTTCAGATTTTTTACAATTCTTTTTATGTGTTTTATTCAAGATTTGTATGTGGGTCGGCGAGGACCAACTTTATTTTTGAGACCCCTACCGCATCCACATCGATAATTTTGGTATCAGGGTGTAGCAGGGGGTTGGTTTTATATGCCCAGAAAGTATTAAGTGTCTATATATTTTTTTCGATTTTTTACGGCACTTTCAATTTAGGGAATTGTTATTTCTTTAGTAAAAAGTGAACTTTATGAGCTTACAGTGGCCACCCATGGGGTGGAAAGTGTATATTTTTTGTATTCTGCATAAACCACGATATGTCCTGAATGTGACAGTATGATTTTTTTTTAGAAAAAGTCGTTATTTTTTCCGTGAGACCCAGCTCCAGCCACCAAGTCCCGTGTTGGCCCGGTATTTTCGATAAAAAATTATGATTAAAAAATTGTTCCCTGGTAGAAACCGATAATTTTTCTATTCCACCCCTTAGAATAGACTATAGTGCGTAAGTGTACCGAGTGATTTTATTATATATTAATTTTCTGATTTTTTACATTTCTTTTTATGTGTTTTATTCAAGATTTGTATGTGGGTTGGCGAGGGCCAACTTTATTTTTGCGACCCCTACCGCATCCACATCGATATTTTTGGTACCAGGGTGTAGCAGGGGGTTGGTTTTATATGCCCAGAAGGTATTAAGTGTTTATATATTTTTTTCGATTTTTTACGGCTATTTGAATTTTGCGAATTGTTATTTGTTTGTTAAAAAGTGAAATTTATGCGCCCACAGTGGCCGCCTAAGGGTGGAAACTGTATATTTTTTGTATTCCGCATAAACCACGATATGTCCTGAATGTGACAGTATGATTTTTTTTTAGAAAAAGTCTTTATTTTTTTCGTGAGACCCAGCTCCAGCCACCAAGTCCCATGTTGGCCCGGTATTTTCGATAAAAAATTATTATTAAAAAATTGTTCCCTGGTAGAAATGCATAATTTTTCTATTCGGCCCTTAATAATAGACTATACTGCGTAAGTATGCCGAGTGATTTTATTATATATTAATTTTCTGATTTTGTACATTTCTTTTTATGTGTTTTTTTCAAGATTTGTATGTGTGTATGTGGGTCGGCGAGGGCCAACTTAATTTTTGAGACCCCTACCGCATCCACATCTATATTTTTGGTACCAGGGTGTAGCAGGGGGTTGGTTTTATATGCCCATAAAGTTTAAAGCGTTTATAAATTTTTTTCGATTTTTAACGGCACTTTGAATTTTGCGAATTGTTATTTAATAATATATCAAATTATGCGCTCACACTGGTCGGCTAAGGATGGAAATTGTAGATTTTTTTGTATTCTGTATTGTTTTGTATTTTGTACTGTGATCTGTATTGCATTCATATAAGGCAAGTAAATATGAGCCAATATACAGTCTATTGGAAAAAGGTCAAAAATTGCTTATTTTTCATAATGTCTTATATGAAAATATTATATTATATGTTAATTACATCTTCTATTTAGGTTATCTATGTAGTAGATGAATGAGCGTTAGTTAATTAAGTAGTTATATTATTTTCAAAAAGAATTATTACGAAGATACATTTCGAGCGCGCTGCAAGACATTCACGTTTGACCGTGGTGGATTGCAGCGCGCTCGATTTTAGTGCCGGCCGGCCTGGTGCTAACATGACCGCGGTAAAAATTATGATGGCTTGTGTTTTGCGTGGTCTATAGTTTTGGCTTTATATTCAGTAGATGCACACACTGATAAAACCTCATCGTACCCTCACCCCGCCCCGTACTAAAATTAAACAATTTAATATTTCCCATGACAGTAGGCCAAATTTCAAATTTGAAAAACTTAACGATATATCTATCAATGTTTACATCTTACAAAAGCGTGGTAAGGTTTTTAATGTTGCACCTGCCCGTTTAATGAAAAATAAAGTAGAGAGGCACGTTAACTTGCTAATGATTCAAGATAAATATTTCGATGAAGGTCGAGACGGGAGCGAGGTTGAGGAGGAATTGATTGTAAAATTAAATATCATTTTTGCTGGATTAAAAATTGAAGAATGGGTCATGGGGTATGGGTCATGGCTTGTTTCTTCACAATTAAGTAAAAATACAATGAAAAAACATATCTGCGATATTTGTCTCAATTTTTTTGTTACAGAGGAAAAGTTAAATAATCATGTTAGTTGCGAAAAATTAAATAAATGTAAAATCACTTTTCCCGATGAGCAATCTCTATATTTTAAGGATCACAAGTACAAACTTTCATCGCCTTTTGTTATTTATTATGATTTTGAGGCAATCACTCTCTGAGGCGAGTAAAAATAAAACCAAGAAATACCAAAAAAATAAAGAATTTATTGTTGGTTATTACTTCAAATGTTCGTATGATGAAAGTTTATCTTTTTATAAAAGCTACCGAGGCGCCGATTGCGTTCAGTGGTTCTCCCGGGAACTTGATAATATTTCATTGAATCAAAATTAACTACAGTTGTGCCCATGGATATGTTGTCACAAGTGCAGGAGTTTGAATTTCAGGCATCTACGCACTGAGATGCATCTCGCACGCATATTTGCGAGAAACCATTTACGACAGATGATCATAAGGTCAGAGACCACTGCTACTTTACGGGTTTATATAGAGGACCAGCGCATAATAAATGTAATCTAAATTTCAAAAATTCATTCATAGTGCCCCTAATATTTCACAATTTAAGTAATTACGACTTTTACGGGACTGTATCATTCGTGAAATTGCAAAAACTGGCACCATTAGTTTACTACCGATAAATAAGGAGCGCTACATTTCATTCACGAAAACAAAGCCCGACTCCAATGTTAAATTTCGGTTCATTGATTCTTTTAGGTTTTTAGCTCAGTCATTGGATAAGCTATCATCATACTTGACTAATGATGAACTAACAAATTTACAAAAGAATTTAATTATTTGGAGCCGCAGACATTTAATTTGCTTACACGAAAAGGTGTATTTTGTTATGACTATGTAGAAAATTTGGAATTGAATGCAACGTCTCTACCACAGATAGACCAATTTTTAAATAAATTAACTGATGGTAATATATCACAGGAAGATTATACGCATGCCCAAAATGTTTGGAATTCATTCAGTTGTCAAAATTTAGGTGATTATTCAGATTTGTATTTAAAGACGGACGTTCTCCTGCTGGCCGATGTGTTTGAGAATTTTAGACATAAATGCTTGTCTACCTCTAAATTAGATCCTGCGCATTATTACACTCTACCTGGACGTATTGTCTATCTGAAATGTATTTCTACAACTTTTTTTGTAAGACCGAATTTTGTAAAATTAAATTTTCGTAGTTTGTTAAGGAATTCAAGAATTATGTTTTTCGTAACATATTATATCGCCCTTAAAAATTAACGGTTTGAGTTACGCTTAAGAATCTTTCCCAACTTACATAAAAAACTACAGCGTTTTTAATGGTACCTACCAATATTTTAAAATATAATGTTTTTCGGAGTAATTAAATTCCAAAAATATAACCACCTAATTTGTACATTGAAAATTTCACCATGCGGGGAACTATATTAATTATTTATAATTTACGTTTACATACATCGAGTAAAATACTTTCAAAAGTATAAAACAGTTTTTAAAAAGATGTTCTACACGGTAGGTTTTACTGTTTTCGAGAAATTGAATTTTCAATGTGGCGGAGGGATCTTAAAAGTCGTAACAGTAGCAAATTGATATTATGTAAAATATGTATTTATTTCCTCCTCGGCGTAGCGGTCAAGATATGTAAGTATGGGATTATTTTCTTGCTCCTAACATTGTTGTACTAGTATAAACCTAGCCCTAGTTGTAAATTATTTTTATCATTGTAATATTCGCTAGAATAAAATAATCAGTGTTATTTGTATCCTCGTCGGGTATCCTTAAAAACCATTTCAAAAACGTTATTAAAATATGTTGCTAAATTCGTTAGGAGAAGGGAAAACTTCTCTTGTCATTTTATGATCACATATAGCTCTTTGCAAAATTTCCGCGACTCTGTGCCAAACAATCATCCAGTGAATATTCCTGATCAGAGTTACTTTCTTCAACGTTATGTAAAGTAATAATTGTATTAGGATGTAAACAGGGTGTCCCCGTGTGAGCGTACAAAAATTTACCACAGGGTAGAGCAGACCAAAATAAGAATAAAACTCTTATAAAAAAAAATTCTCTGATGTACGCCTAACGAGTTACAGGGTGTTATTTTGGAGAAAAAAAAACATTTTCCGCAATAAAACCGTTTCGTAGATTTAGGTAATTTTTGGGTGACGTGTACATCTATTAAAGGTCATAAAAACTACATGGTGCTTGTTCAACTCTGACACCTGTGGTGGCCTCAGCCTACTCTTCCTCATGATTTTGTCTTCATAACTCCTGTATATTCTACTTTTTTCGGCTATCAATTCTGAATAAAAAAGGTGCTCTTGTTACATAGCTCTAAAACCAACCATTTTCGAGTAAATTGAGTGTAAAGTACCAACTACATTCTTTATGCAGAAAAATACATGCAAAGGAAGTCATACTATTTCAGTTCACACTACTTTTTTATACTAACATACTGGAAATAGTCTAAATTTAGTTACCTCGGAGCTTATACCCACCTTTACTAGAACCTTTATCGTATGTTTCACTCATATGTCATTCACATTTTACAATAAATCGTGTTTAATCTAATAATATTATAAAAAATATAGCAATTACGTTATAAAATCACACCATTTATATCAGTTGGTGGTTACATTTTTTTTTTGTTGGGAAAATGATTAAACAAAACAAATATTAAAATTGGTAACAAATTATTGTTATATGCCTGACAGTTAGAAACATGTTTTTTACATATACAGCGTGAGTCAGTAAGAACGAATTCTTTAGTAACTCCTTAAATAAAGGAGCTAGGGCAAAATGTTGAAAAGGGGAGTTTCTATATCTACTTCTTTCTATAATCCAAAATTATTTTTAGATATACAGGGTACACCGTTGAGCGGTTACAGCATCCAACATTTGTTTTTTATATGGAACACCCTGTATTTTATAAGAGATTTTGATTAAGCTTAAAATTCCCTATACATCAGTGCCCCGCTTGCTGGTCTTGTATGCGGGGTTGCCAAGTTATTTCGGTTTTTCTAAAAATTTGGGGAAAAACATAACCTTGTAAAAAAATCATAGTAGCCTTGTTTCTGATAATTAAAGGTTGAGATTCAGTATTTAGATAATCGAACCCTTATACTATAAGCCGATATCATCGTAAAATTATTTGCTTGTACAGGGTGTTTTTTCTAAGCAACTAAAATGGTCTGAATATATTGTGTAAAAACTCGTTTTTCTTTTATGGAACCCCCTATATATAATAACACCAGACAAAGGAGTATTAAATAAGCTCTGAAATGATACATGGTTTGCTATATCTAACTCTAATAGTTTTCAAGATTTTCAAATTTATACAAATATTTATACTTATTTAATTAAGTATTTCAAGAAAAAAACACATTTTCTAACATTTTTCTTGTTTTGTTCAAAACTGTACTTAGCTTTTTAACTTTTCTTACTGACATGAACTATCTTTTATATCTCTTAAACAGCCACCGGTATTTCCGTAATTTCAAAAACATATCTGTTAAAAAAATTTATAGGGACCTGATAAACATTGAAAAATATATTTTTTAAATAAATTAAAGAAACCAAATACTAACAAAAAATAATGAGGGATGAAACAACATAATTTTAAACGTCCACTAACTAAATACATCAATTGCTAATACAACATTATAAGTACTGCAGGAAATGTCCGCCACCTCGAGCAATGCATCGTGTAACACGTGTTACAAAGTACACGTGTCCAACGTTTGTGAGCATTTATCTGTTTACATGTGCAAACGAGTTTCTCATTCTTTTTTTCATATCTTGAGGTGTTGTGGGTGGAGTTTGATAGACCATATCTTTTATGAAACCCTAAAGAAAAAATTCAATTTATTAAGATCTGGCGATCTTGCTGGTCACATGACTGGACCACCGCGTCCAATCCATTTGCGTGGATATATGTAAATAAATAATTAAATGACAAAGAAATTACTGCCATATTTGTATAACAATTTGAATATCTTGAAAACTATTAGAGTTAGATATAGCAAATCATATATCATTTGAGAGCTTATTTAATATTCGTTTGTCTGGTGTTATTATATACAGGGGGTTCCATAAAAGAAAAACGAGTTTTTACACAATATATTCAGACCACTTCAGTTGCTTGGAAAAAACACCCTGTACAAGCAAATAATTTTACGATGATATCGGCTTATAGTATAAGGGTTTGATTATCTAAATACCGAATCTCAACCTTTAATTATCAGAAACAAGGCTACTATGATTTTTTTACAAGGTTATGTTTTTTCCCAAATTTTTAGAAAAACCGAAATAACTTGGCAACCCCGCATACAAGACCAGCAAGCGGGGCACCAATCTATAGGGAATTTTAAGCTTAATCAAAATCTCTTATAAAATACATGGTGTTCCATATAAAAAACAAATGTTGGATGCTGTAACCGCTCAACGGTTATGTATATCTAAAGATAATTTTGGATTATAGAAAAAACGAGATAGAACAAGTCTCCTTTGCAACATTTTGCTCTATCTCCTTTATTTAAGGAGGTACTAAGGAATTCATTCTTATTGACTCACGCTGTATAACAGTTGGCAACAAAAAATTGTTACCAATTTCAAGAGTATATATAGGGGGTATATACAGGGCGCTCTATTTCTTGACCCGTTGCATGGGTAACTTTTTTATTAGTAGAGATACAAAAACGCTTAAATGAGCAAATTAGTGCAGTTTCGTATTAGTAATTCTACGGTAAGGCGAAAAATTATATACGGGGGAAGTATATATCTTTATCTTTTTCTATTATCCCTCGTAGCTCGTTCATTTGAAGAGTTAGAGAAAAATGCTTCACATGTTTTTTGCAGTATTTTTCATGTAAAATGACATGCACTTGCTACTTTTTATATATCTCTTAAAATGGTTGAGAATCACAGTAAAATATATTTTTTTTAAATGTAATGGATAGGTGGCTGTGACATTAACCGAAAGTCTCCTTTTTTCTCTTTCAGATGATATAACATAGTCCATATTTTATCCTTACAAAAGTAATAATAATCGTTGTTTTTAAAGAAAGTTTATTGTCACATCAAGAATGCTATGGATTATGGAACAAAAGAATGTTTTGAGAACAGAAATTATTAATTAATTAATTATATTGAAGTAAATGTTCGAAATGACCACCATCCTGTTGGATACATAGTAAGCAACGTTTCTGGATACTTCTTAAAACATTATTTATTGTATGTCCATGTATGCTTCTAATTGCATCTGAATCCTGACTTTTAGATCCTCTATATCTAGAGGAGCTGTCACATAAACTTTATCTTTCAATAACCCCCAAAGAAAGAAATCTAAGGGGGTCAAATCAGGAGTTCACGCTGGCCAGTCGATATCCATTCTATTTCCTATAACATTATCAAACTGTTCATGTAAATATTGTTTTACCTTGCGGGAATTATGCGCAGGTGCTCCATCGTGTTGGAAGTATTTAAGATTTCTAAAAATATGAAGTGGTAATTCATTTAAATATTCCTCTGTTAGAGTATTCCTTAGAAAATGAAGGTAATTATTCGCATTCAAATTATCTTCGTAAAAATATGGGCCAATAATTTTGCCACAAAAAATTCCACACCACACATTTATCCCAAATTGACGTTGATTTCTTCTTTCAGAAACAAGATGTGGATTTTCTCGGCACCACATTATGTTATTATGGCGGTTAAAAATACCATTGTTGGTAAATCTACTTTCATCACTGAATAAAATCTTTTTCCAGAAGTCTAGATCCTCTTCGCATTTTGAAATGTACCATCGACAAAATGTCATCCTTCTTTGATTATCAGCTGGATATAAAGTATTGCATATGGAATAATGATAAGGCTTTAAATTGTTACCTTTTAAATTAGCTCTTACAGTTTCCTTGGAAGTGTTGCAGTGATGTGCAATTTCTGCAGTTGAAGAATCAGGTTTAAAATTTACATAAGCCAAAACATTTATTTCAGTGTCTTCATTGAAGTTTCTTTCATCCTTAGGCTTTGAAAAAGAACCGTATAATCGTATATTATTTTCCAGCTGTCTAAATATTCTATGATGGGGTTGTCTTCGTTCCATGTAAGTTTCAAAATAAAGATTCGCTGCAGCTTGTGCATCTCGATTTTGGTTATAATAACAAAATAGCATATCATTTTTCTCTTCGTTGGTGTACATATTTGCAACACTATTATTTTGTATGCAGTATTAATAATAAACAATAAACTACTTAACAAAAACTAAAAATGTCACTTATGATCTGTCAATAATTAAATGCCAACTAGACGTTTTTAAAAATATCAGGAATCTTATTTTTTGTTTTATTTCCATAGCATTCTTGATGTGACAAGAAACTTTCTTTAAAAACAACGATTATTATTACTTTTGTAAGGATAAAATATGGACTATGTTATATCATCTGAAAGAGAAAAAAGGGGACTTTCGGTTAATGTCACAGCCACCTATCCATTACATTTAAAAAAAATATATTTTACTGTGATTCTCAACCATTTTAAGAGATATATAAAAAGTAGCAAGTGCATGTCATTTTACATGAAAAATACTGCAAAAAACATGTGAAGCATTTTTCTCTAACTCTTCAAATGAACGAGCTACGAGGGATAATAGAAAAGTTGGATTTTTCGTTTTTTGTCAATAACTTTTCAACCTTCCCCCGTATATAATTTTTCGCCTTACCGTAGAATTACTAATACGAAACTGCACTAATTTGCTCATTTAAGCGTTTTTGTATCTCTACTAATAAAAAAGTTACCCATGCAACGGGTCAAGAAATAGGGCGCCCTGTATACATTTATATATATTATATTTTATGATATATTTATATATATATATATATATATATATATATATATATATATATATATATATATATATATCAAGAGTATATCTTAGCTGCTATTAGCAGCTAAAATTTACAAAGCGATGTACCATATGCCATCTTGTACGTAGTTTACTTTTATTGTAAATCATTTAACTTTTAACAACCATTTTTATGGAATTCACTTGGATCAGAGTTATAATTCACTAATAGTGGAAAATTTTATACTTTCTATCTATCCGGACAGTTACTTCCTATATACAGGGTGTCCCGAATTGCAGTGACCAAACTTTACCAGATGATAGAACTTTTGAAAATAAGTAAAAAAGTTCATATAAACATGGGTCGAGAAATGCTTGGTTTTCAAGATACAGGGTGTCAAAAATTTTGAAAAAATATGTATTTTTTTAATTAAGATCCTTAATTGTAAAGATACAAATTTGAAAATTGGCATGATTATTTCTTACTTAGTGATGCCTTTTTAGAAAAACATCTTAGAAAAAAAAATTGTTTATAACCCTATAATTGGGGGGTCCGACCCCTTTCGTCCCCCCCAAAAAATTTTCCGCGTACGTCTATGATATTAAAACTGTGTTCGTAGGATAGAAACTTTGATTTGCAAACTTTTATGTCTCTTGATATTTTTTGAATTACCTTTAACTTTTTTAAATGTTTTACATGTTCGTAATCAATGTCAATCATAAACTTTTGTCGTAAATCATAAGACAGCATGCAAATTAAATTCTTTATTTTTTTCCAATATAATTTAAAACTTCTGGAGGTCAACAAATGAAAATGTACTAATTAAAACTAACTGAAAAATAAATAAGTAATTGTAACAGGCCGTATTAAAATGAACAATATGTTTTCCTACAATTTTTTATAAGTTTCTTCACATGATGAAATAATAATTCCTATTTTACTAGAACAAACTTATTACATAATTAAATAAACTGACTAACTTAGATAAAATTAAATTGTCCTGAAAATTATTATCATAATTATATCAGTTGTTCGAAGTGTAATCCTTCCACTTCAACACATTTTTGGCAGCGGCGCACAAGAGAATGTGTTGCGGCATTAATAAAATTTTGGTTCGCCCTCAATTCTTCACAAGCTTCCCGAATCTTTTGGATCAGTTCTTCTCTGGTGTTTACAGGGGTAGCGTAAACTTTGTCTTTTAAGTAGCCCCAAACAAAAAAATCTACAGGTGTCAAATCGGGAGAACGAGGTGGCCAGCCTATTGGCCCTAATCGACCGATCCATCTTTCGGGAAAATTATTGTTTAACCATCTACGGTTTTCAATAGCGTAATGGGCCGGCGCTCCGTCCATTTGAAGCCAGCAATTATTTCTTAAATTTAGCGGAACGTCCTCAAGATAGTCAAAAAAGCTATTATTTAAAAACTCATGAAATAATTGTCCGTTAAGACGTGGTGGTAAGATATGAGGACCGCAGAAAGTACCATTTATAACTCCGCACCATACATTTACACAGAAATCCGTTTGAAAAGCCGTAGGCCTGATTGTGTGAGGGTTCTCATGCGCCCAGATTCTTGAGTTATGAAAATTTACCGATCCACTACGTGTAAAGGTGGCTTCATCGGTCCAAATGATTTTCGACTTAAAATCGGGATCTTCTTCAACAGCGTTTATGAACCAATTACAAAACTCAACACGTCTCTCGGCATCACCTGGTTGTAGGTTTTGTACTGGTTGCATTCGAAAAGGTTTTCTGTGATCGTTTTTCAGAACTCGAAGCACTTTATTTTTGGAAACATTAATACCTCCAGCACGTAACTGTTGTACAGCTCTTCTTACACTCAATTTATTGTTGTCATTAAACTGGGCCAAAATTTCATTTCTTAGTCTTTCATTTCGCCGTACTTCATTTCTTCGATTTTTTTGAAGGCCAAGATTTCGAAATTTCATATGCGTTTGAGTAAAAACTGTTTTTGACGGCAGCCTTCTGTTTGGATATCTTCTATGATATTCGCGTACGGCGGCAGTCGCATTTCCATTGCAGTATCCATAAATAAAATGAATATCAGCGTACTCCACATTAGAAAACTCAACCATTTTTTTATTTGAACACTTTTATTAACTAAAAAAAACTCTTCCGGAACATAAGTATACCGACTTGACAAACAACTGTCATTTGGCCTGATTGTTTAATAAAATCATGGCACTCTATTGAATTGAAGTGTCTGCCCTTACACTAAGCATGTATGAGAGGAAAATGTATGACATGGATTACAAAAATGCAAAATATCTAAAAAATAGAAGCTTAAATCGAAAAATATCAAGAGACATAAAAGTTTGCAAATCAAAGTTTCTATCCTACGAACACAGTTTTAATATCATAGACGTACGCGGAAAATTTTTTGGGGGGGACGAAAGGGGTCGGACCCCCCAATTATAGGGTTATAAACAATTTTTTTTTCTAAGATGTTTTTCTAAAAAGGCATCACTAAGTAAGAAATAATCATGCCAATTTTCAAATTTGTATCTTTACAATTAAGGATCTTAATTAAAAAAATACATATTTTTTCAAAATCTTTGACACCCTGTATCTTGAAAACCAAGCATTTCTCGACCCATGTTTATATGAACTTTTTTACTTATTTTCAAAAGTTCTATCATCTGGTAAAGTTTGGTCACTGCAATTCGGGACACCCTGTATATAGAAGAGAATGAAAACCTAGTTTTGTTTAATCGCTTACTCGATATTGGAATGTTATTTTGTATAGGTGCTATCAATGCAGATGAAGTTTTACTTGAGTCGTTTATTATTAATATCAAGATTCCTAAAATTCATTTGGGGAAGATATTATTATATTCGGCAGATATTATTGAAACTTTATGAGATAATATACTGATAAAATAACCTATTGACTGAATCAAATTGGGTTACCTTTAACCTTTAATTTTAACACGGTGCAACAAAGTTGCACTATTTTCCGATGATAATATTAGCCAAATTTATGTTAATTTGTTTATTTTTATTATCTGACCGTTACCATCCAATAGAACAATAAAGACAAGTTATTTTATTGTTATAAGCCGTCTATTTAGTTGGGAATAATTCCTGTTGAATTTAACTATGTCGGAATAATATATTTATTTTGTGGTTCACAAAACCACATATTTGTTTTGTGGTTGTGGTATATGGAAATAAATTTGAGTTCTCTTGAACAGTTTAAATATTTTATAGTTGCAGTTAGCACTAAGTAATATATAAATTCATTTATTAAATAAGTCTATCAACCGAAATTCCACACCGCTGTTTTTATGATTTCGCGACTTTTTGTCACAGCCGCTAAATTTATACAACGCCGAGTCTTAGATACCTTAAAATTATGTTTAATGTATTGCAGATTTAAAATATTTTATTTAAATAGCATTTGAAGAGCACAGGGGAAAAGGGGGAATGTCACTTTTACATGTTTATTCAGAATAAGTTTTTTAAACTTTGCAACTGTGTACTTATTTGTTATTTAAATATATAAAGTTTCGAATTTTGAAATTACATTTAAAAATCTATTATTAAAACAGTCATGAAGTAATGTTCGCAAAATATTTTATTTTAGTAAAAAAAATTTGTGGAATTAGTAACAAACTTACAAAATACAACTGAAAAGGGGTGGAATGTCACAAAAAAGGTAATAACATATAACTGAAAAATGGGAAATGTCCAAAGAAAGGTAGCTCAATAGTTACAAAACATATTTTTACAAATAATTTGCTATACACCTAATCACAGTCATGATGTTGGTTAGAAAAGGGCAATTGGGTATAATAATCTTGTGCTACAGATGAACAAAAGCGTTTAAGCTCCTCTAAGTTTTAATATTTCTCTTCAGATACGGGTAGAAGATGTAAAAGACAGCACTTTGTAATAAAAATAGTATGATCATTTATACAGGGTGTAACTTTAAGTGGGGGTCATTTTTTTATGTGTAATAGTACACGTTCCCCTGAGTACCAAGCTGCAATTAGTTTTTTTTTTATTCAGATAACTAGCCGAGTTATAATTACTTTTTTTAAAATGCACCTAAATGCTGGTGCACGGCGCTACTGAACATCACCTCGTCTAAACAATATTTACAATACACTGACAGGATACTAGGCGTTTGCGGGGTTGCCATACAATTAATCATATGTGACACAATGAACCAAGTTTTGTAGCCAAATTATTTTTGTACAAATCTGCGCTGTTATTTACCATAGTTTTTGTTAAAATTGATTAGGATACGTTACTAAGTTTAAGTAGGTACGTAAGATTTTAAAATAATATTTTTATTATGTTTGATAAATTGTAACTAAATAATAATGAATGTATTTACTTAATCTCATAGAACTAAATTGAAGTTTTCAATAAACATGTTCTTACATTTTTTAAAGCACAGCTTAAAGAAGATATCTATGTCAGTGTCAAAATTGTGTAACATTGACCTTGACCGAGTGGAATATGCATATGCACTTTTTTCCTAAATAGCGCGGGTATAGTCTTTATAATCTAAATTGAAACTGCATAAAAATTACGACAAATGATAAAGTGCGTAAACAAAGAGGCCGTCGTCGAAATGCAGGTGTTTCTTTTGTCGGAATTTTTTTCAGTTTCAATTTATAGACTATAACTGAGAATAAAAAAGGGTCTACGCATTGTGTGGACATCAGACGTGTTTTATTAGAAATAACAATTTTTATTTCTCTTCAGTATTCAGTGTAAAATGAGATGTGGATGTGAATACAAGTGATTTTGTGCCTACGTCGAGAAATATTGAAATTATTTAAATAACATTAAAAATATTATTTAGTGGAGTGTAAGTGTATAACCTAATAAGTTGTTTTTGGTGAAATATTTTCGTGTACTCCTGTGTTATTTTCAGTGTTTACCGATAGTGAAGTGAAGTGATATTCTGAAAAGAAAATGTATACGAATCAAGAGAAGGTGGATATGATTAGGGCTTACTTTTTGTCCGGAGAAAGTGGTGCCGCCGCTAGAAGAAGATATCAGATGGATTATCCAGAGCGACGAGTACCCAACAAAAAAATATTTGTAAGATTGGTGCAACATTTGAGAGATCATGGGAGCTTCGATCGTCAATATGCCAACGTTGGACGAGAACAAACTGAAAGAGTGAGAAATTTGGAACCCGAAATTTTAAACGCCGTTGAGGAGGATCCCGGTACCAGCACTCGAAGAATAGCCACAAGGTATGAAGTATCTCATATGACTGTTCAACGAACGTTGAAGATTAATGGATTATATCCCTTTCATATGCAAAAAATACAATCGTTGAAACCCGAAGATTTACCAAGGCGTGTAGAATTCTGTGAATGGTATCAGAGAAAATGTAACGAAGAGGGAGACAACTTTTCTAATTGTGTATTATGGCCGATGAAGCGGGTTTTACAAGAGATGGAATATTTAATATTCATAACACACATTTTTGGTCTGATGAAAATCCTCACGCGACGAGAGAGATACATAACCAAAAAAGGTTTTCAATAAATATTTGGGCAGGAATAATTAATAATACTCTGATAGGACCCTACATAATGGAGGATAGACTCAATGGTGGAATTTACCTTAATTTTTTAAGAGATGGACTGGAAGATTTATTGGAAGACGTACCATTGAATGTCAGAAGAGATATGTGGTATCAACATGATGGAACACCACCACACAGCGCACGAATTGTTACCGAATGGTTAAACGAAAATTATCATAATAATTGGATAGGACGTTTCGTACCCGTACCTTGGCCACCAAGATCGCCAGATTTAAATCCGTGTGATTTTTATCTGTGGGGACACATGAAAACTTGTTTAGATTGCAACGGAGATAATTTCGAACACCTGCTATAGGTAAGTTGACAAATTCATTTATTACCATCTACCGTTATTTATTTATTGTTTTCTGTTGAATGTTACTGTTTTATTAGTTACTTGTATTTAAGGAAATTACATTTTTATTTATGTGGGACAATAGAGCTCCTGGCGAACACCCACTAAATAAAAGAACGCACCAAAGAGCTATACCTCATAGGTGGTGTGGAAATTCGCTTTTTAACGGGAGATTTGACAACGGTGCATTTCCCAGCTGCCTGAGAGCGGGCACCGCTTTCTTTAGGTGGGGTTGACTCGGGTCGGATTAAAGACATGTTGAGCGCTGTTCAGTGGCGGGGTATCACGATACGGAAAAAAAGGTTAAAAAAGATATTCAATTTTCACAACAGAATTTCAAAAAAAAAACTGTAGTTATGCGCTCATACACTTCAAAGGAAGCCCCCATATACCTAAATATGACCCCCATTCAAAGTTACACCCTGTATATAATATAATATAATATTCATCCCATATGGACATTCCCCGTTTTTTCAAAGTATATATATATATATATATATATACAGGGTGTCCACCTAGTGCGCGTAAGTCCAATATCTGGGTTAATAAAAGAGATAACTTAATTTTTTTTTCTACAGGGTTGTCTAATATCCCGAGCTGCACAAAATGAAAATATATTTACATATTCAGGGTGTTCAGTTTTTTCTGGACAGGTACCAACTTCATTTTTTTAAATGGAAACCTATATTTTTCATGGCATTATAGAATTCTACGTAAAAAATTAGTGGGACTTTGTGCATAACACTGCTATTGAAATATTGATAGTTTTCGAGATATTTGACTTTTAATTTTTTTTTCTTATGTTTCGTCACTTCTAATAGTTGACATAATTATGGTTGTATGACAGCTAGAAATTATTTTTTTTCAGAAACTGTAGAGTGAAGATGGCTCTTTCGAAAAACGTATCAAAAGTTGACCTGCGATATACAGGGGGCAACAGAAATCGTGCCAAACCTGATGGTTTAAAATTAAAAAAATCTCGACTTTTTCAAATGGAACACCCTGTGTTTTATGATTTCATTAGATGCCTTTCTGTAGACTCTACAATTTTATAATAGCTTTCTATACCTAAGTTGCGTAGTTTTTGCAAAAAACCCACTTTTATGAAAAATACCCGATTTGCGCACGTTCCTTTCTCGGGAAAAACGCAGTGAGCGTCTGTCACGCAATAAAATTTGTGACAATCAGTTTACATGTCATTTCTTCTTTTACTGAATATTCACGTACGAGTTTAGAGTAAGTACTAAGCGTGCATACAATGAACTATTCAAAAGAAGAATTAGTGAAAATGGTTTATGCCTTAGGAGAAGCTCATGGAAATTGTTTGCTAGCAGCACGTATTTACAAAGCAAATAATCCAGATTTACAGAGATTTCCACGTGCTGACTGTTTTGAAAATGTGAAAGAAAGATTTGAAAGAACAGCAAATGCGAATTATGAGAAAACTACCAGGAGACATGACGGTAACAATGACGATATTCAGTTTAATGTTGTGGCGTCTGCTGTTGAAAATCCAAATATTAGTGTCAGGAAAATCAGTAATAATCTTGGAGTTTCCAAAAGCTTGACAAACAAGATACTGAAGAAGAATAATTTTCATCCGTATCATATTAAAAACCATCAAGCACTGTTACCTCAAGATCACCTAAACCGCCTGCAATTTTGCCACTGGGCATTGGATAAAATTCAGGAAAGTCCAAACTTTTTTATGAATGTCTTGTTTACTGACGAATCAACATTTTCAAACACATGCTTACCCAATCGTCGCAACTTTCATCACTACGCTGACAATAATCCAAGATTATTGAGGGTACTAGATAATCAGCATCGTTTCAAAGTGAACGTGTGGGCTGGAATTTGTGGAGAACATATTGTTGGACCGTACTTTTTTGAAGGCAATTTAAATGCCAATGTGTATTTGCATTTTTTGCAAAACGAACTTCCCCTTCTACAGCTACAGAATATGCCCGCTGATTATTTGGTTCAACAATGGTTTCAGCATGATGGTGCCCCTCCACATTCCACTTTGGCGGTACTGTGATTATTTTATTGTTGTAGTACTTTTCCTATTATCTATTCATATTTCAGATTAGAGAACACCTAAACCACGTATATCCAAATAAGTGGTTAGGTCGTGGTGGTCCAGTTCCTTGGCCTGCACGTTCGCCTGATTTAAATATTCTGGACGTTTTCTTGTGGGGTTATATCAAGGAGCGAGTATACGAAGTACCACCAACGGATATGCAAGACTTGAAAGAAAAGATCCAAAATGAGTTTCTAACCATAACGCCCGAAATGTTAAGAAATGTTCACATTCATTTTCGTCGTAGATTAATGCTTTGTGTTGAAAACAACGGTGGACATTTTGAGCATTTACTTTAGGTTAGCTTGCTTGTATGAGTATTGCGTATTCTTTTTTCAATACTCTATGTATATTCATCCATTTCACTAATAATTTTTCTAACTACGGTAACACCGTTTGGTTTTCAATATGATACGTATGAAACTTCTTCTTCAATATCTTATTTGTCGAGCTTTTGAAAACTCCAAGATTTCTACTGATTTTCTGATACTAATATTTTTGGATTTTCAGCAGCAGAAACCACAACATTAAACTAAATATTATCGTTGTTACTCCCATGTCTCCTGGTAGTTTTCTCATAATTCCCATTTGCTGTTCTTTCAAATCTTTCTTTCACATTTTCAAAACAGTCAGCACGTGGGAATCTCTATAAATACGTGCTGCTAGCAAATAATTCCCATGAACTTCTTCTAAAGCATACGCCAGTTTTGCTAATTCTTAATTACATGTAGAGCTTTTATGATTTTTCACTTTTATTTACAAATAAATGGTAACTTTCCATAAAGACTTGTTTATTAAACTGAAATTATCTAAATTTTTCAGTTATTTTTATTTTAAGAAGTGTAAACTAATACATTTTATAAAAATAAATAGCCTTACAATATTTTTTCCGTCAAAGGAGTGCGCAAATCGGGTATTTTTCATAAAAGTGGGTTTTTTGCAAAAACTACGCAACTTAGGTATAGGGAAAGCTATTATAAAATTGTAGAGTCTACAGAAAGGCATCTAATGAAATCATAAAACACAGGGTGTTCCATTTGAAAAAGTCGAGATTTTTTAAATTTTAAACCATCAGGTTTGGCACGATTTCTGTTGCCCCCTGTATATCGTAGGTCAACTTTTGATACGTTTTTCGAAAGAGCCATCTTCACTCTACAGTTTCTGAAAAAAATAATTTCTAGCTGTCATACAACCATAATTACGTCAACTATTAGAAGTGACGAAACATAAGAAAAAAAAATTTAAAGTCAAATATCTCGAAAACTATCAATATTTCAATAGCAGTGTTATGCACAAAGTCCCACTAATTTTCTACGTAGAATTCGATAATGCCATAAAAAATATAGGTTTCCATTTAAAAAAATTAAGTTGGTACCTGTCCAGGAAAAACTGAACACCCTGAATATGTAAATATATTTTCATTTTGTGCAGCTCGGGATATTAGACAACCCTGTAGAAAAAAAATTAAGTTATCTCTTTTATTAACCCAGATATTGGACTTACGCGCACTAGGTGGACACCCTTTATATATATATATATATATATATATATATATATATATATATATATATTTGAACGCATTTTTTTTTGTGACTATTACCAGGAGACTTACTGAATACTGATGACTAGTTTTTACCCAGGAGACTTACTGAATATCAAGTTTGAACTATTATCTAACAGATGGCACCACTAACTCAATTTGGACTAATTTGTGACATTCCCCCTTTTTCCCCTGTGCTCTTCATTTGAAAATACGTTAAGCAGTTGAATTAAATCCGCCACTGTGATTGGCTAAGCCCGGCCCGATCGGGATATAATTGCTAATTTATTCATCAACCGTTTTATTGTTAACTTCTTAGTAATAATAGTTATCGAATATAATTGATTATTATTTAATTTTGTTGCTAATTATTTATTTTGCTGTGTTTATTATGTTGCTGCTTGGCTATTTTATTTATATTAATAAACCTGGTAGTAGGTTCAAAAGTGAGTGGGCCGAAAACCAGACCCTCCACCGCGACCATGTGGTCTATTGTGGCTAACCTGGTAGTAACTCCCGTCGAACTGACTTTTATTACCTAGATTTGAGAAACATTTGACCCTCTGGGCATGTGTTATTTTACACCTTCTCCACTGTAGCTACCCAGCCATAGCTACTCATAAGCGAGTAGAGTCCGCGTGGACCATTCACCACTTAAAACCAGTGGATAGTGGCGCTCGAGGCAAAAAAAATAGACCGACCGATTATTTGAAAGTAATAACCGATATTAAAGTAAGGGAGAGTCATAATTTGACGTCTCAAAAGAGTGAAGGGAAAAAGAGCGTCACAACTTCATATTTCAAAACGGAAAACTTCGAAAAATTCTTTTTTTTTATTTATATCATACCTACTCGTATATCCTCAGGATAAACATTTATTGTGCAAAACACACATACAAGCATTTAGTACTTATAAAACAGAAAAACATTACTTGTTGTATCCTTAAAATCCAGTAAATGTCCCATCAATATATGACTTGGAGGTTTTGGAATATTATTCAGATGTGTGTTGTTTAGATAGATGATGTAGATTAATACAATTAGAATTACTAAAATACATATAACTACAGTAGAAAACATGGTAATTTCTTCAAGGTAATGCCACGTACTGACAGAAAAGCGTTCAAGGTATTATCTTACCAATTAGTTGCAAATTAAAAGGAAAAACATGGTGATAAAATGTTTAATAATTATTCTAGTATTGATATGCGCTTGAGCCGTTTATTATACTGAAATATTTATATAGGGCTGACTAATTTATTCTTCCTGTAGAAATATAAAACTAATTCAAATACATTTAATCTAAATACACATCACAATTGGCTCTTATTAACAAAACTTATTTTTTTTTATTATGCACGTCACGCCAGATGATTTAGGTGTTTTATTCTTTTCAATGTAGTGGGCCATCATGAGCCATATGTCAAAAAAATACAGCAGTGTTTACTGACAAAGGCCTACAAAGTACATTATTCCTAAGATTAAGAAAATATAATTATTAACACATTGTCATTTTGAACTGAGTATTTTTAAAACTAAATTAATTATTGCCATAATACCAACAAACAAAGAAGTCAGCATACCTGTCATCCGAGATTATTTATTTACTCTTTAGTTATTCTTAGTTTTATATACGGAGACGAGATATAAAAGAGGGAACGAGACCTTATACCTTGAATGACAATATAAACGAACCAAATTATCTTATATTCATAAATAAAGTATTTCAATACATGGCGGAAAAAATGTCTCTGGCCGAATTACATAATATGAGCGTCGTGGTTTATAAAAGAGCGCAACTCTATACAGCAAATATATTTCTTGATAAATAACTATACTTAAATTAGATACTAGAGGACCTACTATTGGTTTTGTTTATTTTCATTCTAGAGGGCCTATTATTACTCTTGACTATTTTTTTGGAACTCAAATTATTAAATAGGGTAATTTAGAAAATAGCAAAAGGAATAGACGTCTGCATTAAAATCTAGAAAAGATATTTTGAATTTATAAGTTTCACGTAAAAGTTTCGAATTTCATAACATATAAAGTATTGACGATTTTCAAAATCTTTAGTTTTTTCTTTATAATTGATTAAGGATTCCAGTTATATAACTAATTGTATATAGGTATATACTCGTTTATATATATATATATATATATATATATATATATATATATTATTTTTATTTATTTATTTATAGAGTACAAAAGGGATGCACGACAGGCTAGAGAGCCCAAAATGTGATCATCACAAATACAAGTAAACAAAATACAATAAAGTAAAAAAAGAGAAGTATACAGGAGCAAAAAACAATAATAATAATTATTTAGATTCATCTTTACAAAAGAAAAATCAAAAGAAATAACCCATACATCTATACAAACAAATTTGCTTATAGTTAAATGAAACATCTATTTCAGAAAATCTTTCATTATAAATTCTAGGTACACATTCTGTTGATATATTATATGTAGAATACAGGGGAAATTTACTGTTTACAATTTTATTATAAATATAAACGTATAGCATTATTTATCCGATCATAAAATAGTTGTACGCACTCATCAGTGCAGCGGTTAATAAAAAGGTCAAACCATGGGATACCATATAGTCCGCTTTTTTGAAAATATTTTACTGAAGTAATAGTTGAAGTTGATGTTTTTGCCAATGCGACAGAAATCATAAATTCGACCGATTTATGATGATCGTCTTCAGGTACCAGAGGAAAATTTGAGTGACTAACATTTTTAATGGAAGTATTGTTACATAGAATTAAATCCAATAACCGGTCGTTATGATTAGTTATGGTTTTAAATTGCGTAAGACCACAAAAGGAGAGCGCATCGGTAATTACAGTATATTTAGCAGGAATAGATAATATAATATATTAATTTAATGGGTATTAAAAATGTGCAATTTTGTTTATGAGTCCACGTTATGTATGTCATATTAAAATCACCACAGATCTATACGGTATAGTTATGCTCGAAACTGTCGGATATTCTTTGTACATTTTCAGAAAAGCAAGCAAAGGCGTAGTCATCACCAGGGGGAGGGTAAACACAGCATAGATGTATCTTAACGGTTCTCATTAGTAAAGAGGGTGACCCACACATCTTCAGTCACTTTGCCATTCTGGTCTCGATATCACTTGATACGTGTGACGGACGGCAATAAGTACCCCCCCCCCCCTCCATCACTTTTAACACTACCAGAAGTTTCACGATCACGTCGAAGCACTCAATAGTCATTCGTAAAAATTTCACTACTGGCAACAAAACTGTTTAACCAAGTTTCAGATAGAAATAATAGATCCATATCACAACTTACACTATTAAGCTTACATTCTTGGGTTTTAGAGCGAAGCCCCCTAACATTTTGGTAGAATACTGAAAGATCCATTGGGAAGATGGTTAGATTAATAATAAATTTAACTAACAGAGCTAGCTTATAGATCGGTTTGTTCTTCCTGTTAAATTTGAATAACTTTTGAACCATCATCTTTCCTAATTAAAACATTACAGTTTTTGACCCACACGTATTTATATTTTTTATACTCGCAGCTTCTCTAGCTTTTTTAAATATAATTTTCTTTTTGCGAGTTAAATGTTCGTTGACATAAAAATCCTCTGATAGTCCCCCAATATGTAATTTTCGATTAGTTTGTATAAGATGTTTAACTTTAGAGGCTGCAAGAACATCCTCCTTTATTTATGAAGAGAGGTATTTAACAACAATATTCCCAGGGCGGCCTCGTTCAAAAGATTGTACGCGATGTACTGACTCTATCATGTTGGGGTTAAATTCTACTCCTAGGCACTTAAGGACGGATTCGATAATGGACATCACATTCTCGTTATTTTTCTTTAGTATACCTACTATCTCTATGTTTCTTAAACGTGAGATTTGTTAGAGTTCATCGATTTTATCACTGAGGGAACAGATATTTTATTTAAGATTTTGATTTTCATTTTTAATAGTATCTACTAACTTAATCTGGTCCTTAAAATTTATGAGAGATACTTCGAAATCAGTAATTTTATCCGAACAAAAACTTAAGGACTTAATCATTTCATTTTGTTGTTCACGCATTTGTTTCATTTCCATACGAATGTCCTTGAGAAAAGAAAAAGTTGTTGACGATTTATGACATCATGAGCGTTATCAGATCCTTGTTGAGAGTAGCTTGATGACCATTATCTTCACATGATTTGATACATGTAGAACATTTCCAAAAAAAATTGGGAGACTTCAGAAGATTGAATTGGTCAGCTGTAAGGCCGACACATTTAAAATGATAAAAATTCGCACATACAGCTTGGCATTGGAGGCCAGGCGATTTCTTATTAATAACGGTGGTGCAGATATTACAAGTAGATGACATATTAATACGTTGATTATCCAGACACTGGAAGGTTTAAATTGAAGCGAATACCACTATCGTGATCACAAAACACTAATTAATAATTATGTAGAATCGCAAAAAATTAATTACGGAATGTACCTCCTACTTCTACTTCTACTGTACTTGTACTGTCTCTCTCTCTATATATATATATATATATATATATATATATATATATATATATATATATATATATATATATATATATATATATATATATATATATATATATATATATATACACGGTGGGCCATTTTAATCTATGCACCTGAAAAACTCAGTAAGTTCGCATCCTATCAAAAAATGACCTTTATAAAAGTTGTAGGATACAAAGGGGGTCAAACAATAGTGACCTTGAATTTGACCTTCAAGCTGACCTTCAAGGTCAAATCAAGGTCAACTTGAGTTTTTTAAATGGAAACCCCTATTTTTTACACCGGAATCGGAAAGGGCGGAAAATTTTACGTCCGAATATGCTCTCAGATCATCTGACCTCGATGACCTCAAAGGTCAGGTGAAGGTCATAAATACGAAATAATTGGGTAGCTGTCAACATTCTTATGTAAGGTGTTGTCGAAAAAATGAAGATCATAATTTGAGTAATTTTTAACGAGAAATTCAGTGTTGACCTTTATTTTGACCTTGGCGATAACTTTCAAGGTTATTTCAAGGTAAAATTTCTTTTTTAGATGAAAACACTTTATTTTGACATTAAAAATCGAATGAGCGCGAAATTTTACGTTTAGATAATGTTTTTTTCGGTGAGGTCCTGATTACCCCATACGGACATAATGGGGTAAAACGAAATCCAGGTTGAAAAACCCGTTAAATTTTGCATCCTATCAAAAAATGACTTCTACAAAAAATGAAGGGTGCATATGAGTTCAAATAATGGACCTTGAATTAGACCTTGAACTTACGTGTTGTTGTTTCTTGGATTTACTTTTAGCGTTACCCAGAAACAACGACGTGGACGTAGTAAATTCTGTTTCCTTTGGGGTGCTTGATTAGCGTGAGTCCCCTTGCCTCTCACAAATTTAACCACGAAGCAAATGCTCGAAGTTACCTCCGTTTGCCTGAAGACACAGCCCTAAACGTCTACGGAATTCTTGGATGGTGTTTAACAAAGTTTGTCTTGGAATCGCAGCGCATGCTTCACGAATCCGATCTTGCATGTTGTCTCGCGTTGTAGGCTGTTGTTGAAAGACAACATTCTTCAAATAGCCCCACAAATAAAAATCTGGTGAAGTCATATCTGGGGAGTTTGCGGGCCAGTTAACCGGACCTCCACGTCCAATCCACCCAGCGTAAGTTTCATACAAAAATTGTCGAACAATTACTGCAAAGTGTGGCGCTGCGCCATCTTGCTGGAATACCATTCTTTGTCTGGTTTCTAAATCGACGTCTGCCAATAGTTCTGGCAGCCTATCTCTTAGCAACTCTAAGTAGGTGTGTTGATCAACATTAGCCTCAAAGAAGTAAGGACCAACCAAATAACCATTTACAATCCCACACCATACCATAAGACTCCAGCGATGTTGGTGATCTACTTCTCTGTGCCAATGAGGATTCTCATGTGACCAATAATGGCAATTGTGTCTATTAAGTTGCCCGTCACTTTGAAATATTGCTTCATCGGAAAATAAGACAAAGTTAAAGAAGTCAGGATTATAGTCAATTTCTTGAATGGCCCATTGGCAAAATTCAACTCGCTGTTGCATATGATGTACCTGTAATGCTTGAGCCAAAGTAATATGGTAAGCATGGTATCGAAGGACTTTTAAAATTCTTAAAAACGTTCTTCTTGGTATACCATGTTCCCTTTCAACTTGACGACTGCTAACATGTGGATCGAGATGAATAATAGCAAGAACAGCTACTACACGAGGATCGTTTTCGTTGTACTCGTGATGCCTCCGTTCACGAACAAGATGTCCAGCACGAGCTCTTTCAGTTAAATTGCGTATAGTAATGTCAGTAGGGTGTCTTCGACCAGGAAAACGTTCAGCATATAGCCTTGCTGCAGCACGAGCATTATTATGGCATTCTCCCAGAAGCATAATCATGTCCACAATTTCAGTGGGAGGGTAATCAGCCATTTTAAAAATTTAATTTTAACAATTTAAATATGACAGTATTTAACAAGCTCGACTAATAAATTTACAGAAAAATCATAAACATCTGAAAAGTAATACAAATTCTGTGTAGTGCACTATGATTAAATTTTAAAAATTTGAAACTATAAAAGTGAAAAATTAATGTAACTACATTCGATATTTGTAAAACTTTAAAATAATTTTAATTTTATTTAAAATGAAACAACCAGAAGAAGTATACTTAAATCATTTTAAATAAAGCACTTTTAAAATCTGCGTCTGGGAAATCTGTGCGTGTCCCACAAATATTGAAGTTAGTTATTGCATCAAATGGATGTGTATGGTTTAACACTTTGAGATTGGAGTAAGAGTATATTGCAGAGAATTTTTATTAACATTTAAAAATTCATGACACGTCTGTCATACTAAAAAAATCTAATAATAAAGCGAGACTCTAAGTTGCACTTTTTCTGATAGACGACACCCTACGGATATAACGATACGCAACTTAACTGAAAGAGCTCGTGTTTAACATCTTGTTCATTAACGCGAATTCAGATTTAACGATTTATTTTCAGGCAAATGAAGGTGCCTTCGAACATTTATTTCCTGGCTAAATTCGAGAGAGGCAAAGAAACTTTTGCTGATCAAGCACCCCATCCTGAGAGGCAAGGGGACTCACGTTAATCAAGCATCCCAAAGGACACAAAACTTACTACGTCCACGTCAATGATTCTGGGTAACGCTAAAAGTAAGTGCAAGAAACAACAAAACTTTAGTTCAAGGTGTAATTCAAGGTCATCAGTATTTGACCTCATAAGCACCTTTTATTTTTTATTTGACCTTAAAGGTCATCGCCAAGGTCAAAATAAAGCTCACCACTGAATTTCACGTTAAAAATTACTTAAATAATGACCTTTACTTTTTCGGCAATACCCTACCTAAGATTTTTCATAGCCATCCGATTATTTCGTATTTATGACCTTCATCTGACCTTTGAGGTCATCGAGGTCAGATGACCTGAGAGCATATTCGGACGTAAAATTTCCCGCCCTTTCCGATTCCGGTGTAAAAAATAGGGGTTTCCATTTAAAAAACTCAAGTTGACCTTGATTTGACCTTGAAGGTCAAATTCAAGGTCACTATTGTTTGACCCCCTTTGTATCCTACAACTTTTATAAAGGTCATTTTTTGATAGGATGCGAACTTACTGAGTTTTTCAGGTGCATAGATTAAAATGGCCCACCGTGTATATATATATTATAATATTTTTAATTACCCTTACTTTTTTGAATTCAATTAAATTTTTTACTCCTTTATTTTTGAGGGTTATATTATATTTTGCCTCGACTTATTTATATATTATTTAATGAATATTTAAATTAATTTTATTTTAATTAAATTTGAGTTTAGTGTTGGGCGCCAATTATATTTTAGTTTATAGTAAATTTTCGTAATTTTTAATTTTCTCAATTAATCAATTTCCATGTTATACATAAGAAAACATTATGCTTACCTCCTTAATCTACAACTCCTTCTTTTCAGCTATTCACCTATATTCACTCTATTTTGTTTTTATTTTTAAATAATTTCAAAGTTATTTAATTTAATAAATTTTTTTAGAAATTGAATCTATTGAATTGTTTAATTAATTTAGAAAATTGATTGACTCTTCTTCAGGTGGGGTTCATTACAAATATTTACTTGACTGTAATATTTTCAACTTAATATAAATTTTTTTTTATTTTATTTTTAAAATTATTCTGTAAATTTGTTCTAGCAAATAAACATCTAGTTAAATTTAACAATCCTTATTTTATTATAACCAAATAGAAACATATGTCCGTGGACAAAACCTGATCTATACAAATTTATGTAATTTGGGTTGCCTAACCTCTTACTATTTGCAGATCTATTATTAAACACTTTACATAACTGTACTAAACTATATAAATTCTGCACAAGCAGGTTATGTTGCTTAACTAAAACTAAAATATTACTAATTATGAAAACTGTTATTAAAATTGTTCATATTTGTGTGACAAATTCTGGATATTATTCTTCTTCTGGATCATTTCTCTGGATCTCTTTTAAGGTAAATACTTTATTTAGACTCCTGTCTATTTTAGGCCTGACTTTATATCTAGATAATATGTTATAGCTATCTGTTTTAAATCGTCTTATTAATGCATTAAAATGAAAATATAATCTCAATATTTCTGCTTGTAGATCTCTGTTATCTTTTCTCCAGCTGTACCTTATTTTAAGCAAGTGATTTGACAAACAAACTTACTTTGAGGTTATCTTGTTATCCCTGGTTATCTCTCCATATATTTTAAACAACTTTCCTTCTAAATTTCTCGTCAAAATTCCAATTTTATCTTGATTTTTCAAAAAGGACGCCGCTTCGGTTTTTTCAAAATTTATTATCCTTATCTCTTAGCAACAATTTCAATTCATTCTTTTTCATGGAACTTCGATTTTACCCATGTCTTTAGTCACTCTTTTGCACTTAATAGTCTTTTCTCAATCACTTCAATTCACTTTAAATTGTTTTTAATACATTTTAAACTATTCTATTATTTAATTAACAAGTTAATATTACTTAATTTATTATTTAACTATCCTTATTTTCTAAAACAAATCCCTCATTTTATTTTAAAATACCTTCTCTTATCTAGTTACTATCTGTCAAAATTTTCTTTGATTATAATTTAAATGTCCTTAATTCTCACAATTCAATATATGAATTTTAATAAATCATTGATAACTTTTCAATTACTTATTCATTCCTTTTGAAATTTAATAATCTTAATCTCTAATCTTTTCTGATTGAATATATGTCAATAGCTCTGGTTTTATTTTACTTTTTCTAAATGTACTGTGCCTAAATATTGTCATGTGTCTAACATTTTACATATGTATCAATCATATATTTATCCCTATAATTCTTTTAGTATTTCTAGAATGTCTTAATATATATATATATATATATATATATATATATATATATATATATATATATATATATATATATATATATGTTAGCAACCACCCTTGCACTCCCCTGCTTGCCACTCTATGTTAATGTTGATATGCGAGAATCCTCGAAGGCGCTCGATGTGAGACGAAGAGGAGGCAGTGGTGGGACAGTCAGATACGCCGACGTGATCGCGGTGACCATACTTAAAATATTATTATCAAAAGTTTAAATAAAGAGTTTGCCCTCAAATTAGTGCATTGCTAACATCAGAAGTGGGATACTACCCTAAGTGATTAAAAACCAACAAAAATTGTGATAATAGTGAGAAATCAGTGATTAAAATGGCGGAAGAAGTCTAATGTGCGAAATTGGGCAATAACCAAGAGGAGAAGGACTGTCTCTAGTGCGCTTTCCAATTTGGCACAAGTAAATTGGCAGGAAACGCCGTTATCTTTAACTCATACACTACACAAGCAGATAATGTTGTATTTACAGCAATTCAATATGGCGACCGGGCCAACACCTAGATCGGCTTCCTCCTTGCCAAATTATGAAACTGCGCAAGCGTCGATCAGACCGAAATATGGTTGGCTGAATTTAATTCAAATACAGTTATTATACAGAATCAGTTGTAATAAAGCTCAAGGACAAATTTTAAGTGAGCAATGTGCTGATGAAGTAAAAGCTGGAAAATCATTGAAAGTGTAGAGCAGAACTTGGAACGAGTTTTGTCAAGATTGCTGTGTCGCCATTATAACCTATGACGATTGATGAATCACACAGCTGCACCACAAATAAGTTACAGACATTATATACAGTGAATTTTACCAAAGTACCTATTGATAATGGCTCATAACATGATTCTAAGTGAGCAGGCTTCATATCAAACTGGATGAGTCTTAAAAAGTGTTTATAATATCGGCACGTGCGAGCCTCAAACTGTTCTGCGGGCCGCAACATTAGAAATGTGTTTATGTTTGAAAGCAATGATCCAATGCCCAGACATTATTGAAAGGTCTTATTAATTCGAAATTATATAAGAAATTGCTGACGGTGAGAAATTGTAGGTACCATGACCTGTTTAACATTCTTGAAGTGTTAACGAGCACAGCTGCCGGTGACATAATAATAGAATAGTAAGATGTCAGGATTGGACGAGCAAATTTAACATCGTATGAAAGGATAATAGCTACTGTATGATGAGCTCCTATGGAAGATTGGGACAAAGTGTTAACTAATATTCAGAAGCTACTTGGAACATGCGGATTTTGATGTAACTGTCGTTTGTTGCATTTAGAAGTCGTGATCCTGTCACGCGTTCAAAAAGTTTATCAGAGGCAAATTTATGTGTTTCAAATGTGGACTATACAATCACAAAGCTGATGAGTGTAAAAGGGAAGACGGAGCCATTCCGTGTGAGCCGAATGAAAAATGGTGATTTCTAAACAACTTAGGTTTTCTAGAATAAAGCGAAACAGATGGGGATCACCTAACTGTAGAAGTCGAAAAGATGTAAGATCTGAATGCAATAAAAATGTTTTAGTCCGCGAACTCACTTACGCAGCCCGACCTCGGGCGTCGTAAAGATTCGTGCGTATATTTCATAGGATAGATTCAACACATCTAATAGAACGTTTTCCCAAATTTTAGGGTGGACACCATAAGGTCGCCCTATCGCCCCAAATATACAGATTTAGTTCGAGGAGTATCCGCAGAGAACGCGCGGCGCTATGTTTGTATATACACTATAGATATACTCCTGATTATCAGACACCCGGTACTTTCTTCGTATGGGAGGAAGCCCAGCAGTTTGGCAACGCGGTATACGGCTATCTACTTTGCATCTTTTATCTTTCGTGTGAATCCAATGTACGAACGATACACTCATGGACAAAATTATCGAATATTTTTAATTTTTGTACTTTTTCTTTTGTATTTAAATTTTAATGAAAGAGCAGCATTAGACAAGAAAAATGTTTTATTTTACACATTTTAAGTGAACGATACTAAGTTTTCATTGGCAGAAAGTCATAAAAAAAGAACGAATACTAAATGTTATGAAATTTGGAAAATTATTTTAACTTTAAATACTACTGGAATAATCAAATCTTAAGTCTATTGGTCGAAATATGAACATAGTTAATAACGAGTATTCCCACCTCGAGCTCTAATTACTGCTTGCATTCTTCTCAACATGCTACTAATTAGACTTTGAATATATTCTTGAGGAATTGCGTTCCATTCGTGAAGTGCTGCAAATCGAAGTTTTTCTCTAGTAGTTGGAACAGGATTTCTTTGTCATATGCGGCGTTTTAGTTGATCCCACATGTGCTCAATGGGATTCAAGTCTGGGCTATACGGTGGCCAATCCAATCTTTGAATATGGGCTGCATCAAGGTAATTAGTCACTTTGTGGGCAGCGTGTGGACGAGCGTTGTCGTGCATAAACACAAATCTGTCGTGTCCAATACGGTCTACATATGGCAAAACATGTTCTTGGAGGATATTTTCGATATACCAGTCACTAGTCATACGTCCAATGATTTCCACAAGTTCGGTACGTCCCTCGCAACTAATGCCTCCCCAAAGCATTATTCCACCAACTCCAAAACTAACAGTCTGTATGAGATTACAGTTCGAGTATCGTTCCCCAACTCTTCTATAGACATAATTTCGTCCATCTGGCTTCCATAGTTGAATTCTAGTCTCATCGGTGAATAGAATATTTTTCCAATTGTTGATATTCCACTGAGCATGTGTTCTGGCAAATTCTAATCGACGAGTTTTGTGATTTTGGAGAAGACGTTGAACTTTGGCAGGCCGTCTTGGCCTTAAACCTACTTCTTTTAATCTACGTCTAACCGTTTTCGAGCTAACATTAACCTGTCTTAGATTTAGCAACTCAATTTTTAAATGTGTGGATGTCAATGTGCGATTTCGCCTAGAGTTTAATACCAAAAAATGGTCATCAATTGCTGTCGTACATCTTTTGCGCCCTTGACCAGGTCTTCTTACTAAATTTACATTGTCTTGATACCGTTTTATAATCTTAGACACTGTAGATTGTCCCCGTCTGACATGTTGTGCGATCTCTTTTTGTTTATACCCAGCTGTATGATGCTGGGTATAAACAATTCGATATAAACAAACGAGTTACAATTCGTGGCGCTTCAGCTTCACTACAGTGTCTAAATGGTGGCATGATATGTATTCTTAAGAAGAAACAAGAAATTATAATCACTAGCACTTACTTACTTTCACTATAAATAATTTAATTCGCTATAACTTTTAAATTAATGAGGAATTTTTAAACTGCAAAAAACGCGCAATAGACAATAATCGACCTTGAAATGAATTAAACGCATTAAACGTCAAAATTTTAAAACAAATGAATATATTCACCTACTAGACAAATAACATCATCATATACATAAATTTACGGCGATAATTTAAAATTATGTTTGAGAGTAATGGTGATAAAAAAAATATTCGATAATTTTGTCCATGAGTGTATATTACTTACTTAGTGTTCTCATGGCTCAATTCACAAAAAAATACGCAGATTTAAAGATTTATTTTTATGGTTTAAGTGTTATTGGATAATGGTGATTTTTTATATCTAATTTGTTTTAGATATAAAAAAAATAGTGCAAAACAGTACGCAGTGGTTACATAATAGGTTGAAACTCAGGTTGAAATAAATTGATTTAAGTGTGGCTCACTGGTATGGTGGTCAGAAACTGGTTTACCTCGGGTTCGATTAACGGCCAGGGCGTGATTTTTCTGGAAAAACTAATTCTATCTTGGATACCTAACCTACTGGGTGTTGGCCATTGCCTTTATATATCCCGTATAACCATTCGATAAAGACATTTTTATTCAATAAAGATATATACAGATGCTGTATATATTTGTAGTTATCGGCTGCATAATCATAATTCTGGAAAATTCATTTTTTGTGTTACATATAACAGTAACAGTAAAATCCTATATTGGCGCAAATGTAAACCAATCCAAAGGCTTTATTCATAATGGATTTACTTTGGGTCCTCGAGTAAATAGATGGTGTAAGATATTGTAAATTATTTGCGTATATAAGTAGCTTAATAACAATAAATGAATAGAACAGTTAATGGTGTTATTTTTATCTTGAGCAATCCTGGGTGACCTCGGATCACTGAAGCAGACCTTGAGTCACCTTGGGCAACTTGGGTGGTCCTGGGTGACGAATAAATAAAAGATGCTCAGTTAAGATTGCATAATATACTTTATTAGACATTTGGTTACATGATACCTTTAAAGTGAGTTGTACATTTTACAATAGTCCAAATAATATAGGTACCTACTATAACACTCCGATGTCGGATATAATACAACCAAAGTAATTACTTTAAGTCTAAAAAAATATATTAAACTATTTCATTTTTAATAATCCAAGAATTGTGATCTTGTGAATGTGAATTGTGATCGAAAAACCCAGCCATTTCACAAATACTTTGTTGTCAAGGTCACCCCACCCCGCGTCTCCCCTGGCTTGCCCAGTTACGTAGAACCCAAAGTTGTAATAATACACAGAGCGTTCCATTTAAAATAAACGTGTGGGCGTGTGGGTACGTCTGACATATTTGTGGGTGCGCCTGACATATTGTGTGGATGTAGTTTATTATTGATCTTCTTATTGAACTGGTTCTCAGCAGGTACCTATAATAAAAAGTATAGGTAATTAAAATGTATGTAAGTTTAAAACGGGTCCCACCTACACGAGCCTAACCTCTGTGTCTATAAATAGTGCTGCGATGTATGCATAGACGAGAAGAGGCCACATTTCTGTCAAAATCATCTCAATGCCATGGAAAACTCAATGGCAATCCAAACGGCATGCGGTTGTATTCGTATAAACCGTCGGGAGTGATAAGCGCAGTAATATGTTTTGTTGCTTCCTCAATCTCCACTTGATGAAAGCCCGCTTTCATATCCAGCGTACAAAAGTAGACACCGTTTGCAAGGTTGTCAATCTGATCCCGAATTCGAGGGAGTGGGTAATGGTCTCGTAACACACGTTTCGTGACTTCACGAAAGTCAACGCACAATCGAAGGTCACCATTACGTTTTTTTACCAATACAATTGGGCTGGCGTACGATGATTCACTCTCTCGAATGATACCGTACCGTTTTTCAGCTGATCTTCGATAATTCGTTTAACTTGTACGCGCTCCGCATATGCAAGAGGACGTGGCATAAGCCACCGGATGGGAATCCCTTAATGCTATCTTCATTTTGCCAGTTGTTACAGCTGGTGGTGTTTGTATTTGGGCTGCTCGTAGAATTTGTTTTAATTCGCCCAGCCATTCCTGACACATTTAATTCATTTTCATCATACTGCTGCCTCACATTTCGTATGTATGCCAAACTAAGTGGGTCCTGCACAATATCGACTTCATATACACCGATTTCGTTTTTAATACGAGGTCGTTTTAACAGGTCCAGTCCAATAAGAACGTCGATATCACCTCCACGGATAGACCCGTTCGGAACTACTACAAACTCAGCTTCAAGGGTCATTGATGGGAGAAACATGACCGCTGTACACAAGTCCAGAGATTTCGTTACAGAGTTTCCCAGTCCAGTTAGATTCTGAATGTTTGTTTCAATTAGTGATGTGCAGTTCAAGGCCGAAAAAGTGCGCATGAATTATTCACTTGAGGTGAACTGAACGAACTGTTTCACATAGTTGGCACTGAATAGTTCACTTTGAACTGTGTGCGATATTCTACAGTTCATTCTCGTTTTCATTATCTCATTCGAGTCAGTTCAGTTCTTAGTACTTCGTGATTCAACATATCGGACTTGAAACATGAAACTTAAAACCGAAAAAGAAAACTTTTCAGTTTAGTAATTTAAATGAGTTATTGTACTAAATCGATTTAACGTTTTTGTTATCTGAAATTCTGAACCATTTATGTATATTTTATGAACTAATAAAATAATTTACTTCAAAAGCTGATAATAAACGTAAGATATATTTCTATGTAAAAAAATAATACGAACAAAAAAAATTATAGTACCTAGGTACTGTAGGTACATACTTTTATATAGATAAAAAATTTAAAGATTATAATTTAAAAATATAACTTGTGACAATTTCGGGGTGGTCATGCTGTTCCTTTTTTCAGTCATAATTTGACCAGTCTTGGAAAATATTCTTTCGCAAGGAACTACGGAACCTGAAATGCACAGTCTTCTTAACATTAGATTGAAAAGGCGGGGATAAACATTTTTTCTATCTAACCACCATTTTATGGGATTATCATTCCTACTTAGAAACGGTTCTTGTAAATTTTTGTCTATCTCTACTATTATTGCAGCTGACGTTGGGTTATGGTTAGCAGAAAGTTGTGCCGCACTTGAATCGAATTTTTCCAAAAGTAGTGAAGAAGATGGTTTTAGATTTAGATTGTCTATTGATACGGGTTGAGATGGGAGTTGATTTTGAACTCTCATATTAGACAACTTTTGTTGTAAAACTTTTATTGCATTGGAATATTTTTGTTCGTCCTTGTTCGAACCTGTGTTTTTTGAAATGGGGATCTAGAATTGTAGATTGGGATGTTAGTTCATCATCTTCAATGTCCCTAAATCTTTATGCCATTTGGTCTTGTATGCATCTGATTATTGACATTATTTCTTCGGGCAATTCAGCATCCCCACTTAATGCAAACATTCTATTATTTATAAATTTAACAAAAAGTATTACTTTTGATCTTGAAACACTCTTTTCCGAACTAATTTCTTCCGTAACGGCCTTAAATATTTCTAGAACCTGTACCAATTTTTTGATTATTTTCCATTCGGACGAAGTTATGCTTGGAATGTCAGTTTCAAGAAGTGCTAAGGTTGAAACCAATGCATCTTTAGTTTCCACGCATCTAGACATGTCCAGCGTAGAATTCCAACGCGTCAATTGCTTGTCAACTTGCTTCAATTTTAATATGGGTAAATTCATTTGTTTTTGTAAGACATGCAACTTTGCGAGGGCATGCGGACTTCTTCTAAAATGTTCTACTATGGATTTCATTTTTAAGACTATCCCAGATACTGATTCAACTTTAATTGCATGTTGCACCACTAAATTTATTGAATGTGCAAAACAAGGTAGGTGACGCCATTTACATTCACGACTTATTGCTGCAACGATATTCTTTGCATTGTCACTCACACATGCCGATATTTTATTTTCTATTTTCCAGGCTTTAGACATTCCGCAAGATTTTTTGCTGTATGTCTTTCGCTAAATTCTGCGCATTCTAGTAATACGGAGTGCAATATAGGTTCACTAGGGATTAGGGAATCGATTTGTGCTGTTAGTTTCTGCATATCTATAAAAAATGTGCACTGTGCAATACTCAACTTTTCTTTTTTTGCTATTCATGTCATAATAGCGATGTATAATTAATGAGATTTCATAAATAAATAAGCCAGATATTGAACAATATTATAATTTTAATAAAAAAAAGTCATGTAGCCGTGTGAATGTAGTTTATGTGGAATGTATGGGGGAGTTGTTGTTGTTGTTGTTTATAGGCGACGCGGTCACCCGCAGCACTCAGGTCTTTCGACTCATGGTGCCTGCCGCTACTCGGGAGCTATTGGAAGTGACCCGTGCTATGCGCATATGGGAACACCTGTTGTAGGGTAAGCTCCCTAATGTCCTGACGCAGGAGAAATGCTGCGCCCAGATGTTTGTGTCTCTTGACCATGAGGCAGGCACAGCGACAGAGGATGTTAATGGAGCCCTCGTCATCGTGCCCGCAAAACCTGCACGTTCTAGTGTCACTAAGGCCGATAGTGTTAAGGTGCTTGTTAAGATGTCCGTGACCTGTCAACAGTCTCTGTGACAATCCTTATGCTGTTACGACTTAGCGCAAGTATTGATCGAGTTGCGTTCGATCAAAGCCCTTCAATTAAAAGCCTGGCTTGTCGCAGCCCAGTCCCGTTTGACCATTCTTCCTCTGATCTTTCCTTGATCTAGTTTTCAATGAACCTTGCTACATAACTAGGCGGAAGCCCCAGCACTGGTTCGGGCCCTGTAAACTGTATACTTGAGTCTTTCTTAGCCAGTGCATCGGCCTCCTCATTTCCTGTTATGTTGTGATGACCCGGTACCCAGGTCAATTTTACCTGGTTGTTCTGTCCCAATTGGGCCAGACCATTAATACACTCTAGGACCGCCCTGGAGGTGAACCTGTAGGAGAACAAGGCACGTAAAGCCGCCTGGTGTCGGTGCATATCTGGATATGCTGATTAGAATATCTCCTTTTGAGATTTTCCTGAACACATGCGGAGATAGCAAACACTCCCGCCTGAAAGACCGTGGCGTACTTCCCCAAGGAGAAGGATAGTCTCGCCCTCGGGCGCACACCCCGGATTCCCGCCCCTGAGCCCTGGTCTGCCTTGGACCCGTTCGTAAACCAGACGAGCTCATTCGAGACTTGAACATCAGGATTTTCGAGACAAGCGTCCCTGTCCGATATCTCTACTATGAAAGGTTTGAGAAACACATAAGTGGGAGATATCCTGTCACTGGGTGCGTCCAGCAGAGTGCCTCCTCCCACAAGTTCCCCAAGAATACTTCTGTATCCACCACCGTGGCTTTTACCTAGCCACCGCCCCCACTGCTTGACCCTATAAGAGGCCCTCCTTGCTTCCGCCTCGACCACTATGGTGTTACAGATGCAACAGGTCTGGGCTCATTAGGTGCAGCTCGATATCATCCTGCAGGGATTGGCTGGAGATGCCACCTATATTGACAATGTTGTTGCGCTGTATGCACGATTTTCCCGTGAAGTCCCAAATCTAATTGATGCATTCGGTAAGATAAATATTTTTTTCAGCTCTAGCGCCATTCTAGGCACTGTACCCACTAAAAGTGTATTTTTCTGATTATAATGCATATTTTTATTTGTTACAGGACGGCCGCACGCTCGACCGCCACCACCACGGCAGGAGGAGGAAGGAAAGATAGAGATGTGTAGTGCATAAGTGAAGTGATAGGACACAATTAGAATAAGATAGCGTCTATAGAATTTTGAAAAATTAGTTTTAGTGGTGTCTGTGTGTAATAGGCTATATTTAAATTATGTCAGTTTAGGCTTTGTAAAAAATTGTTTTATACTGAGTGTGTATGTGATTTAATATATATGGTTTTTAAATATAAATTTTCCATATTTATTTTTTCTGGTTTTCGGACAAATGAAATTTAAATATAAGTGAATCGCATGGCCATAATGCTTCTTAGTTCAGTAAAGTGTAAATAGAAACACGTAGATTTACATTTGAGAGAGAGTTTCATACTATAATAATAGCTTTACTGCTTCAAAACATATCATTTATAGCAGTGAGTACAAGCAAGTATGAAGCCTTGTAGATGCAACATTAAGAAATTAAAAAAATATATCAAACTAGGCATACCATTAAGATGTTTATTACATTAATAAACACAAATTTTTACTTTCAGCATTACAAAATTTACAGTGGAAGGCGCACCACATTCTACATATCTCACACATTGTGATAATTGTTCACATTCACACGGCTACATGACTTTTTTTTATTAAAATTATAATAATGTTGAATATCTTGCTTATTTATTTATGAAATCGCATACATATTATGGCATCAACAGCAAAAAAAGAAAAGTTGAGTATCGCACAGCGCACATTTTTTATAGATATACAGAAACTGGCAGCACAAATATATCAGATATGTATCTAGGTATACAAAACTAATTTATTGAGATACAATAGATGCTTTACTTTATTGCTTTACACATTATAGGTTAAATATGCATCATGTAGTATGAGCGCATAAACTCGAGTTTGTTCGGGAAATTTTGGCTTTCGTGTTTCAAACTCAATTTTGATGTCCGCAGTAGATGATTTCAATGCATCTGCTTGGCGAAAACAGGCAAGATAAAGAATTCACATATCAATTTATTACTGGCTTATCTGTTGAGGTTAACCCGAATGATATTCAGTTAGATATCAGGGCATTATCTACGCATTAGCAAATCTGATCCTTCCAGAAATTCTCCTCGGACTATTAAGGCATCACTCAAGTAGAATTTTAAATTGACTGTGTTGGTGACAAATCATTTACACTCTGATTCGCTGCCGACGACGTTGTATTAGAAGAGAGGGATATCAGGGCCGCCGCTAAGGTGTTGGCCGCCCGTGTGCAACTCAATATTTGGCGCCGCCCCTTTCCATGTAGGTACTAATAATTAACAAAATGTGTAAAAGTTACATAGTTACTTTTTTTACATATGTATCAATAGTGTGTATGTGATTAGGTAATTAGTAAATAGTAGTAATTAGTAGTGTGTATGTAATTAGTAAATAGATAAATACTCTCTCAAAAAAATTATAGTAATTACAGTTTTTAAAGAGAGTTTAGGTAGAGTCAGGAATATAATTACGATTATAGTTAAGTTTGTAAATGTTGATAGAAGCTGGTGAGACTAACTTAAACCCCCGTCTTGGTAATTTCTATTAGATCGATTCATATCGAGACTGTTAGGCTGATAAATATATTTTCTGATAGGTAACTGATAGCTGCATCTAGCAATTTTCATTATGCAAATGTCTTTGTCAGCCTATTTTTGTGTAGTTTTCGCAATTGACACACTGACGCAAAATTTGGTCAAAACCGGTTTACCTGACCTCATATCATATAGATTTTACAGGATATCAAAGTAGAAAATGTTAAATATTCACCCGTAAATATTTCAAAAACAGTTAAAGATAAAGGACACCCCACACGAAATCAAAATTCAGAATTTTACATAGAATCCAGAAATAAAATAATATACAGGGTGCTCCATTTAAAATAACGTCGGCTATTTAATTTCTGATTTTCAATTCACAATTTTATAAAAACAATTTGGTGAGTGCCTTTGAAATAATGTGCAAACTCCCTAGCTTTTTATCCGCTAGTGCTGACGCTGGAAATTTTTTCGCCACAGCTATTTAGATTATTATATACAGGATGTGTAAAAAGACACGGCAATATTTAGGGGTGTGATTGCCCAGATCATTTTTACACATCCTGTATACCGGGATTACTACTATGACATCGAACTGCAGGTGCACACCACACCTGTCTATGCAGGTGGCCTGTTTGACCCTTGTATGGCCTTGGTGGTGTCTTTGAGCGATGCATTGGGTGTAAAGCTAAAGAGGTGTGGAACTTGTTAGGCGGCCAAAGTTAAGGTGACCTTGGGTCACCTGGCCACGAAGCAGATCTCTCCAATCTCGGATCTATGCAGATACACACCGTACCTATCTATGCAGGTGGTATTAGAGGCCCTTAAACGCTCAGAATCGATTCCACAGAAGCAAGCGATGGCAGCAGAACAAGATACCTCTGTGACATCCACTAGCGACTTAGAGCCTCAGTGGTTTAATTGGTCAGTAGATCGAAATCAATTTTTCACGTGAAATCAATAGCTCTCAGTTGAAAGAAATAGAGGTGTTGCCTGGGGGAGTGGCCCCAGGCAACACCTCTATAATAATAATTAAAATACCTATTGAGAAATAACATATTATTTATTACATACGGGTGTCCACCTAGTGCGCGTAAGTCCAATATCTGGGTTAATAAAAGAGATAACTTAATTTTTTTTTCTACAGGGTTGTCTAATATCCCGAGCTGCACAAAATGAAAATATATTTACATATTCAGGGTGTTCAGTTTTTCCTGGACAGGTACCAACTTCGTTTTTCTAAATAGAAATATATATTTTTTATTGCTTTTTCGAACTAAACCCTTGATTTTAGTAGGACTTTCATCAGCCTTCCCTATACCTAACTTAAACTGTTTTTGAAATATTGACGGGTGAATATTGACATTTTTGCAACTTTGACACCCTGTAAAATCTAAACGGTTTGAGATCAATCAAAACGGTTTGCACATTCCTATCTTAACTTTTCATAAGCTATCGTTTGATACTAATTTCAAATTTATACAGGAATAAAAAATTTTCAAAATTTTCAGAAAATTTTAAATTTTTGGATAATTCTGAAATTAGTACCAAACGATAGCTTATGAAAAGTTAAGATAGGAATGTGCAAACCGTTTTGCTTGATCTCAAACCGTTTAGATTTTACAGGGTGTCAAAGTTGCAAAAATGTCAATATTCACCCGTCAATATTTCAAAAACAGTTTAAGTTAGGTATAGGGAAGGCTGATGAAAGTCCTACTAAAATCAAGGGTTTAGTTCGAAAAAGCAATAAAAAATATATATTTCCATTTAGAAAAACGAAGTTGGTACCTGTCCAGGAAAAACTGAACACCCTGAATATGTTAATATATTTTCATTTTGTGCAGCTCGGGATATTAGACAACCCTGTAGAAAAAAAATTAAGTTATCTCTTTTATTAACCCAGATATTGGACTTACGTGCACTAGGTGGACACCCTGTATTTGATTAGAACTCTAAATATTTATGTTTTGTTTGTGAATGTTTTCTATGTGACATTTGAAGGCCATTCGATGTCCTCGAGGGTTGACATTGGTATGACATTGACATTAGGATAGCCTTGACATTGAGTTTTCCATGGCATTGAGATGATTTTGGCAGAAATGTGGCCTCTTCTCGTCTATGCATACATCACAGCACTGTTTATGTAAGCAGAGGTTGGGCGCGTGTAGGTGGGACCCGTTTTAAACTTACGTACATTTTAATTACCTATACTTTTTATTATAGATACCTGCTGAGAACTAGTTCAATAAGAATCAATAATAAACTACCTATTTATGGCTTATTTCTGGGTATTATAGTAAATAACACATGTCGACACATTACAAAATACACATTGTATTATGTAGCCTGTGTTATGTACTTAAAATTACTTTAATCAAAGCTGCGATTTTATTTAATCTGTAATATATTTTGGTTTTTCATCTAGAACATGATAAATGAAACGTTAGTAAGTGGTATTGTAATATGTCAGGCGTACTCACACAATATGTAAGGCGTACCCACACAATATGTCAGGCGCACCCACAAATATGTCGGACATACCCACACGTTTATTTTAAATGGAACGCTCTGTGTATTATTGCAATTTTGGGTTCTACGTAACTGGGCAAGCCTGGGGAGACGCGGGGTGGGGAGACAAATACTTGTTGCCTTGGCAATAAAGTATTTGTGAAATGGCTGGGTTTTTCGAAAGATCACAATTCTTGGATTATTAAAAATGATTGTTTGCTAGCTGCTAAAATTGTTTGCTAAAATTTAGTTGTTTACTAGCTACCGTTGAGTATAGACGTGTGTCGCGCTCCGCGTGTTTGTTATTAAGTTACGCAACAGTGACAACATAAAAACTATAGACAGCAGATATTTAAAGTGGGTCAACTTATGACCTTGATATCACCGCAAAAAGTGCTATCGAGCTACTAATAAAAATAATGAGTAAATCAGATAATAAAACACCTATTAAACTTGTGTTAAATGTTACAGATAGTCAAAAAAATATAAACCCTTTTCAAAAGTGCAGGAAACTTGACAGGTCCCCTGTAAAACAAAAATTTATTTCACCTTTACACGATGAATCACAATCATCGATTATAATTCATAAAAAAAAGGAACAAATGAGCAAGAGGATTGTTTACTCAAACTTGCCCAATCATTGTATACATTGGTTGGCGTGGATCTTGCCTTACATACGGGGGCTCAAAAAGTAACCCCACTGAATAGATTTACGCCTACTATGGCAACTATGCTACCAGCAATGTCGAAGGACGCCGCTTTAATGTTAACAAATCAGGCATTATTTCAAGAAAACTATGTAAGAACACAAAATGAGCAGCAGTTATATAATGCATGGAAACAAGTGGATAATCAGAGAGTTGATTTCTAAAATAAAATGAATCAACTGCAAGCCTGTATGAAAAATCTACAAAAAGTCAACAATGAAATGTATTTAAAATATACAGAGTTAGAAAAAAGACTGACCAGTAATACCGAAAATAAGTCAGTCGAATATCAAACTGACGATGAGGAACTCGCTGAAGAAACGGAGTGGATACGACAGAAAAATCGCAAAAAAAAGGAAAATGAATCCTCTCACACCTCCACAACCCGAGCGGAATGTCTCAAAACCCGTAAAAAAGTGCCTCCGCCTCCACCAATAGTTGTGGATGGCATTGAAAATTACAATAACTTTCATGCACTTGTGAAAGATGTAATACCCAACTTTCAAATAAAAGTAATTAACGACAAGTTTATTAAAATAAATGTAGAAAATGAAGAAGGTTATTTAACGCTTGGCAGAAACCTAAATGAGCGAGGATATAAATGGCATTCTTATGAAAACAAACAGAATAGACCACAAAAGTAATGGCCTGCAAATTGCACCACTCCTGCAATTCGGAAGAAATAGTTGAGGATCTAAAGAGACAAAACTTTAAAATTATTGCAGCAGTCCCCAAAATAAAGTACAAAACAAAACAACCACTGAACTTGTTTATGCTTACATTTCAACACGATGAAAATACTAAGAAAATTTATGGAATAAAAAAAATCATGGATACATATGTAGAAATAGTACCCCTTCAGAAATCCAAGTTGGCACCGCAATGCAAACGGTGGCAATCATATGGGCACACCCAAACATATTGCGAAAAAGACCCACAATGTGTTAGGTGCACTGGTAAACACTTAACTGCAGAGTGTGGAAAGCCGAAAGATGATAAACCAAAATGCGTTCACTGCGGCGAAGAGCATCCTGCTAACTACAGGGGTTGCGTAGTAGCCAAAGAAATGCAGAAAATGAAAAATAAATAATGCAAAAACTAAACTTGCCTAATTCTCTACCTCTCTCAATGAAGTCACAGTTAGAGCGACTGTGGGCCGAGGGTGCCCGCAGGGGGGGGGTTCTTTCCCCCTTGCTATGGAGCCTTGTGCTCGACGGTCTTCTTCGCAGGCTTAATGAGGAAGGGATTATGACTCAAGCATACGCAGACGACCTTACGGTCTTAATCGCGGGGAAATCTGCAAATACAGTTAGTGAGCTCACTCAAAGGGCCCTAAGAATCGTAGAAGAATGGTGTATAGGACAAGGGCTGAGAGTTAACCCCTCTAAGGTCGATCTAGTCCTCTTCACTAAGAAAAGGAAGTTGGATGGTTTTAAAGCACCAACCATTTTCAATAAGACCATCCAGCGTTCAAAGATGGTCGAATTTCTGGGAGTTATCCTAGACGAAAAGTTGTCATGGGTACCCCACATAGACAGACAAATACAGAGAGCCACCGCGTCTTTCTGGACATGTAAGAGGCTCTTTGGGAAAAATGTGGGGGCTTAATCCGAGAGCCACCTTATGGCTCTATACCTCGGTTATTAGACCCTCCTTTCTATACGCGTCGATTGTATGGTGGCCAGCCGTCCGGCGGGTTACCATCAAGCAACGGCTAAATCAACTACAACGCCTGGCGTGTGTAAGCACGACAGGAGCGATACGCACGGCTCCCACAGAGGCTCTGGAGGCTCTCCTGTCTCTCCCTAAACTACATATAGTGGTTCAGGGAGAGGCAAGGAGGGCCTCTTATAAGGTCAAGCAGTGGGGGCGGTGGCTAGGTAAAAGCCACGATGGTGGACACACAAGTATTCTTGGGGAACTTGTGGGAGGAGACAGTCTACTGGACGCACCCAGTGACAGGATATCTCCCACTTATGTGTTTCTCAAACCTTACACAGTAGAGATACCGGACAGGGAAGCTTGGCTCGAAAATCCTGATGCTCAGGTCTCGAATGGGCTCGTCTGGTTTACGGATGGGTCCAAGACAGACCAGGGCTCAGGGGCGAGAGTCCGGGGCGTGCGCCCGAGGGCGAGACTATCCTTCTCCTTGGGAAAGTATGCCACGGTCTTTCAGGCGGAAGTGTTTGCTATCTCTGCATGTGTTCAGGAAAATCTCAAAAGGAGATATTCTAATCAGCATATCCGGATATGTACCGACAGTCAGGCGGCTTTACGTGCCTTGATCTCCTACAGGATCACCTCCAGGACGGTCCTAGAGTGTGTTAATGGTCTGACCCAATTGGGACAGAACAACCAGGTAAAATTGAATTGGGTACCGGGTCATCATAATATAACAGGAAATGAGGAGGCCGATGCACTGGCTAAGAGAGGCTCAAGCATACAGTTTACAGGGCCCGAACCAGTGCTGGGGCTTCCGCCTAGTTATGTAGCAAGGTCCATTGGAAACTGGATCAAGGTAAGATCAAAGGAAGAATGGTCAAACGTGACTGGGCTGCGACAAGCCAGGCTCTTAATTGAAGGGCCTTGGTCGAACGCAACTCAATCAATACTTGCGCATAAGGATTGCGTATAAGGATTTGTCGTAACAGCATAAGGATTGTCACAGGACTGTTGACAGGTCACGGACATCTTAACAAGCACCTTAACACTATCGGTCTTAGTGACACTAGAAGGTGCAGGTTTTGCGGACACGATGACGAGGACTCCATTCACATCCTCTGTCGCTGTGCCTGCCTCATGGTCAAGAGACACAAACACCTGGGCGCAGCATTTCTTCTGCCTCAGGACATTAGGGAGCTTCGCCTACAACGGGTGTTGGCCTATGCGCACAGCACGGGTCTCTTCCAATAACTCCCAACTAGCGGCAGGCACAATGGGTCGAAAGATCTGAGTGCTGCGGGTAACCGCGCCGCCTATCAACAACAACAACAACAAACTTGCCTAAACAGCCTCAGCGCGCAGTACCTAAAAAGCCTGAAAGTAGAAAGAATAAAGTTGTAAAGTCTAAAACGTTCGCCCAAGTAGTAAACGGCAAAAAAGAAGAGGAAGTAGACAATAAAAAGAATTCGTCTATTAACAATACGCTCCAGCAAATATTGGAAAAAATGAACAAAATGGATGAACGTATCACAAGATTGGAATATACTGTCAAAGGAGCTGTACCTATGAGAAAAGATAATGCATAATAATTTAAGGGTCATGGAATGGAATGCCAATGGTCTGGTTCCGCACCAAAAAGAACTGCAACCAGTCCTAAACATAGAAAATATAGACATATGTCTTATCTCAGAGACTCACTTCACCCATGACTCCTTTATTAGATTCAAGGGATATAAAGTTTACCACACCATTCATCCCTAAAATGCAGCCAGAGGAGGAAGTGCAGTAATAATTAGAGAATCGATTATGCATCATGAGGAATTGGGATATAGGACTGAAGAATTTCAAGCAACTTCAGTATTGGTCAAAACCAGAACTTATGAGGTCATGGTTGTATCTGTATATTGTCCTCCAAGACACGCAATTAATAAAGAACAGTACTTAAACTTTTATGACTTATGAGGTCATAGATTTATCATTGGCGGCGACTTCAATGCTAAGCACACTCAATGGGGATCTATACTAACAACACCTAAAGGTAAAACATTTATGGAAGCAATGACTCAGCTAAAATGTTAGACGTACTCAACTGGCAAGCCAACTTATTTGCCCACAGATAGAACTAAAATACCAGACCTCATAGACTTTTTTATAGTACGAAATATTTCAGCAAACTATATCCAAGATGAAGCATGGGACCTGAATTCAGATCACTCTCCCATATTTCTCACCCTCAGCGGTACCATTATCCAAAAGGAAAAAGCTCCAAGATTAACAAGCAAATTAACAGATTGGCAGAGTTTCAGTATGGATCTTGAAAATGCGATAGATCTAGCAGTTCCATTAAGAACGGCAGAACAACTGGACGAAGAGGTGGAATTGTTCGTTACCAATACACAGAAAGCAGCATGGAATAATACCCCCCCCCCACCTTATAATACAATGGACAAAGGGAAACAACTATCCTAAGGAAATAAGAAACTTAATCTCGAAAAAAGGACGCTTCGGCGTAGATGGCATTACACCAGAGCTCCAGCAGATAGATAAAACTAGACTCAATAACGACACTCAGCATCTAAAAAGAGAAATAGAAAGAATTAAAAATGAGTCTATTCGTGAGTACCTCAGTGAGTTGACAAATAATAAAAGCACTGACTACTCCCTTTGGAAAGCTACAAAGGGATTAAAAAGACCAATAATGCAAAATGCTCCAGTCAGAAATACAGATGGTAACTGGGCTAGGAATAAAATGCAGAAAGCAAATAGGTTTGCAGAACATCTTGAAAATACATTTAAGCCAAACCCAGGAGAGGAACTATCAGAGTTGGAAATACCTGCTCAGCAACAAATAAACATCACACCAACTTCCCCTTAAGAAGTAGCAAAAGAGATAAAAGAAAACATCGATCCCAAGAAAGCACCAGGCTTTGATCTAATCACTGGAGAGGTATTAAAACAACTTCCAAAGAAAGCTATAATCAAACTAACGCATCTCATTAATGCTTCATTCAGATTAAGGTATGTTCCTAAAATGTGGAAAGTGGCAGAAGTCATTATGACACCCAAACCAGGGAAAAACCCCCATGAAGTTTCGTCTTATAGGCCGATATCCCTGCTACCTGTAATATCAAAACTGTTCGAGAAAATTCTACTGAAAAGATTGAAACCATTCATGGAAGAAGGTAATTTAATCCCAACTCACCAGTTTGGTTTCAAAGAAAGCTACTCCACCCTAGATCAAGTACACAGAATCACTGATGTAATAGAAAAGTCGCTAGATGTTTATGTCCCAAAATTCAAACCGCATATTTTCGCGCATTTTGACCCAACAGAGACTTCGTCCTTCTTGCCTTAAACAAGGAAGAGAAAAAACCGAAAGGGAGAGAAAGGCGAACACAATTAAACACACTCTCCCTTGAACCGCCGCGTGGTGAAGCTTTATATATGGTTTTATGGCATATCGTGGTGAATTAATTCTAAACCCTGGGTGAAGAGCCGGCGAGCCAAGTGCAAGGTAGGTGGACATCTTCTCTGTGGGTTTCGCTCCATTTCTCCTATTTGATTCCAAGTTGATTAACCGCATAAACATTTGGCCTTCGAGCCGTATAAGAAAGGCTCTTTAATTGAATACAGTCCATTTACAATAATTCATATTCATTTTGTGTTTAGTACTGTTCAGTGATATTGATGTCATATTTGTGGTGACTATTGATACATTGCAGCCTCCTCTAACTTTTGTGAAAAGTTTTAGATTTACATGCCGTGATTCGTGATGGTTTTTCTCCGTTCCAAGTAGAGGGTTTTTTGTATACGTGCTAAACACATTCTTAGGTATTTGTTTTTTGTGGGCCTGGCCTACGCATAGTAAGGTTTCTTGCGGTGCTGCCACGTATATTAAATTGTCATAGATTTGCTACAAACTTTAACGTTAGAATAGATTGTCTTAACTATAAAAGTTTGTACACGACGTGTATAGGTATTGTAAATTTGTAGTTTGTTGTATTTCTGTTTCTGACAAAATGGATGGGGAAGTTAGAAGTCTAACAAACAAACGTGAGATTGTTATCAGACGGGTGCAAAACATCTTGCAGAACGCGCAACATGCCCAAACGCAAAAAGACGAAGCTGCTTTCGACGATTTTCGGGTTCGATTTGATTCTTTAGATAACCTAATAAAGTCATTTGAGACTTTGCAGTGGGAAATTGTATCGTTGCTTGATTCTTCTCAGCTGGAAGAACAGCATGAAATACAGGGTAAATTTGATGACGTGCAATATTCAATTAAATCAATTTACAACGAATTGTTGAAAACGAAGTCTAGAAAGAGCAATAGCCCGCCAAATTCGGCACGTTCTCATATTTCGTCCTCGTCGGGGGCAAGTGAAAATAACCATAATCCAATGTCGATGGCAAGCGAAAAAGGTAATAACATAACTTCTGTGGTGGTGAATGCAAGCGTAGATGCGGGTGTTAAACGTGAAAGCGTCAATGATGAGGTGGTGGTGAGGGGAACGTCACGGAGCGTTTCGCAAAGGCTAAAGTTACCAAAATTAGAAATTCATCAGTTTGATGGTAACATAGAAAATTGGCCTACATTCTTTGATACATTCAATACGTTAATACATGAAAATGATTCATTGTCAGATATCGAGCGGTTTCAGTATTTAAAAGCTTATTTAACGAAAGAGGGATTAAAATGTTTGAAAAATTTACCGATGAGAGCGGAAAATTATATCATTGCATATGAATCTTTAAAATCCAGATTTCAGAACAAAAGGGCTTTGTTCCATAATTATTGGAAGGCAGTAGCTAATGCGCCAAAGGTCAGTGGTGATTCCCCCGCGACGTTGAGAAATTTGTTATCAACCTTTAATGACAATATAGCTGCCCTTGATCAATTTAATTACGATTGGTGGGATTTTACAAAATTCAATTGGCTTTTAAAGAAATTAGATCATAAATTAAGAACCAGATTTGAGATTGAGTTCAGTGATGTCGAAATTCCGACTTTTCAGGACTTGTATTATTTTCTTCAAAAACAATGTAAAGCGTTGGAAACGGATGCTATGGTGTCCGGCAATCCTTCCACTTCATCGAGAAGGGTATTTAATAACAAAGAAGGTAAATCGAGTTTCTCTGTACCTTTGGTAACAAAGACAGACAAACCTGTTTGTTCCAGGTGTGACAAACATCATTTGTTATTTGCTTGTGATGCTTTTTTGAAGCTGAGTCCTCATGAAAGGCATAGTTTTGTAAAAACTAAACACTTGTGCTATATTTGTCTCTCGGGGTCGCATTCCTCTGCTAAATGTGCGTCGAAACACAGTTGTCGTGTGTGTAACAAAAGACAGCACAGTCTCTTGCATTTTCCAACAGAACAGCCTACAGGGTCTGAGGCTAATGCGGAAAAAGGGAGTGGTGAGGAAGCGGAGAACCCATCGGTCAACGTGATGACTAGTACAATTGTGACACAATCTTCGGTGTTGTTTGCCACGGCCTTAATAAATGTTAAGGACCATCAAGGTAATTTCCAAAAATGTCGAGCACTTCTTGACTCTGCTAGTCAATCGAATTTCATTACCAGTAAATGTGCGAAAAGACTTTCGTTGCAAAAATCGTCGTCCTCTGTACCCATTCAAGGGTTAGATCAGTTGACTACGTGCTCAAACTTGGGTACAGTCATGTGTAGCATTACTCCATGTCAAAGGCCTGAGCCTGTATTTGACATTGAAATGCTTATCATCTCAAAGATATGTGGAGATCTTCCTCAAGTGCCTATCAATAGTCAACAGTGGCATCATCTTCAAAATCTTTCACTTGCGGATCCTACTTTTGGACACCCAGGGGAAATAGATATTTTGTTAGGTGCGGATATGTATGCAAACATATTACGACCCGGACTAAGAAGGGGAGGTCTTAATAAACCATGTGCCATCAATACTGTGTTTGGGTGGGTGATACTTGGGAGAATGCCTACGTGTTCAGGTAATACGGTGAATTCATTCTGTACTTCAGTATGTCCAGCTTTGGATACTACTCTTAAAGCTTTTTGGGAGTTAGAACAAATTCCTCAATGTAGTTCGTGGTCTGTTGAAGATCAACATTGTGAGGACATCTTTGTGCAAACACATCAGCGGTCCTCCTCTGGCAGGTTTGTTGTCAAGTTGCCATTTCGTGATCAGTCAAACGAATTAGGAAATTCTTACAATGTTGCGCTAAGGCGGTTTATGTCTCTGGAAAGTCGTCTTGTAAAAAACCTTCCTTTATATGAAGCCTATTCAACCTTCATGCGAGATTACTTGGATCAAAATCACATGTGTCGTATAGAGAATTCCCGTGGGAAAAATCAGTCGAGGTACTACATACCCCATCATTGTGTTGTTAAGCCGGAAAGTGGTTCGACCAAAATCAGAGTGGTCTTTGATGCGTCAGCCAAAACCTCTACGGGGGTCTCTCTGAATGATGTGTTATTAGTTGGTCCTAAACTGCAACAGGACATCGCTTCAATTTTGTTGGTGTTTCGTTTACATAATGTCGTATTCACTGCGGATATTCGACAAATGTATCGACAAATTCTTATCTATGAGCCTCATAGAGACTATCAATGTATTTTGTGGAGATTTTCCCATACTCAGCCAGTACAAGAGTTTCAATTGAACACTGTGACGTATGGTATTTCGTCTAGTCCTTATCTTGCAATTCGTTGCTTAAGACAATTAGCTGAGGAGGCAGAGGAATCACCCCCGTGCTTCAGAAATTCTAAAATCTGCGTTATACAGGGTGTCCACCTAGTGCGCGTAAGTCCAATATCTGGGTTAATAAAAGAGATAACTTAATTTTTTTTTCTACAGGGTTGTCTAATATCCCGAGCTGCACAAAATGAAAATATATTTACATATTCAGGGTGTTCAGTTTTTCCTGGACAGGTACCAACTTCGTTTTTCTAAATGGAAATATATATTTTTTATTGCTTTTTCGAACTAAACCCTTGATTTTAGTAGGACTTTCATCAGCCTTCCCTATACCTAACTTAAACTGTTTTTGAAATATTGACAGGTGAATATTGACATTTTTGCAACTTTGACACCCTGTAAAATCTAAACGGTTTGAGATAAAGCAAAACGGTTTGCACATTCCTATCTTAACTTTTCATAAGCTATCGTTTGGTACTAATTTCAGAATTATCCAAAAATTTTAAATTTTCTGAAAATTTTGAAAATTTTTTATTCTTGTATAAATTTGAAATTAGTACCAAACGATAGCTTATGAAAAGTTAAGATAGGAATGTGCAAACCGTTTTGCTTTATCTCAAACCGTTTAGATTTTACAGGGTGTCAAAGTTGCAAAAATGTCAATATTCACCTGTCAATATTTCAAAAACAGTTTAAGTTAGGTATAGGGAAGGCTGATGAAAGTCCTACTAAAATCAAGGGTTTAGTTCGAAAAAGCAATAAAAAATATATATTTCCATTTAGAAAAACGAAGTTGGTACCTGTCCAGGAAAAACTGAACACCCTGAATATGTAAATATATTTTCATTTTGTGCAGCTCGGGATATTAGACAACCCTGTAGAAAAAAAATTAAGTTATCTCTTTTATTAACCCAGATATTGGACTTACGCGCACTAGGTGGATACCCTGTATGTCGATGACATAGTGACAGGGGCAAGTTCTCTGGAAACAGCTCGTGAAATAAAAGCTCAGCTCGTTGATTTGTTGGCTAGGGCGGGGTTTGAATTAAGAAAATGGTCTAGTAATAACTTGGAGTTACTGTCGTCCGTGCCAGAAACGCATCAGCAACCTCTGTCATTCGACTCAGAACAACAAACGGGTGTGAAAGTTTTGGGCTTACAGTGGTGTCCTGTCACGGATTCCTTCTCCTACTCTGTTGAACAGACGGACCGTATTTGTACCAAAAGAAATGTGCTTTCGGATTTATCAAAGATTTATGATCCTTTGGGTTTTCTATCCCCTCTCAATCTTCTGGCAAAACATTTCATGCAGTGTCTTTGGACACAGGGTTTGGATTGGGATGAACAACCATCTTCGGAGTTTCAGACTCGTTGGTCAGCGTATAAATCTCAACTTGTGGATTTAAAAAACATTACTGTGTCTCGTTTACTAGTAAGTCCAGTTAAAGTGAGACGAAATGAATTACATGGTTTTTGTGATGCCTCGGAAGTAGGTTTTTCTGCTGTAATTTACTTTCGACAAATTTGTGAAGATAACCTATTTCGGGTGTACTTGGTGTGTGGAAAATCAAAGGTTTCTCCCTTAAACAGAGTTTCCATTCCTCGGTTGGATTTGTGTGCTGCGGTGTTACTATCAGATTTGATACAATTTGTAGTCTCTACCTACAAGGATTCTCTTCCCATTGATCAGATATTCGCGTGGTCTGATTCCACCGTGGTTTTAGCTTGGATCTCATCATCTCCCCACAAGTGGAAGACCTTTGTAGCTAATAGGGTGAGTCACATCCAGGAACGGGTACCTCCTAGTTGTTGGAATCACGTGGCGGGGAGTGATAATCCTGCAGATTGTGCATCTCGTGGACTGACGCCAAATGCCTTATGTGCACATTCCTTATGGTGGGCGGGTCCACCCTGGTTGAAGGCTTCTCTCGATTTCTGGCCTCGTTCGAGGTTTGGGGGTAAGTCACCTCTGGTCATCACTGAGGTAGAATGTGAACAAAGGAAAGTGGTGTGCACAGCTGTGGTCTCATGTGATTGGATAGAGATATTACTGCGTAAATTTTCGTCTTTAGCTAAAATCCAAAGAATAATCGCGTATTGTCAACGATTCATAAAGAACTCGTGTTCTCAGAATCTTGAGAATCGTCAAGTAGGATCCTTTTCTGAGTCAGAATTATACAATGCCTTGAAAGTAATAGTGCGAACGGTGCAACACGTAGTGTTTTACGCTGAAATCCTCAATGTAAAAAATGGGGACCGCTGCTCCAAACCATTTCAAAAATTAGCTCCCTTTCTTGACAGTGAAGGTGTACTCAGGTTCAGGATGCAGTACTTACTTTGTCAGCAATTTTGGATCCTGTCTCCACGTCGGGCGATAAATCATGTCTTAGCAACGAGATATCGTTGCTATCGTTGTTTCCGTGCGAAGCCACGTGCCTTAGAACCATATGAGTGATTTGCCCATGGTTAGAGTATCCCAAGTAAAAGCTTTCTCCCATACTTGGTTGATTTTGCTGGTCCGCTTCTTATTACTGAGAAACGTCGTCGTGGCTCTCGATCGGACAAGGCATATGTTTGCTTGTTTGTGTGCTTGGCTACAAAGGCTATTCACTTAGAAGTGGTATCTAGCCTATCCTCTGAGGCATTTATTGCTGCCCTTCGCAGGTTTGTTGCTAGAAGAGGTCGATGCAGTGACCTGTACAGCGATCAAGGAACCAATTTTGTAGGGGCAAATAAGATACTTTTATCCTATTGTCGAACGGCTGCCGAAGGTTCCCATATCAAATGGCATTTCAACCCTCCTTCCTCTCCTCACTTTGGAGGATTATGGGAAGCTGGGGTCAAATCAATGAAAACCCATCTCAAACGAGTCATAGGACACCAAACTCTGACTTTCGAAGAGTTAACGACGGTATTAACCCAGATTGAAGCTTTATTGAATTCGAGGCCGCTATGTAAGCAAAGTAGTGATCCCAATGATCTGGAGATTCTTTCCCCAGGCCATTTTTTAATGTTAGAGCCCTTGATTTCTCCTCCTGATGAGGATTTAACTTCTCTAAAGCTTAACCGCCTTCATCGCTGGCAATTAATGCAGCGTCTACATCAAGATTTTTGGAAAAAATGGCATATTAAGTACCTTCACACGTTGCAGCAGCGTTTTAAGTGGAATACCCCTCAGCATCCTCCGCATGTCAACGACTATGTCTTAATTAAGGACAACTTGCATCCGCCACTACAGTGGGTCTGCGGGCGTATTTTAGAGTTCTACCCTAGTAGAGATGGCATACCTCGAGTAGCCAAGGTACGCACCTCAAAGGGTGTGATTGACCGCCCGTTGGTCAAATTATGCCCTCTGCCTACGCAGTAGAGTACTGCTATTTTTTGTACAGTTAGTTATAGGAGTCTGCAATGTTAGTTTTAGTAAAATAAATCTTTTTGAACAAAAAAAATATATAATAATATTTCTTTTGGTGGGCGGAATGTTTATGTCCCAAAATTCAAACCGCATATTTTCGCACATTTTGACCCAACAGAGACTTCGTCCTTCTTGCCTTAAACAAGGAAGAGAAAAAACCGAAAGAGAGAGAAAGGCGAACACAATTAAACACACTCTCCCTTGAACCGCCGCGTGGTGAAGCTTTATATATGGTTTTATGGCATAACGTGGTGAATTAATTCTAAACCCTGGGTGAAGAGCCGGCGAGCCAAGTGCAGGTGGACATCTTCTCTGTGGGTTTCGCTCCATTTCTCCTATTTGATTCCAATTCGATTAAACGCATAAACACTAGAAAACAAAGAAGTCTGTTCAGCGATATTCCCTAATGTTGCGAAGGCTTTTTATAAAGTGTGGCCATGATAGGTTAAAATATAAACTAAATAAGTTACTCCCATATAAATACTCAGAATTATTGGAATCATATATCTCAGATAGACTCTTCAGAGTCAAACAAGATGAAGCATACACTGAACTAAAAGAAATCAGAGCACGAGTACCACAAGGAAGCATCCTAGGCCTTATCTTATACCTGATCTACACCAGTGACATACCACAGTTAGAGCAAAACACAATAGCCACGTTTGCAGATGATACTGCCATTCTTGCGACAGGGAAGGTCTATGAAGAAGCTGCAAACAAACTGCAAATATCAGTTAACCAAATCAATAACTGGACCAGAAGATGGCGTATCAAGCTGAATGAAACCAAATCAGTGCAGATTAATTTCACAAATAAAAGAGAACAACAAATAACTATTAACATGAACAATGCCCAGATTCCATATGCAAACTCAGCAAAATATCTAGGCATCACATTAGACGCAAGACTTCGCTGGAAAGCCCATGTTAAAAAGAAAAGAAGAGCTAGACATCAGATATAAGAAAATGGACTGGCTACTTGGTAGACACTCCTGCTTATCAATTTACAACAAAATACTGTTGTATAAACAAATTCTCAAGCCAGTATAGACCTATGGAATACAGCTCTGGGGCTGTGCCAGTAGGAGTAATATATTAATCATTCAAAGATTTCAGAACAAAGTACTGCGGAACATTGTCAAAGCGCCTTGGTACATCAGAAACAGTGACCTTCATCGAGATCTTCAGATGGACACTAGAGCAGACAATTACTAAATATGCAAGGAATCACGAACAACGACTCCATCAACATGTAAACATCGAGGCCATTCAGTTCCTCGACAACACTAACATAGTAAGAAGGCTCAGGAGGGTTAAGCCCTTTGAGTTAGTGAACTGATTATATCAGTATAAAAGCAGAGTATTGTGCGGTTAGTGTTTCACGTTAGTGTTATTAAGTTACTAGACTCTAAGCTACACTAGTGAGTAAGACCTTAGCTGTAAGATTTTCAACTTTAGTTAAACTAGGATAGATCCAAATTACTCATTGATCTCCCTTTGATCAGATTGTAATAGCAGCAAAATACCCTTCAAGGGGTGTTTGCTATATATATATATATATTTATATATATAAAAAATTAAAAATGAAATAGTTTAATATATTTTTTTAGACTTAAAGTAATTACTTTGGTTGTATTATATCCGACATCGGAGTGTTATATATAGTATGTACCTATATTATTTGGATTATTGTAAAATGTACAACTTACTTCAAACGTATCATCTAACCAAATGTCTAATAAAGTATATTATGCAATCTTAACTGAGCATCTTTTATTTATTCGTCACCCAGGACCACCCAAGTGGCCCAAGGTGACTCAAGGTCTGCTTCAGTTATCCGAGATCACCCAGGACTGCTCAAGATAATAATAACACCATTACTGTTCTATTCATTTATTGTTATTAAGCTACTTACATACACAAATAATTTACAATATCTTACACCATCTATTTGCTCGAGGACCTAAAGTAAATCTATTATGAATAAAGCCTTTGGATTGGTTTACATTTGCGCCAATATAGGATTTTACTGTTACTGTTATATGTCACACAAAAAATGAATTTTCCAGAACTATGACCTCTACCAACGAAAAAAGTTTGTGACCTTTGGGTGATAATCATTCATAGAGCATTCTTATCTTATCTTATGCCCTTTTGAGGATATGTATTGTGTATGTAATTACACAATACATTACAATATCAACCCCATTGCTCGTAGTGTGTTTATAGTGATAATCGACGTCTAGGCGACGATTAATTCTTATCGAGTCGAGTATTCATATGTAGACTTTTATGGTATCGTCCTTTTGAGAGTGGTAAATGTATTTTATGACAGGTAGATGGATGTTGTCACAATCGTTAAGGACCTACTTTAGTGCTTCAATGGGCTTTGTTTCGTCTGGTAATGGTAGAATTCACCTATGTTTTGTTTGTGGATGTTTCTTATGTGACGTTTCAAGGTGTCCCCTCTTGTAAATACCTTGTCACACAGCTCGCAGGTGAACTTTTTGCACCTTTGGGCATTCATGTGGCGTCTTCAACCGCTTAACCAAGAGAATACTTTGTTACAAATATTACACGCAAACATGTTTTCATTTCGCCAGCACGATATCAAATGAATCTTATACCAATGAGACCCACACCGTACCGACACAAATATGTCACCCGTACCCACAAATATGTCAAGCTCACCCACAAATATGTCACGCGTACCAACAAATATGTCACATGTAACCACATATATGTCATACGTACCCACAAAATATGCCAGAAGATTAATTATTATATCAAATAAAGCCAGTGTGTATAATTTAATATCATATTTCTTAAAATAATTTTATATTTCAAATAACACAGTAGGGGTATGTTAAATATTATTTAGTCATCTGTAGTCTCATCGTCACCACCATTGTCGTCATCACCGTCACTTTGCTTTAGTTGATATTTCTCAATATTATAACTTCTTTTGGTAAATATTTCTCGATTTGATGTAGAAAATGCCTCAAATTTTACTCACCATCACTTCACAAAACGCCTCTAAGCTTGAAATATCCTGGCAATATTTTCGGCAGATATTTGCACCTGCGCTGTATCTTTCAGAGGCCTCCATAAGACGCCGACTTTCATCATCATCATCTAGGCAATAATTTAGATCGTAGTTTGAAGGGTGCATGGAATACGCACTTAAATCATATAATTCAGAAGACAGTCTTTCAATATCTGAATCGATATTTTCTGCTTTTGGCCACCATTGAGCATGCATCCTTGTTGCTTATCTGGAAATTGAATATTCATATAGCCCGTAGATATAAAATATTTTAATTAGCTACTTACATGTGTGAGAGGCAGTTAATTTTGAAGACCATATCATATAATAGATATATTATTATTACAAAATGAGCAAATGTGTGAAATCCAAATAATGTATTAAGTCTTAGGATTTTAAGATTGTTTTATTATATATTAATATTATAAATATTCTGTTTATTAACTACTTAATGCTACCAACAAAAAAGAATACTATAATATACATAAGTATGGCCAACAATTACTCAATATGATTAAATTTTATTAAGGACCTAAGTTTTGATCCGGCAAAGATTGGCTGACTCTGACCTACATAGGTTAGCGTATATTTCCCTTTTGACGAATTTATTGGACAGTCATCAAACAAAATCACAATAATCGATTTTCCAAACCGTGTAGAAACTTCAAGTAATTCGAGGACCAAAAAGACCACCCTAGACGCCCAAGGTGACTCAGCTCAATGTCAAGGCCATTCCAATGTCAAGGGAATATCAATGTCATTCAAGGTCACCCCACCCCGCGTCTCAACGTTATGTCAAGGTCGCCCCGCCCCGCGCCTCAAGCACCCCCCCGCGTCACAAGTTGACCCTACATCTCTGCCTCTCAAGAGGAGGGATTCGAATCGCTATTACTACTAACCACATACACAAACAGGTAAGTCAAACAATATACAATAATACAGCCTACAATAATTATAAAGTCAACTTAATATTAAGCGTGTAAGTTGTAATAGATATATACTCAATTGTACCAACGAATTAGTTTCTATAATTGTTTTTGATATGTGGATAAACTGGTTTTCTTTCAATGGAACGTAATGGAACTTTTCATAGAAATTACTGTAGAAATTCAGAGTTAATATTTTGTAGGTTTTTAAATCACCCTCTACATTAGATACGAATTATTATAAAAATTATTACTCTGTGTTCCAAAGTTCATTTTTAAGTTTCCAAAGTTCATACTTACATTTTGTTTTTTTATTTATCTTTCATCCCTGATACTTTCCGAAATATAAACATTTTAACTAAGCTTTGCATTTTTGCCTTACTTGTGATTAAATGCGAGTAACAGTGTTTATAGTGTAAAAAAATAGGACAAATTTAATATAAAACATTTTAATTAAATACAATTTAATTTTGATTTCTATACCTCTACGCACTCCAACTGTTCATACTAGTTTCGAATAAATAGAAACATTACAATTGTTACAAAAATATGTTCATATACTACAGTAAAGGACAATAAATCTAGTTTAGTTTTTGATTTAGTTATATTGTTAATTATGTAATTCAAATTTGTCAACTTTGCACCTACACTGAGAGAAATCGGTATATTCAAGTGTGTTGCAGAGAAAATTTTGATAACTGAATATGTTTTTTTAATTATGGTACAGCAACAATAAGCTGCTTAAGCTAAATTCATCTTGCTCATATGACATTCAGCATTGACATTTTAAAATGTCGACATACACCTAGCTTCTTAATACTGTCAATAAAGTTGTAGTTACCCTTATTAAAGTACATATGTACAAGTGTAGTTATCCACTACATCATGCTGAAAACTAGTACCTAATAATCCCTATTCAACAATTTTATGATCGCATTATAAGTAACATGATACAACTATTAAAAACCTATCTGCTCTTATTAAACTTTTTTTTATTAGTTTTGTGCGCATGCGTTGCGTCGCAATATCGCTTCTCTCATTGGTGTTGAAGGGAAACATCCCACCAAATTTTGCGTTAGTCTGTTCTGTAGTCTGTGTTGTAGTGTTGTGCCAGTCTGTGCTAGTCTCGTTGCCCGTTGCGTTGCATTTTTGCAGATGCAAGTCAATGTACCATTCTGGCTCTGGTGCTTTTGTCTGTTGAAAAATCTATTGTATTGTATTTTGTATTTACTGTGTAGTGTGTTTAATGATTGCTACAGAAAAATCATAGTAGAGTTAAAATATTAAATATAATATTGAGTGAAATATTACCTCTAGTATGTGTTGTGAGTTAGGCTCATTCATAGAAGAGCATCATCGTTCCTTGTATTTAAAATTATTTTCCCAACCCTTAAAACCAAAATTTTATTTACTCACACATTATGAGCATATTCTTGAAATTGTTGGACCATTGACGAGAATTAGCAGGTACTTCACGATACGAATCAAAACATCGCCCAACGAAACAAGCTGCAAATGTTATTAAATTGCTTCTACAGTGTATAACTAAAAGTCTTGCTATAAAATACCAGTTAAAATTGGCATCTCGGTTTGTTAAGAGACTTGGCTTCTCGAGTATAATTTCCTTTTCTTCTACAAGAATAGAGGAGTTAGGAATTATTGGAGTTATACCCAAATTTAACCAGATTTTAATTGCAAGTGGTTTATCAATAAATGAGCCACAATTAGAATTACTTGAAAGAAACGTTTTTACAATTGTTAAAAGTAAATAACAAAATATTTAGAAAAAAAAGTATTGTTTTGGTAGAAGACATCAAATCCTCTAGTTTTTGGGTACATAGAAGAAATAATTGTTACTGAAGAAAAAGATGCCTGTTTTATTTATGTTGAAATAAATGTTACTAATTTTAATAAACATATATTTGCTTATGATGTACATTATACATCAGTCAGAAAATGTGCTTTTTAGTCGTCAAAGTCTCTATTAAGAAACCCTTTTATGGACATTTTAATATTGTTTTAAGAAACAACAAAAATATATACCTGTATATTAACATTTATATTAAAGAAGTTGGTATAATGTGTTAAAATAACTCATTATATTTCCCAAAAACAAATCTAATTAAGTATTTAGGTAATATCCAATACAATAACGAGATGTAGAAACAAGTTTTACTATTTGACAGATCGAATGTACAGGGTGTCCAAAATCAGGGTTCGGAGCGACCTGGAAAACCTGCAAAACCTGGAAATGTCAGGGATTTTTTTTGTACGCAAAAAGTCATGGAAAAGTCATGGAATTTTTTAAAAGTTGTGGTTAGTCAGGGAATTCTAGTTTGCGACCTGGAAACATATATTTGAATTAGTGGAAATAAATCGTTTGCACGGAAAAAAATTAGGAATGCTTTTCTCAAAATATTTGTGAAATACATATTTTATTTTGAATACGGCTGTACATTCTTCAAACTTCAAATGACGTCACGCAGATGATTCTGATTGGCAAACCATAATAATAGAACACTATTGTAGAATTGTAGACAATTTTTTGCGAACCACTTAACATTAAGTTGCCTATCTTTGTTTATCCTATTGGTGAAAGAGGGGGTTATGATGATTGTTATTTGCCAAAAATTGCATTATGATTATGAATCTATGTCTGTGATTGTTTTCCGTGAGCCGTGAATTGACTTGACTTGACATTTATAAATGTTTCTCTGGTTGAAAATTGCACAATGCACAGATTACCATATAAATATAAATTGTAAGGTACAACGAAAGCATAGATTTTACCTAGAAATTCAGGATATTTTAAACATGTCCTTTTTTGCAGTTGTTGCCCCTAGCTTTCGCGCCTCTTATTTGAATTCAAATACACCAAAAAGTTATAGTTTTTTTTTAAATAAAAGTTACATGTCACATTAGTTATGTTGCTTACTCTTTTTGTAAATGTGCTGAGATATCTCGCACAATTCTACATCCAAGCCCATATTTGAACAAAACGTTTGTAACAATATATTTTCATCAATGTAACTATTCTCATATACCACATTATATTTGTTTTGATGGTTTGCCTATCCAAACAAATTGTTCTTAATAAAGCAAATAATGTTTATAAAAGAACCTGGAAAAAAATCATAAAAGTCATGGAAAATCTGGAAAAGTCATGGAATTTTTGATGCCCTATAAACTCCGAACCCTGAAAATAAGATCTTCTATCCCCTTATCTCAGAAAGTATAAAGGGTAGAGAAAAAAGTTAAATACGAAAGTTTTTTGGTTCTACCTGAATTTTTCATTTTTATAACTTTCTTGAATACAGGTTGTTCAGTTTCTCTGATCCAGGTATCAACTTTCTTTTTTTAAATAGGACACCCTATATTCAATTACGTTTTTGAACTCTCCTTAAAATTCTAGGTCGACATTGTTAAGAGTACCCTATACCTATCATTTACCGTTACGAAGATATTAGCATTTAAAGAAAAAAATTTTAAAAAAACAAATGCTCAAAAAATCTCGGCTAAACAAATAAGACATCCAAAAAAAGGTAAATAGGGTTTATTTCGTAGACAATTAGACTCAGAAATTACTTCTATGAATCGATATTACCTGATTAATATACAGGGTGTTTTTGACAGATGGCTCAAACATGTATATGTTAAAACTCCAGAAAATCGAAAATCTCTTATGGAACACCCTGTGTATTATTATATTTTTGGATTCTCTATTAAATTTTAACCTTATAACGCTCCCTATTCTTATTTTGCTTAGTTTTCAAGATATTGACGAAAATGTTTGGTGCGCTATTTATAAGAGACACATTTTAGGCCCTGTTTTTCTTGGCCAATATTTAAATGTATTTTACGTGTAGGGTCTAACGGATGACTTATGTAATTATTTGTTTGCTCATATCGACCAGCAACAATATTCCATTTTCTCCAAAGTGCCACGTTTGATGAACCCATATCTGATGTGATACTGACAATTTGTAATCCCAAGTTTTCAGCCTTTTCAATTATTTCAAAAATAATATTTTCATATACTGTACCATACGATGATTTCCCTAAAAAATATACAATATAAAATTAAAACCTAAATGAGACCAATGAGAACAAAAATTAAAGTACCTCGGTACTTACCCGTAAAGTAGTAGGCTACCGTTTGTTTCCATCGAGAAGAGACTCCACCTAACATTATAACAAGTGCATTACAAGCAATACCAGATTGTTTAGGCAATGATTGTTTACTACTACGAGCAATTTCAGAACTGCTCGTAGTAGTAAACGAGGGGGTTAACCGATTTGAGGATGCGCTGGATTTTTGTGAACTACCATACAATATTCCTGATGTTGACGGCATAGGTTCCTTAATGTTTTCAGCACTTTGGGTTAGGTTAGGAAACAAAGTAGGTACAGCATTTAGTTTCAGTTTCCTTTTACCATCTTCTCGGGTTTTTTCCCACATCTCAGGAGCAAAATGAACCTTAAAAGTAATATGAGAATATATGACAACTTAAAATAATTTAACACCACCTAAGTACCTCATAAATAACAGTACGATCTGTTGGCATCCAACAACCTTGTTTCATATTCATCGTCCACTCTTTACGTAGTTTTTCATTCATTCAAGTATTTCATTAAGAAACCATGTTCACTTCTATTTAAACAACCTTTTACCGAACAACCCACCATGCTGACAGTTTAATCTATAATTTAACAAAAATTAAATGTTAAATGTGATGTGATATAACATATGATACATGATTTGAAATTCTATAGAATACAAGAAAATTCCTACCTCACAAGTAGGTAATTAATCAAATGTCTTCGTATTTCGAATAAAACACTTAAATAATCTCTCTGAAATAAAATCACACGAAAAAAAGTAAAAAAACACAGAATTCACACACAAAGCGTCACTGACACATCCGTCAAAATCTTTGTTTGGAGGATTAATGGCGGACGCAAGCGATTTTCGACCTTATATCCGTTGGACCAATCAAAAACGGTCACCTTCATGTCTTTACTCTCTTTATATAGGACTCTAGTATAGGGTATGCGTAGCAAAACTTACCTACTGTGTTAAGTACTTGGGTCTTCACATCTTTAGGTATAATCACTTATACTGCACTCATGAGACCATAAAAGACCGGTCTGCAGTTAGCAGTTATTAACATCCTACGATATTGAGATTGTAATGTATTGTTTCTTATATATTATAAAAGAAAACATGAAAAAAATGGAATGGGTACAGGGGAACATTAAAAATAACGTACTAACTTGCAAATTATATCTACATTTCAAGAAGACAAGAAACTCTTACTATTGAAGCTTGGTTTTCCTAAAAGTCTTGTCCTTAAATGTGAAACCGAGAATATTGTGAGTCCGGTGGACTGCGGGAGATGATGTAGAACAGCATGGAATGTCAAGACTAAGGAGATAAGGTTGTAAGTACACTGGTACACTGGAACGGGAGGGAATCCAACACATTTTGATAGATCACCTCTTAATATTTATTTCTAGAGAGGAAGCATGTTTCAATGGGAAATAAAAATTCCACTGGCACCATATAATTAATAATCATATATAGTATTAATGACAAAATCCAGATTAAAATCATATATCATTCTTACACAAACAATACACACATGGGTTATTAGAGATTATAGTCAACTTTAACACTTATCATCGGATTTTATACGTCGTCTATTTTAATCGGAACACAAGTAAAAGTTGGTTAGGCACGGCAGTGGCGGCTATTCAGGTGAAGTAGGTGAAGTGCCTCTTCACCAAAAATAGGTATTCAATGCTATTTTTTAAACAAAGTATGAATAGCGAAGATATTACCAAAATACATTTTCTTTATTACTAACGTAATGTAACAATAATAATAAGTAAATATATTTAATAGTAATATATTTATCATACGCTACACACACGTAAACGTTACAAAATATAAAAAGAATAGGTACGTAGCCGTTTGTGGTGAAGAGGCGTCGAGTCAAAACCGCTAAACCTGCATCAGTACACTGCGTTGCCATGGGAACGCTTTTACAGCTGACGTCATTATAAGGGACGAGCCAAGACGAACTCCCACTCCTTACGGTGCAAGTGAAGAGTTCGGCCATCACGTGGGAGTGTGCTTCGCGCTTCGCGTCATCTTTTCCTAACTTGTCTTGTCAGTATGTTGTGAAGTAGATGCAATTTTGATTTCGCAAACGCTGTTAGCCATTTTTTTTGCATTACTGCATTGTGCATGTTAAAGATCGTACATTTTTATTATTGTATTAGTTGACGTATTTTTTTATTAGTTTACGTATATATAAAAACTAGGTGAGTGCTTAAAAATATAAAAATATTAGCTAGCTCTTCACGCATTTTTGAACCCGCGAGCCGCCACTGAGGCACGGAAAGATTTAATTTCTATTAAATCTTATTAATATTCATAAAAGATAATTAAAATCATATGAACTTTACGTTTTAAGAGTTTTTACTTTGATTGCAACAAGTTAATTTACTGATTTAAGCTAAAATCGTTTTAATGACGTCACTTAACGTATTTAACCACTCTCAGAAGGCCCGTTGCTAAAACATGCTAGCGTCCCTAAAGTGGCGCTGTGGCGGAATCAGGCAAAACGCCTATTTCAGCGTGACGCAAGAGGTTGTGAAAGCAAGATAATCTAGGCGGCGATGAGTCAGTATCACACCAGTTAGAATAAGGCTCAGCTACAGGGGTTGCGACGCAGGCATGTTTATAGAATATTGTTACAAAACTAAAAAAAATTATATTTTAAAAATATATAAAACAAACAAGTCGCACACGAAAAGGTTTTCGCATTGAGAGAGTTACTATGAGACCGAATATTTACTGTCAAATGACATTTTTGTTGTCATTAGAAATTTCTCTAAGATAAGATTTTTGCCACAACTTAAGGTTTACGTATACCCCCCTTCATTTTAAACTGGAAGTTCAAAAATGATGAAAAAATTCAGGTACACTTGTTGATGCAAGATGAATAAAATAGCAAATAATGAAAAATATCTGTCGACTAGTTTTTGAAAAAAAGTGAAAGAACCTTGAAAAAAACTAGTTTTTATTTTTTTTCTCAAAAACTAGTCGACAGATGTTGATTAAAATTTTTGAGATTAATGTGATTTCTATTGCAAATACGTCGAATTTTTTTGAAAATTTTTGAACTTACAGTTTTCGAAAAAAATGCATTTTTAGTAAAAAATTGCTTATAACACAATTAATATAAAGAAATTTTAGGATTTAAAAGAATATTATAATGCCATAGTCTTTTAGTGATGGACAGGACCAAAAATGTTTGAAGTTTTTAGAGATATTTTTAAAATATTAAATAATAATTGATCAAAATCGCCTTCAACAATAATCAACCAGCACGTGCTGTCCTCTGTTAGTCATCTTTCCAATGTAATGTCCTGAATTACATAGTTGCCAGATCGTGACGGCACTTTGACACTGGTTACGGAGGTAAAAACATGAAACTTTAGAGTTTAGAGAATACAGTGGAAGCGATAATACCGCATTATATTATGCGAATATTTTTCAATAATTCACTGAATTAGGTATCATTTGAATATTTTTAAACTAAAATGTACTGTTAATGGAATGTTACAATATAAAATAAAATAAAAAAAAGTGGTTCCGTCGGGGTTCGAACTCTTGCCGGACTGGCAGACATAATATATTATTTTAGATCGCTAAATTTTATTAGGCTACCTGTAACATTTTTAGCAGACTTTTATTACAATAGAAATTATTTAAAAAAATAATTAAACCAGAGAAATGGTTAGAAAAAATTTAAATGAGGAAGGAAATATGTACGTACTAGAACCAAAGAGCGGAGATAATCTAGAACTGCAACCTATAATATTTATGTTTGGAAAAAAAGTTGATATTATAAACCTTCCACACTAATCACACTGTTATCTATTTATTGAGTGGACATTATAACGTTGAAAATGATATCATAATATCATTTTCTCATAAAAAATATAAAACTTTTTGGGCAATGATATGCACCCTTATTCAAATTCGAGTTTATATCATTAAAAAATTATAACAAAATTATTTATAACAGCACTTAAATATATTAAAATTAAAATATTAATCAGAGCTACCAAAGTCTATATAGGAGTTAATTAGTTGGTTTAGGTACTCTAAACTGCGGAATTGCGTTGAAAATACAGTGGACATAATATATTTTTTTAAATATTCTCTTTATATTTCAGCTTTTTTTTTTTAACATAATTTACGTGCGTCTATATAACAGTCAGTGTCAGGGAGGAGAGGCTGCTTCCACAAATTAGCACCTAAATAACTTGTTTTAGTAATTCACGACGTTAACGTGGTTCGAAATTTTTAACTCTAATTTCGCCCATTTGAGCTAAAATTTGGCACAAAATATATTTAGACAATACACTCTAATTCCCTTATACAGAAAAAATTATAAATATCTATAAATAATATATAGAATAGTAATTTTACTATTTATGGTCTAATCCTACTGAAAATAGACATTTGGAGGTTTTTAGAATTGTGAATTACAAACTCTTCCAAAATTCAAGATAGAGGCGTTAATATAACGAATTTTGTCACTCATGGTTTGATTTAACCGAGAATTGGGATCAGTGGGTTCTCACTGTCGGGAAAATCAGTATAAGGGTGTTTTCAAAAACATGAATATCGATATATGCAAAATGCCGGTACAATTTGGCAGGCGATTTTTTCTGTTTATTGGCCGATTCCACTAAAAATCGATAATATGAAGGTTTTCAAAGTCACGAATTGCGATTTTTTATGTACAATTAGAAATTAAGCATGGTGGAATAAATGATAAATACCTATATCACAGTAGTAGATATAAAAAACCACTATCAGCTCACTTCTCTGGTCACCGCGCTCCGGATGGATGTAGGTCCCCCGCTATCAAAGTACCGAGCTCCGGATGGTATGTATCTATCAGGAAGTGACCAAAGATGATGGGGGTGTATCGAGGGAGTCGAAGAGTTCTTGGAATTGTGGTGAAGAAGTGTTGGTCATTGTCCGGAGGGTGTAGAAGAATTTCGAGGGTGGTGGTTGATGTATGGTAATTAAAATAGTAATTAATGATAATAAAAATAGTAATTATGATTGTTCTGATAAAGAATGCTGGATGGGGCTTCTCGAGGGTGATGCGGCTGAAGGAGGGTGGATGGGGGTGTTGATTTCAGGGGGTGATATAACATTAATATACCTGAGTTCATATGATTGATGTAATCTAATTAATTAAGAATGATAGGTATGTACATGCTTCTCGAGTTGATTTCAGATGATGATTTATGATATGTCATTAAGATATTAATATGATTGATGTAATTTAATATTGGAAAAGTATGTAGAAAAAATAAAGCTGATTGGTGGAATTGATAAAAAAAGAAATGGATGTCTTCGGGGAGCTGTAGGGGGATGGTGTACTTTGATTTATATGAAAAATTGGTCGCTTGATATTTGTGTGTGCGAGGAATAAACGTTTAGCATATAGGTACCTATATATCAAACTTGTCGAGACAGGCATTACGCATCCGACGAAAAACATATTGCGTAATATTTATCATTATTGAATTTAACTACCTAGAATAGCGGTTTCAATCGAATGTCAGATTCTAAATACATTAATAAATTAATACATAAATGTCGGCATTGTCCTCTGGCGGCAATGATACAAAGGAAATTTTGTTGATATAAATAAATATACTGATTTCCGTCAATGATTACTCATATTATTTTAAAGCATATTGTGCATTATTTCTCACTCAATGTAGATATATACTTAGGGGAGATAAAAACGTACGTTTTGATTTTTACCATAGGAATGTAGTATATTAAAATAACTTATTACATACAGAGCGATTTAATTTACGTGGTATTTCATAAGCAGATATTATTTATGTTACAAAGAAATGTACAATTTAAATTGATTCATGCACACTTCAAGATGATAAAAATATTGTTTTAAGTATAGTAATCTTTAGATAGTGCGATTATAGCGATTATAATATTATATAGCGATTATATAGCGATTATAGCGGCACGGTGCAAAGGAAATATTGTATACATAAACAATCTTTGTTTTTATCTGAATTTACAAACGTATGAGCTTTCTCACGGTACCCACAAACAGGTTTCGACTCGAGGCGGCACAATCTCGAGGTTAAATGATATCACCGCAGTGGTAGAAATAAAAGAACCAGATTATATTAATACTTTATTCAAATAAATTACAATATTAATCTACTTCATCATAACCTATATACTGTTCGATATTATAATTAAACAAATCTAAGACGCTGCTAGTTTCGGATTCTGGGGAGTAGTCACATGATTCATAGATTATATTATTCAGAGTATGTACCTAACCAATCATAGTACATCATCAAACTGCGCGAAATTCAAATATTAGTATACAGGGTGTATCAAATTAAAAGCTATACAGGGTGAACCATTTTAAGGAAAAAACCAGCAGTGTTTATAGAAGTCTTTAGGTAGATGAGGCATGAGCCAGACACTTAGAACCATGAGCTGGTATGGAACAGGAAACAGGTATACGTAAACAGGTATGGAACAGAAACATATGAATGTAGTATATTAAAATAACTTATTACATACAGAGCGATATATTTTAAGCGGTATTTCATAAGCAGATATTATTTATGTTACAAAGAAATGTACAATTTAAATTGATTCATGCAGACACTTCAAGATGATAAAAATATTGTTTTAGGTATCGTAATCTTTAGATATTTTGATTCCAGAAATAGCGGCACGGTATAAAGGAAATATTTTATTATATCAACAATCTTTGTATATATCTAACGTATGAGCTTTCACACGGATGTCCCCGATGACAAGTCGACTCGACTCGAGTTCGAGGTTAAGTGACATCATCACAGTGGTAGAAATAAAAGAATCAGATTATATTAATACTTTATTCAAATAAATTACAATGTTAATCTAATTCATCATAACCTATATACTGTTCGATATTATAATTAAACAAATCTAAGACGCTGCTAGTTTCGGATTCTGGGGAGTAGTCACGTGATCCATAGCTTATATTATTCAGAGTATGTACCTAACCAATCAGGGTACATCATCAAACTGCGCGAAATTCAAATATTAGTATACAGGGTGTATCAAATTAAAAGCTATACAGGGTGAACCATCTTAAGGAAAAAACCAGCAGTGTTTATAGAGGTCTTTAGGTAGATGAGACATGAGCCAGACACTTAGAATCATGAGCTGATATGGAACAGGAAACAGGTATACGTAAACAGGTATGAAACATAAAACAGGTATTTACAAACAGGTATGAAACAGAAACACCTGTGTAAGCAATAATAAATCTGTCAGTTAATATTAACAAATGACTATTGTAGTTTGACGTCTAAGATAACATTAATTTTAATGTCATTGTGGAAACTGCATTAAGCTGTCATCTGTCGGTAGACAGTAGAATGTAATGGTGAAAGGGATCTGTAATGCGGTTGGAGACGCTATCTGTAGGTGGTAGATCGTAATCAACTTAGAGGGAAATTTGAAGACTATAAATTTAATTTATCCGGTTGGTACCAGAAATAGAGTGCTGGTAACAGCGTAATATTAAAGGAGGGATATTTAAAATCTGGAGAATCATAGATTTGATGTATCAGGTTGGTAGCAGAAATAGGGTGTTGGTAACAGAGTAATATTGAATGGGGGATATTTAAAATCTTGAACTATGAACTATGTTGATTGATAAGGTTGGTAGTGGAGAGAAGGAGGGATATTTGAAATTTGTAGAATCGAGGAATGGATTTATACAGATTGAAACTGTATTAAAAACAATGTATGTCAGAACTCGGATTCGAATCAAGGTCTTCAGATTTTAAGTCTGTTGCTCTCCCAACTGAGCTATTCTGACAAGTAAATAAAACAATCATTATTGATATAAAATATAATTAATCTCTTGATTACAAACATATTTTTACAATATATTCATAAGATATGACATTCGCATTTGAGAATAACATGAAGGATCTTGAAATTGCAATATTAATCTACTTTATCATAACCTATATATTGTACAACAGATAAGCCTTATATTAATCAATTATTCCAGCTTCACGTAATTCATTAATAATAGCTAAAATTTCATTATCGTGAGAATCGGTATTTCCTGCAGCCTTTGATGCATTCAAAAGTTTCAACCTATCAACAAGCTCGTTCACATCATCCCAATAAATATATTCAATAGGTTTTTCGTTGTAAACCATACTACTTATACCTGATCCACTATGAGATTGAATAGATTTCCTACTCAGTTTACTACTTCTACTCTTAAATAGTGGTTTTACTATGTGTTTATATTTAGAAGACCGAGTTCCATTAAACTGATTCGAGGAATCATAATTTCTTTTATGTGCACTACTAGCTTCTAGAATTTCCTTATAATCAGCTAAATCTTGTTCATCGTAATCTTTTGGATTTTTCATAAATAGCAGTTCGTATAAGCCTCGTTTTCCTCCATACATTTTATTGCCGATACTTATACCTGCATTGGAACCAATATGTAGTACCGTATTACCAATGTACAATTTATTCATTTCATCGCTAAATCTGACTCCATAGGTTTCATCATAGTCATTACTTCTATTATAGAGTCCCTTTACGTAACTTCTAGCTAAAGGGGGATACTGTTCACTGTAGTCATTTCTTGTACCTTCGTACGTATCTTCAATAAATTTCTCTTCTTCTTCTTCTTCTTTTGGTTTTAATACTGCTGTTGGAAGAAATATCTTACTGTCGTTCTCTACTAATGGAACATTTAAAGATTTAAGTTCTTTTAGCGGGTCGATAACGGGTTTCAATATTCGATTAATAGTTTCTTCTTCCTCAGCTTTTCCCAATTTTAACGCTAGGTACTTCTTTCTGATAGACTTTGATGCTTTCTTGATTCTTTCTTTAAGTGCTCTTTCTTTTTCCAAATCATATGGTCGTCTTTCTTTGATCTGATTATACTTTTCGAATGTTATCTTATTGGACTTCATTGTTGAACAGAAACAGGTATTTTTCAAACAGGTGTAGAACAGCTGTTAAACAGAAAACAGGTATTTGCAAACAGGTGTAGAAGAGCTGTTAAACAAGTCTACATTGGTTTAGTGTTGAACTAATACTAACTTAATGTCTCAAATCATATACTTATATATATACTGATCAAAACCTATTTTTAAATCATCCATAAAAAAAAATAGTAATTATGATTGTTATGATAAAGAATGCGGGATGGAGCTTCCCGAGGGTGTGAGGGGAGGGTGGATGTGGGTGTTGTGCGCTCAAGAAAAAAGATGGCGGCTAGCAGTTGTTAGGTATTAATAAATAATTAAAAATATTAATTATAATTGAGAATATTAAATAAGTGTATGCTTCTCGAGGAGGGTGTTGATTTCGGGTGGTGATTTATGATATGGCATTAATATATCTGGGTTAATATGATTGGTGTGGTCTAATATTAGAAAACTATGTAAAAAATAAAGCTGAATGTAACCTCAAACCATCTTTCAGATGTTATTTTAAAAGTTATGTAATATTGTGTACTTATAAAATAGAAAGTATGAGTACTTTTTCACTTTTCGAACTGATATATTAAGTTGGTACTTAGGGTATGGTTCTAGCTACACGAGGGACCAGGTAATAATAATAATCAATTAAAACAAGTTAAATAATATAAAGTCTTTATTTACATCACAAATCACAATATACAATAGACATTTTATTATGGGATACAATTACAGTAAGTGTTTTCTAATCTTGTAAAATATATATGTAATTCAGAGTTTTGGTTTTGTGAGGGGGACAAAGTATATTTTCACTATGTTCATTTGAGTGATTATTTTTTATGTGAACTTTCAAGTTATCCTTACGCGTAAATTTCTGGTTGCATATGTTGCAAACAAAGAATACATCCTTGTGTTTGTTTCTGTGGCGGCTTAAAGCACTAGGCCAGGAAAATTTTCTGTCACAGGTGTTGCAAGCATACATGTTTACTGTATGAACCTCAAATGTTGAATAAGTAAGTTATCATATTATACGCCCTTATATACCCTTATCGCTTCCTTACCTTATACACCCTTATATGGAAGCAAACACTCTATAAAAACAATTATTTCCTATATCAATATATATATATTAAAAAAATAAATATCTCATACTCTAGTTTATGCCATGTATAATCACAATATTAGTATATCACTCTGTCTACTTATGTGAGGGAAGAGGTTTTAGTCAAATGGCTAGGATTTGATGCATCTCACAACAGTTGGATTGATAAAAGTTATATTGCTTAATATATTTTATAAGTACTATTATGTATTATACTTACCATTATTATTATTATTATTAATATATCACTGTAATTATTTATTAAATAAAAATATTACATCTGAAATTTGTTTTTTAATTATTTTTTATATTAATTAATTGGGAATAAGTGTAAAATATTAAATTTTAATTCAATATTGGACCATACTTATACATAAATGTAATTTAATTTCAGAAAAATAACCTCTTCTTATAAACCAATATGTTTTGTATATGAAATTATAAATAAAATAATTATTAAAAAATCTTCTTTATTTCTTTACCCTTATTCCCAATTAATTAATATAAAAAATAATTAAAAACCAAATTTCAGATGTAATATTTTTATTTAATAAATAATTACAGTGATATATTAATAATAATAATAATTGTAAGTATAATACATAATAGTACTTATAAAATATATTAAGCAATATAACTTTTATCAATCCAACTGTTGTGAGATGCATCAAATCCTAGCCATTTGACTAAAACCTCTTCCCTCACATAAGTAGACAGAGTGATATACTAATATTGTGATTATACATGGCATAAACTAGAGTATGAGATATTTATTTTTTTAATATATATATATTGATATAGGAAATAATTGTTTTTATAGAGTGTTTGCTTCCATATAAGGGTGTATAAGGTAAGGAAGCGATAAGGGTATATAAGGGCGTATAATATGATAACTTACTTATTCAACATTTGAGGTTCATACAGTAAACATGTATGCTTGCAACACCTGTGACAGAAAATTTTCCTGGCCTAGTGCTTTAAGCCGCCACAGAAACAAACACAAGGATGTATTCTTTGTTTGCAACATATGCAACCAGAAATTTACGCGTAAGGATAACTTGAAAGTTCACATAAAAAATAATCACTCAAATGAACATAGTGAAAATATACTTTGTCCCCCTCACAAAACCAAAACTCTGAATTACATATATATTTTACAAGATTAGAAAACACTTACTGTAATTGTATCCCATAATAAAATGTCTATTGTATATTGTGATTTGTGATGTAAATAAAGACTTTATATTATTTAACTTGTTTTAATTGATTATTATTATTACCTGGTCCCTCGTGTAGCTAGAACCATACCCTAAGTACCAACTTAATATATCAGTTCGAAAAGTGAAAAAGTACTCATACTTTCTATTTTATAAGTACACAATATTACATAACTTTTAAAATAACATCTGAAAGATGGTTTGAGGTTACATTCAGCTTTATTTTTTACATAGTTTTCTAATATTAGACCACACCAATCATATTAACCCAGATATATTAATGCCATATCATAAATCACCACCCGAAATCAACACCCTCCTCGAGAAGCATACACTTATTTAATATTCTCAATTATAATTAATATTTTTAATTATTTATTAATACCTAACAACTGCTAGCCGCCATCTTTTTTCTTGAGCGCACAACACCCACATCCACCCTCCCCTCACACCCTCGGGAAGCTCCATCCCGCATTCTTTATCATAACAATCATAATTACTATTTTTTTTTATGGATGATTTAAAAATAGGTTTTGATCAGTATATATATAAGTATATGATTTGAGACATTAAGTTAGTATTAGTTCAACACTAAACCAATGTAGACTTGTTTAACAGCTCTTCTACACCTGTTTGCAAATACCTGTTTTCTGTTTAACAGCTGTTCTACACCTGTTTGAAAAATACCTGTTTCTGTTCAACAATGAAGTCCAATAAGATAACATTCGAAAAGTATAATCAGATCAAAGAAAGACGACCATATGATTTGGAAAAAGATAGAGCACTTAAAGAAAGAATCAAGAAAGCATCAAAGTCTATCAGAAAGAAGTACCTAGCGTTAAAATTGGGAAAAGCTGAGGAAGAAGAAACTATTAATCGAATATTGAAACCCGTTATCGACCCGCTAAAAGAACTTAAATCTTTAAATGTTCCATTAGTAGAGAACGACAGTAAGATATTTCTTCCAACAGCAGTATTAAAACCAAAAGAAGAAGAAGAAGAAGAGAAATTTATTGAAGATACGTACGAAGGTACAAGAAATGACTACAGTGAACAGTATCCCCCTTTAGCTAGAAGTTACGTAAAGGGACTCTATAATAGAAGTAATGACTATGATGAAACCTATGGAGTCAGATTTAGCGATGAAATGAATAAATTGTACATTGGTAATACGGTACTACATATTGGTTCCAATGCAGGTATAAGTATCGGCAATAAAATGTATGGAGGAAAACGAGGCTTATACGAACTGCTATTTATGAAAAATCCAAAAGATTACGATGAACAAGATTTAGCTGATTATAAGGAAATTCTAGAAGCTAGTAGTGCACATAAAAGAAATTATGATTCCTCGAATCAGTTTAATGGAACTCGGTCTTCTAAATATAAACACATAGTAAAACCACTATTTAAGAGTAGAAGTAGTAAACTGAGTAGGAAATCTATTCAATCTCATAGTGGATCAGGTATAAGTAGTATGGTTTACAACGAAAAACCTATTGAATATATTTATTGGGATGATGTGAACGAGCTTGTTGATAGGTTGAAACTTTTGAATGCATCAAAGGCTGCAGGAAATACCGATTCTCACGATAATGAAATTTTAGCTATTATTAATGAATTACGTGAAGCTGGAATAATTGATTAATATAAGGCTTATCTGTTGTACAATATATAGGTTATGATAAAGTAGATTAATATTGCAATTTCAAGATCCTTCATGTTATTCTCAAATGCGAATGTCATATCTTATGAATATATTGTAAAAATATGTTTGTAATCAAGAGATTAATTATATTTTATATCAATAATGATTGTTTTATTTACTTGTCAGAATAGCTCAGTTGGGAGAGCAACAGACTTAAAATCTGAAGACCTTGATTCGAATCCGAGTTCTGACATACATTGTTTTTAATACAGTTTCAATCTGTATAAATCCATTCCTCGATTCTACAAATTTCAAATATCCCTCCTTCTCTCCACTACCAACCTTATCAATCAACATAGTTCATAGTTCAAGATTTTAAATATCCCTCATTCAATATTACTCAGTTACCAACACCCTATTTCTGCTACCAACCTGATACATCAAATCTATGATTCTCCAGATTTTAAATATCCCTCCTTTAATATTACGCTGTTACCAGCACTCTATTTCTGGTACCAACCGGATAAATTAAATTTATAGTCTTCAAATTTCCCTCTAAGTTGATTACGATCTACCACCTACAGATAGCGTCTTCAACCGCATTACAGATCCCTTTCACCATTACATTCTACTGTCTACCGACAGATGACAGCTTAATGCAGTTTCCACTACAGTCACTAGATAAATACAGTACCGCAACGTCCAGCCATTTATGGGTGAAAATAATGCGGGAAATTTAAATTTATATTTTAATAGGACTTCACACTTCCGATGTTAGAGATTGTGGTCAAGTGAAAAATAAGCCATAATGTAAAAGATTTTAATTCTTTTATATATGTTTAGACGAAACTGTTTCAATATTTTGTAAAAATATACTTAATGAAAGAACTGATACTAATCCAAATTTAGTGATTTTATCTTTATAGAAGCAATTTGTATTACTTAATAAATAATAAAAAAAAAAAAGATTTTTTAGTTTAAATTATTTATTCAATACTTACCAACAGCTTAAAATATAGGTTCTGTATTCCGTAGCGATTCTGTACTTTTTCTTAAACGGTGCATTGACCAATCAAAAGATATAGATGTACATACTTATAATTTTATTTGTAAAACAGATATATACAAAGAAAATAGGTAAGTATATCAGGTAAATGTAAAATAATGGAAATGTAGTCACTTATAGTATATTGAATACAATACAAACATTAGGAAATCTAATTTAGTAGCAAAAGATTTATAAACAATATGAAGGTAAGGGAGAAAGGTCCATTCCAAATTTGCACAAATCAGCTTGCAACTTCTTCTGAATTTCTTTTTTTGCCGTTGGAATGACTCTCTTCACTCACTTTTAGAATATCCGGAAACGTATTTGGTTTTAACTTTTTAATACCATCCTTCCTGAATGATTCAAATTGATGTAATGAAAATGATCCTACAAAATAATATAAAATTTACACTATTAAACGTTCAATTACTTCAAATTGAATATGTACCTCACAAATTCTGTCTCCAATCACATTCCTACCAATTAAATTGCACCATAATTGTCTTTTTTCACTATTTCGGTTACCAGTAGGAACACTAAATAACTTTGTACCTTTATTATAAGTGTTCTTGCAACCTTTCACACAACAATAGCTAGGCATTTTATAAATAATCTCCAAAATATACATAAACATAACAACTATTTTTGACAGGAACTCATGGCTGAATGACATAAAGAGCCGCCATTTATGGGTGAAATCGGTTTTCTCTTTTTAATGCATGGGCCATACAGGTTGCGGTACTGTATATTTATTTAGTGACTGTAGTTTCCACAATGACATTAAAATTAATGTTATCTTAGACGTCAAACTACAATAGTCATTTGTTAATATTAACTGACAGATTTATTATTGCTTACACAGGTGTTTCTGTTTCATACCTGTTTGTAAATACCTGTTTTCTGTTCCATACTTGTTTGAAAAATACCTGTTTTATGTTTCATACCTGTTTACGTATACCTGTTTCCTGTTCCATATCAGCTCATGATTCTAAGTGTCTGGCTCATGTCTCATCTACCTAAAGACCTCTATAAACACTGCTGGTTTTTTCCTTAAGATGGTTCACCCTGTATAGCTTTTAATTTGATACACCCTGTATACTAATATTTGAATTTCGCGCAGTTTGATGATGTACTCTGATTGGTTAGGTACATACTCTGAATAATATAAGCTATGTTTGTTTAATTATAATATCGAACAGTATATAGGTTATGATGAATTACATTAATATTATAATTTATTTGAATAAAGTATTAATATAATCTGATTCTTTTATTTCTACCACTGTGATGATGTCACTTAACCTCGAACTGAGTCGAGTCGACTTGTCAGCGGGGACATCCGTGTGAAAGCTCATACGTTAGATATATACAAAGATTGTTGATATAATAAAATATTTCCTTTATACCGTGCCGCTATTCCTGGAATCAAAATATCTAAAGATTACGATACCTAAAACAATATTTTTATCATCTTGAAGTGTCTGCATGAATCAATTTAAATTGTACATTTCTTTGTAACATAAATAATATCTGCTTATGAAATACCGCTTAAAATATATCGCTCTGTATGTAATAAGTTATTTTAATATACTACATTCATATGTTTCTGTTCCATACCTGTTTACGTATACCTGTTTCCTGTTCCATACCAGCTCATGGTTCTAAGTGTCTGGCTCATGCCTCATCTACCTAAAGACTTCTATAAACACTGCTGGTTTTTTCCTTAAGATGGTTCACCCTGTATAGCTTTTAATTTGATACACCCTGTATACTAATATTTGAATTTCGCGCAGTTTGATGATGTACTATGATTGGTTAGGTACATACTCTGAATAATATAATCTATGAATCACGTGACTACTCCCCAGAATCCGAAACTAGCAGCGTCTTAGATTTGTTTAATTATAATATCGAACAGTATATAGGTTATGATGAAGTAGATTAATATTGTAATTTATTTGAATAAAGTATTAATATAATCTGGTTCTTTTATTTCTACCACTGCGGTGATATCATTTAACCTCGAGATTGTGCCGCCTCGAGTCGAAACCTGTTTGTGGGTACCGTGAGAAAGCTCATACGTTTGTAAATTCAGATAAAAACAAAGATTGTTTATGTATACAATATTTCCTTTGCACCGTGCCGCTATTCCTGGAATCGCACTATCTAAAGATTACTATACCTAAAACAATATTTTTATCATCTTGAAGTGTCTGCATGAATCAATTTAAATTGTACAGTTCTTTGTAACATAAATAATATCTGCTTATGAAATACCACGTAAATTAAATCGCTCTGTATGTAATAAGTTATTTTAATATACTACATTCCTATGGTAAAAACAAAACGTACGTTTTTATCTCCCCTAAGTATATATCTACATTGAGTGAGAAATAATGCACAATATGCTTTAAAATAATATGAGTAATCATTGACGGAAATCAGTATATTTATTATAGATTTTGTTGATATCGGAAATATCAACAAAATTTCCTTTGTATCATTGCCGACAGAGGACAATGCCGACATTTATGTATTAATTTATTAATGTATTTAGAATATGACATTCGATTGAAACCGCTATTCTAGGTAGTTAAATTCAATAATGATAAATATTACGCAATATGTTTTTCGTCGGATGCGTAATGCCTGTCTCGACAAGTTTGATATATAGGTACCTATATGCTAAACGTTTATTCCTCGCACACACAAGTATCAAGCGACCAATTTTTCATATAAATCAAAGTACACCATCCCCCTACAGCTCCCCGAAGACATCCATTTCTTTTTTTATCAATTCCACCAATCAGCTTTATTTTTTCTACATACTTTTCCAATATTAAATTACATCAATCATATTAATATCTTAATGACATATCATAAATCATCATCTGAAATCAACTCGAGAAGCATGTACATACCTATCATTCTTAATTAATTAGATTACATCAATCATTAGAACTCAGGTATATTAATGTTATATCACCCCCTGAAATCAACACCCCCATCCACCCTCCTTCAGCCGCATCACCCTCGAGAAGCCCCATCCAGCATTCTTTATCAGAACAATCATAATTACTATTTTTATTATCATTAATTACTATTTTAATTACCATACATCAACCACCACCCTCGAAATTCTTCTACACCCTCCGGACAATGACCAACACTTCTTCACCACAATTCCAAGAACTCTTCGACTCCCTCGATACACCCCCATCATCTTTGGTCACTTCCTGATAGATACATACCATCCGGAGCTCGGTACTTTGATAGCGGGGGACCTACATCCATCCGGAGCGCGGTGACCAGAGAAGTGAGCTGATAGTGGTTTTGTATATCTACTCACAGTATAATGCTTTAGCATTATACTGTGCCTATATACAAGGTGTAACTTTAAGTGGAGGCCATATTTACAGGGATAATAGTCTTAGTCGCCAAGAATGCTAATATGAATTTATTTTTTTGATTTTGCGGAAAATGGCCGAGTTATAAATGTTGTAAAATTTTGCAGGTAAAATCTTATTTCGGCGCCGCTGGCCGAAACCAACATTCGACTTCAACCTTGAGTCGGTTAGTTGTGTCGATGCGCTGAGCAGTGTTGCCTTTTATCGCATCGACAACGACTGAGAAAATGGAGTCGTGATAATAATTAATTTATTAATTGAGAGGTAGCACTGAGGTTAAATGTACAATAAATTGTATAATCACAATAAATAAAAAACCCATTTTTAATAATTAATTGGCAATGTATAAAAGTAATGAGGTTATGTTATAATGTACACCTAGTTATAAATAAAGAGCAGCCCACTTTCTCAAATTATTTTTAGTATTTTATTGCTCTTTTTTACGCAAAATTATCTTTTCGTCATACCTTCCTTGCAAGTAGACCGTTGTAACATGGTTTTTTGAAATGTAAGTGGCACATATCTGATCACAAATGCTTGCAAACTGTATTTTCGACCATAAAATTGTACTTACGACCCTAGATACATAAATAACTATTTTCTGCATTAGACCGTTAATTAATAGAATACTATAACGTAGCTTTACCGCAAAACATTTGATCTGGAGGCCGCCTTACGCCTTACAATGTGCGGGGTAATACAAACCAAAAGAAGCTTTGCACCGAAAAGCACGCTACTTTACATTTAAAAGTACTAAAAGTAGGCTTTCTCGTTTTTTCTTTTATTCAGTTCTACAGGCAACAATTAAATGTAATGAATTAATGAATGACTTACTGTTTCTGTGTTTAGAGACAGGTAGGTACCTACCTACCTACCGTGATGAACAAGGGAGATAGGTTAACCTTCTAACAACGCGTTTTTTAAGCACACACACTAAATAAAACTTTAAACACATGAGGTAGCTACTAACTCACTTTTTATAACTCTGCATTTTGAGTGGCACTAATATTTACCATTGACCTAGTCTCTTATTCACGAAGGACACACGACAAAGTCACTGTCACTGTTTGGGCATTAATTTGAATCTGAATGAATTAAATTAGATGTTGCAAAGTCACAGCATAAACTGTGGCAAGACTGTTGCGTTACAGGTTGCATAGTCGCATCTTTATAGCGTTCCCCGTGTTCTTTATTTGTTGACATAGGTCAGGGATTAAGGTAGGTCCAGATTTTAAACAAAATTATAGTATGTCATATCGTAATCGTTATTCTAAGCATGCGCAATGCGCCTGCTCCGTATAACGATTGCTATAACGCGAATATGCGAAGAAGTATTTGAATTGAAAATGAAAATTTAATATGAAATAACGGGATCTGGTGCTGGTGTCATTTTTTAGTGACTGCGAAGATACGTGCGAGACGGTAGCTTTGCGATTGTGTTCGATTAATAGTTTTACTTTTCAGTGAAATTTAAAAAGCTTTATTTTGTGTAATTTAGTGATACGTTCGGTTTGGTGTCATTTTTAGTGAAAACGAAAGATACCTACGTGCGGGACGGTAGTTTTGCGGTTGTGTTCGATTAATAATTTTACTTTTCAGTGAAATCTAAAAAGCTTTAGGTATTTTGTGTAATTTTTAATGATACGTTCGGTTAGGTGTGTTCTGTGTTTGAAATAGTGTTTGGTGGTGTTTAGTGTTCAAGGTAAGTGTTTATATTATAGTTGCAGTGTCTGTGTGTGATATTAAAAGTATGTATACCAATCAAGAAAAAGTGGATATGCTTCGAGCTTATTTTTTGTCAGGAGAAAGCGCAAGGGCTGCAAGAAGACAGTATGAAGAAGAATATCCTAACCGACGAACGCCAAACAGAAAAACATTTGTTAAATTAGTTCAACATTTGAGAGATTATGGAAGCTTCGAACCTCACTATAATAATGTCGGACGAGAACAAACAAGAAGAGTAAGGGATTTAGAGCCACAAATTCTTGATGCCGTAGAAGAAAATCCTGGAACTAGCTCACGAAGGTTAGCTTTAGCACATGAAGTATCACACATGACTGTGCAACGAATATTAAAGGAACATGGATTGCATCCCTATCACATTCAAAAGGTACAGTCGTTGAATCCAGAAGATTTTCTGAGACGTGTCGAGTTCTGCCAGTGGTATAGGACAAAATGTAATGAAGAAGAAAATTTTTCAAGATGCGTTTTATGGACTGATGAGGCGGGATTTACCAGAGAGGGCATATTCAATATGCATAATAGTCATGTTTGGTGTGATGAAAACCCGCACGCAACGAAAGAAAACAATTTTCAAGAAAAATTTTCGATTAATATTTGGGCTGGTATTGTAAATAATACATTGGTTGAACCTTACAGAATGCTTGAAAGATTAAATGGCGAAAGGTACTTAGATTTTTTAAGGAACACACTGGATGACCTACTTGAAGATGTACCTTTGAATGTAAGAAGAAATTTATGGTACCAGCATGACGGGGCACCACCCCACAGTGCACGGATTGTTACAGAATGGCTCAATGAACATCAAGAAGACAAATGGATTGGTCGTTTCGGGCCAGTAGCTTGGCCGCCGAGATCCCCAGATTTAAATCCATGCGATTTTTATCTGTGGGGCCACATGAAAAGTTTGGTGTACACGTCTCCTATTAATAATGTTGAAGAATTACGTGCAAGAGTGGAAAACGCGGCCAACTACATAAGGGATAATATGGATCTAGAAAAAGTAAGACAGTCTATGATGCGACGAGTTGACGCATGTTTAGATAATCATGGAGGACATTTCCAGCATCTGCTATGAAGGAAGAAAGAAGTTTAGGTAAGTAAGAATTAGAGATTATTTTATTAATTTTTATTATTAGAGCAAATATTTTATTGTCTGTTATAGTTAAAGAAAATATATTTTTATTTGTTATTATTGAATGTTACATTTTGTTATAGTTGGATATTTTATGTTGTTTTGGAAAATAAAAAAAAATTTTAAATTTATTTTGTGTTTATGTGGGAAAATATGGTTACTGGCGAACACCCACTAAAAAAAGTAACGCTCCAATAGCAATACCTCACGGGTGGTGTGGAAATTTGCTTTGTTGAATAAAATTCCTCATGTTTCAGTTGAATTACGACATTTGGCAACTATGTATTTCACCGTCCGTGGCGCGCGCGATCCTTGCGGTACGGAGTAGCGCCTTCCAGTGGCGGGGTACCCAATTTAATAGAAAACCATTTTAATAAATAATTATTTTTCATGGCGGAATTTCGAAAAAAAAACTTTAGATATGTGTTCCTACAATCGAAAGCTACCACCACTACAAATATGGCCCCCACTTAAAGTTACACCCTGTATGGATGCCACTCCATGAAAAATCACATAGATTTAACATTTCAGTTTAACTATATAAAGTAAAATATAAAATATACAGGGTGAGCCACTAGTACGTAGATGATCTATGCCTCTGCATTGAAAGTTATACAATTATTAATAAATACGAAAATGTTTCTAGTTATATCAGATTTGCTAATATTATTTGCTGTAGTTTCTAAGTAATTTATGGCTATAATAAAAACTGTTTTTTATTGCTTTTTGGATATAATTTTGCAATTAATTTTGATTTAAATAATATATAATTATATATTAAATATAAAATGAAAATAAGATAATTTTTTTGTCATATTCTTATACACTATTAAAGGGAAAGGGTGAAATAGGACGGGGAAATCTAAGAGTTTTGGACAAATCCTTGTGATTAGAATGAGCGGTAGATATATTATTATTATCATTAATATAAATTGATCTAAATGTAAGATTAAAACAATTTTTAAATGCATGGAAATAATATAGACGGTGTATTATTTGAAATTTTCGATAAATATTACAATTCCCAAAAGATAATATCGCCTTACATGATGTGAGCAGTTCAGAAAAAAATAGTATTGATACTTACGAACTATGGAATACTAATGGCATTATAATCAAGTAAATGATGTATGTAAGTCTTTCAAAATTTTGGTCATTTTCTACATTAATTGGTCATTATATTCAAGTTTGGTATAGGGAATGCTAATAAAAGTGGTGAAAGAAAATTAATTAAGGAATTAAAAAATGTAAAAATATAGGTGTGACATTTAGAAAATGAAAATATTAGTTTGTATTGCGGTACTTATTGTACGACTTCCTGTAGTCGAAAATAATTTAAAAATGTATTAAATTCTACAAACATTTCCCATAAAAAATATATTTTTTATAACCAAGTTGTATGAGTCGCCCATATATTATTATTTTTAAAAACAAGTTTGCGTTTGAAGAGTTTTGAACAATTACTACTTTTTTGTTTCTGTTATTTACCGACGGCGAGCTGGGAGACGAGCAACCCCCAACCTGGAATTTTTGCCGAAACCCCACTTGTCGTGCGGCTGCGGCTACGTATCTTTTATTGTGTAATGTTTTATTGTATAATGCTATGCAAAAATTTTTCCAATAGCTCAACGGAACAATGGTGAAATTAGCGTTAAAAATTTTGAACCACGTTTACTTACATTCTTATGTATTTACACACACAAGTGAAGTATAAAAGCTTGTATAAGAAAATTCTATATAAAGTTTGTAATCTTATGAAATTTTAAGTAAATAAAAGGTTAATTCGCGGAATGTTAAACAGTTTTTTATATATTGGTATGTGAAAGAGTGTATCGATATATGAAAGTGTTAAAAAATATTAAATTATGTTTGTAAAAAAGTGATAATCGATAGAAATAATTAAGAAATCAGCCCAAATGAAAAATATCGTAGTCATTTCTAATAGCAAATTTCTAACACGAACAAAAATATGTTTGTTTTATTTGGTTATACCTACTTCCGAATAAAAATGCAATGTGCATATAATTTATAATAATTATTCTCTTACTTCACCGATATTTTTCTTTATGCAAGGCTAAGCTGTCGCTATCGCGTGGAACCCAGAATCCAAAAGAAAATAAGTATCTAAAGTTGTATAATATTTATGTATAAACAAGTTTTAATCATATTGAAATGTAAAACATATATCCCGATTTATTTTTAAAAATTATGAATCAATCCTCCTTGATTTTCTAATTAATGTCGTAGGCATTTTGTAAAAAGAAAATACTGGCAGACGCTAAATTCTAGTTAAAACATAATATTACTAAGTATATTATTTTCTAAATTTTGTGGCCTAGCTAAACCTAAGGATTTTTAACTTATATAAACCGGTCAACTCATTTCATCTGACAGGTGAAGGACGAATATGTATCTCATCGCATTAGCAAAGTGGTGGAGCGAACTCTCTCCCGTTTTTTGTTCCTCCGCTGTACTGCGTGCTCTCTTCTTCGTATGTGCATTTCACCCGCCTCATAAACACATAAAATGATACGAGTTCTAAAAGTGCTGAAAACCGGCAACGCTGCATAGAAGTTTACTATGATTTCCAAGTTTGGTTCCTGACACTAGTTCCATCTTGCGGATGAGAAACAAAGTAATTGGGGGTATACTTGTATCTTAAGCTGCTTGTAAGTTATGATTATAATTATAATTATAATTTTAATAATTGTTCAAATTGTTTATTTTAATTTTGTGGTTAGTAAAAATTGATTTTTATATTTCTATATTTATCAGCTTACTTATCGCCTCCTGATCGGCAAGTAGTCACTTACAGATCGCTAATTTTTAAACGTCGCTTATAAATGTCTTGACAAATTCAGTAAAGGTGTCAAATTACGTGAGCGTGTAAACAGTATATTTTAGTATGTGTTTCTAAAAATAGTATATTATAATATAGGGTAGGTATAGGTAAAAAATTTACTTTATTGTGGCATTAAACTAGTAGAGATATGAGGAATAAATAAATCGAACAAACTTCTATACAGAACTTTCATAAATAACAATCTGAACCATTTGTTGTTGTTTATGATCCGCAGTGGCATTAGTTGTGATATCCCTTATTACAGCTTCAATAGCGTCCTCCCACTCTTTTTGTTTCACTATCTTTTCTTTTCGATTGGATGGCTTTCTCGGCATTGTGACCTAAAATATCATACATATAAATATATACTATGATTTATGATTCATTCATACTCAACTGTAGGAAAGTAGATATAAAAAGATTCAATAGAACAATTCAATTTTATGAGTTAAACATTTATTGTAGTATGTACTGGAATAAAGTTATTTATATCGTCACTCGAGGTGATTTTCTTATAACTGAACAAATTTTTTTGAATGAAATGACAACTAAAATGATACATTTATCAGGCAACCACAGACATTATTTGAAAACTTTTTCTGAACGAAATTTCGGTTTTTTGAAGAATGTACTATAATGAGTCTGTAATTCATTTGAAGTGCATTTTCATGATTCATTGTAGTCTTTTTAGGGATTATACCATCTCTAAAATAATAGAAAACAGGAACACAGAAGTATGTATTTAAATTAAAAATATTCAAAGTGTAGAATCAAGGTAAACTTCTAAAGCTTGCCCTAAAACAACCTCTATAGTATATAGTATATAAGTATATGTATGTATGTATATATATATATAGTTACTATTATATTATATACATAATATGTACAGGGTGGGCGGTATAAGACTGCGTATCCCCTTATCTTAGAAACTATGTGAGATAGAAAAAAAAGTTTTATTTAAATGTTGTTTGCGTTAAAGATGTCGGTATTTTTTTAATATAGTTATATTTGTAGCTCTTCAATATACAGGGTGATGAACTAAACTTATCTTTTTTTAAATGGAACACCCTGTATATTATTACATTTTTGAAAAGCTCTTCAAAAGACTTGTTCAACGATATATAATATGATGGGTCTGTAGCCCACCGTTTCGGAGCTATTGACTGTTATCTTCAGGAAAAGGTTAATATTTATAGCGAGCTAGAAAAGTTACTGATTGAGGTGATAAGCTGTAATTTGGGCCAAGAAATTCTAATTTGGTCTATTTTATGAAACTTCTGTCTAATACTAAAATAAAAAAAATTGCAACAGTGATGCCAAGTTTCGTGAAATTTAATTTTTCATGATTTTTTTAAATGGAACACCCTGTATTTTATTACATTTCCTGAAAGTCCTTGCAAAGACGAGTTTATTGATATATAATATCAGGGGTCTACGACACACCATTTTGGATTAATCTGCGCTTCTCTTCAGGAATTGACACATAAGTTATATTTATATATAGTTATATATATTAATATCATATTAGTAATATGATATTAATCCATCTACATTTTTCAAATTATATATCTAGAATTTCAATAACACCATCCGAAACATGCATAACTTATGTGTCAATTCCTGAAGAGAAACGCAGATTAATCCAAAACGGTGTGTCGTAGCCTGATATGATATATCAGGCTACGACACCAGGCTATCACCCTGATATTATATATCAATAAACTCGTCTTTGCAAGGACTTTCAGGAGATATAATAAAATACAGGGTGTTCCATTTAAAAAAATCATGAAAAATTGAATTTCACGAAACTTGGCATCACTGTTGCAATTTTTTTTATTTTAGTATTAGACAGAAGTTTCATAAAATAGATCAAATTAGAATTTCTTGGCCCAAATTACAGCTTATCACCTCAATCAGTAACTTTTCTAGCTCGCTATAAGTATTAACCTTTTCCTGAAGATAACAGTCAATAGCTCCGAAACGGTGGGCTACAGACCCATCATATTATATATCGTTGAACAAGTCTTTTGAAGAGCTTTTCAAAAATGTAATAATATACAGGGTGTTCCATTTAAAAAAAGATAAGTTTAGTTCATCACCCTGTATATTGAAGAGCTACAAATATAACTATATTAAAAAAATACCGACAACTTTAACGCAAACAACATTTATATAAAACTTTTTTTTCTATCTCACATAGTTTCTGAGATAAGGGGATACGCACTCTTATACGGCCCACCCTGTACATTATGTATACAGGGTGTCCCCGTTTTTTCGTTCATAACTTTGGCAAAAGATAGAGCATGCAAAAATAATAGGGTTTTTCCTATAACATTTTTTTCTAAGACGCTTCGTTCTCGTTATACGGGGCGTTCAATTTTTAAAAACAAATTTTATTTTCTTTAATATTTACTGAACCTATAAATATTTTTTGTTGAAACTTGGCACACACTAATCGTGATAAAAATCTAATATTTTGACGTAAAAAATACTTTTCGACTAAAGACAGTGCCGTAGTTATGGGGTTTTGTTAGCATTTAAACCCCCTAAACTTCTACGCCAATGGCGAAAAATGATTTTTCGATACAGAAGTTAGTATTTTGATGCTTTGCCTAAAAAAAAGTACCCTTGACAAAATTCGCTAGGAAGCCCCCTTTCTGAGATATTTGGAACATTTAATAACGGTTATCTTATGAAATTATTTAAATCTTGGCTAAAAATTATTATTGTAGAATTATGCAGGCACTGCAAGTTTAAATTTTTAACAACAGTATAACACTATTGACATATGTCATGTTTAATCAGTTTGTTTGCTTGTAGTTTGTGTAATTTGTTGAAATAAATTCTCATTTCAACCCCCTCCCCCCGCAGCGTATACCCTAATGTGAAAAATAATATTACAAATACAATATTATAATTATTACAAACGGCAAAAACAATAATAATTTACAAATGATTTAATCTAATAAATGCTCAAAATGATATCCTTCTTCTTGAAAGCAAAGATGACATCGATTTCTTAATGAACGTCTTGTACGAATTAGCATGCCATTATTTATTTCATTACAAGCCATTCGAATACGATTTATTAAATCTCTATTGTTAACTGGGGTCGCATATACTTTTTTTAAGAAGCCCTAAACAAAAAATCTAGGGGATTGAGATCAGGTGATCGAGCAGACCAAGCAACTGGACCACCTCGACCAATCCACCTTTCCCCATAGACAGTATCTAGCCACTCCCGAACTTGCCGTCCATAATGTGCAGGACAACCGTCTAATTGCATCCAAGCATTTCTTCTCTCGGGGAGTGGTATTTCCTCCCACATGTTAAAATGATTTGTTTCCAAAAATTGAAGAAATGTAGCGGCATTAAGTCCATCCGGTAAAGGTATGGTCCAAAAATATTGTTGTTGAAAATTCCAACCCACACATTGACACTGAATTCTTCTTGGAAATTTCTCGGTCTTATACCATGCGGGTTTTCATGGGCCCATAAATGTAAGTTATGAAAATTTATAACTCCCCGTTGAGTAAAATGGGACTCGTCTCTCCACAGTATTTGCCGGAGAAAGTGTTCGTTGTTATTCAGGGAATTAATAATAAAATTGGAAAACTCTAAACGCCTTTCGTTATCTCCTGGATGTAAAGCTTGTATGGGATGTAGATGAAAAGCTCTTTGACGATCTTTGTGCTAAGTTTTCCAAATTGTAACACGAGGTATATTAAGAATGTGAGTAGCTGTTCGAACACTCATAGATCTTGTTTCTTCAAATAACCGAAGAACACGTCTAGTTCTACCTCTAACTAAAACATTATTATTTCTATTTTGTTTTCTCCTACGTGCAGGACCATCTTCTGAAAGATGCTGATGAACTCTTCTGAATACTGCTGGGGATAGATGTCTTATATTTGGAAACCGTCTTTGGTATTCAGCTGCAGCAGCTACGGAATTTCCGTTACAAAATCCATAAACAAAATGTATATTTGTGTATTCTTGATTAGTAAATCTTACATGTCGTAAACGACATTATTAACTTATTTAAACTATAACTGTAACTAATTTCAACCAATTAAACACCAATCCAACACCAATTTAAACAAACTGATTAAACATGACATATGTCAATACTATTGTTAAAAATTGAAACTTGCAATGCCTACTTAATTTTACACTAACTTTTAGCCAAGATTTAAATAATTTCATAAGCTAACCATTGTTAAATGATCCAAATATCTCAAAAAGAAGACTTCCTAGCGATTTTTGTCAAGAGTACTTTTTTTTAGACAAAGGATCAAAATACTAACATCTGTATCGAAAAATCATTTTTCGTCATTGGCGTAGAAGTTTACGGGGTTTAATTGCTAACAAAACCCCATAACTACGGCACTGTCTTTAGTCGAAAAATATTTTTTACGTCAAAATATTAGATTTTTATCACGATTAGTGTGTGCCAAGTTTCAACAAAAAATATTTATAGGTTTAGTAAATATTAAAGAAAATAAAATTTGTTTTTAAAAATTGAACGCCCCGTATAACGACAACGATGCGTCTTAGAAAAAAATTTTATAGGAAAAACCCTATTATTTTGCATGCTCTATCCTTTGCAAAGTTATGAACGAAAAAACGGGGACACCCTGTATAGTTACTATATACATATACTATATTATAGTATATTTATATAATATAATAGGCAATAAAATACATATTTGATAAATTAACTAAATTTCATCAAAACAATACTGACGTAGTTTTTTCTGCATAACACCAAACCACTAAATTGCACTCGACGCCCGTTTCGCTAACCAAGTTGGCATCATCTGGAAATGATTAAAACTCTACAAAATTCTGTAATACTACAAATCATATTTTGAATTATGTCTACATAAATTCATTATTATAATAAAATCTAAAACATATTAAACACTAAACAGCTTTTCTCTAAACGTTTCCAGTCGATCCTCGACTCGTCAGTAGATAGTTCGTGTGAAAAATAATGTATTTCTAACATTTTTATATTTATTGAAAACGTACAGGGTGATATTTTTTAGGGGGTCATGCCCCTTATTATCGTCCAGAACTTTTTTGTGGTGCGCCACTGACTGCTAATTTGCCAAAATTTGGATTCCATGTTCAATTTAGAAACTTTATCGTCTCTTGCATTTTTACCGTAGCTGTAACAGTTGTCGAGTAATTTGAAAAAGTCTATGAAAGAGTATTTTATTAAAAAAAATATATTTTCATCAAAATTTTCACTAAAATCAATTATTGTCAAACGAAAGTTCATTAATCTAAATTGTCAAAGGTTACATACTTACAGTACAACTTTTTCCACTAATTTCTTATCCAACGTATTATGGACTGATGAATCTTGCTTTACCCGACGTGGGATAGTAAATTTCAAAAATCAACATATTTGGGCAGAGCAAAATCCACGTGCTATTAGGCCAAACAAAATCCAAAATAAGTTTAGCATTAACGTATGGGTAGGAATTTTTGAAAATCGTTTATTTGGACCATATTTTCTGCCAGAAAGGGTCAAAGGGTTCGCAAAACTTCTTAGAGTTTCTAGAAACCGAGCATCCTAATATCTGGGAAGATGTCCCTCTAAATTTAAGACAACAAACTTGGTTCCAGTTGGATTGCTGCCCAGCTCATTTTGGAAGAAATGTATGAGCTTGGTTAGACGACAATTATCCAGAAAGGTGGATTGGAAGTGGAGGTCCAATCGCACGGCCCCCAGGTTCCCCAGATATAACACCAATGGATTTTTTTCTGTGGAGCTTTCTTAAAGAAAAAGTGTATGCACCTCCTGTTCAAGATGTTGACGATCTTAGAGGGCTTATGCCATGCTTGCGAAGACATATGAGTTCATCACTTAGTTTCAGTAAGAAGGTCTATTGAATCGCGATGCCGATTATGTATCCAACAAAATGGATAACATTTTGAAAATTTTAATTTGAAAATAAAATTATTTCGGGTTATTTGTAAAGTTATTTGTATTTGCCTTGGTTTATTATTAGTTCTTAATTATTTTACTTAGTTATTAAGTCTCTGAAATGCTACAAAAAAATAAATAATTAGTGGCAAAAGTTGTACTGTAAGTATGTAACCTTTGACAATTTAGATTAATGAACTTTCGTTTGACAATAATTGATTTTAGTGAAAATTTTTTTTAATAAAATTTTCTTTCATAGACTTTTTCAAATTACTCGACAACTGTTATAGCTACGATAAAAATGCAAAAGACAAAAAAGTTTCTAAATTGAACGTGGAATCCAAATTTTGGCAAATTAGCAGTCACTGGCGCACCAAAAAAAAAGTTCTGGACGATAAAAGGGGGCCTGATCCCCGAAAAAATATCACCCTGCACGTTTTCAAATTGTTTACATATGTCAAAATTTGTGGACCATCATAGGTAATCTACCGTAAAAATTTGAATAAATTATCTTAAAAACTATAGGAGCTGAGAATCATCCCCTAAAATTTTTTCCTAAACTTACCCAAATATCATCCTACCCGAAATAATAAAAAATCCAAAAAAACCACCCCTAACCAAAAACTACCCTTATTTTGTTAAACCTCCTAAATCGACCCAAAAACTATCCCACCCTAAATAATAAAAAATCCGCCATACCAGCCCTTATAAACCCCCCTTACATAATAAAAATTCAAATCCCAGCCCAAATATCCTTCATAAACAATAAAAAATCCGTAGACCACCACCCTGAAACCCACCCACCTTATCCCAGCACTACTCAACAGTAAAAGCGTCAGATGCACAAACAGTTAAAAACCACCACACCCTGAGGCAAGCACTTTGCAGTGGAGAGCCTCGTGGAACCGACCTCTCGCCTGTCCATCCATCGTCCATGTGTTTCAACCAAGAAGTAAATGCTCGCTCGTTGCCGATGTTAAATGTTCATTAAATATTCAACAGAATGAATTCCAAAAATTATAAATCAAGAACTAAGCGAATTCTTGAAAACGCAAAAAAATGATAATATTTTAGTAGTATTTTAGCATAATTAGTTTTAGGTTATGTAAGTAGGAACATTTTGTTTGTTGCAAAATTTCCCGCCTAAAACCTTTAGTAAGCAATAGGAATCGCAATATAAAAAAGAAAAATTCATATAAACTTGTAGCTTCGTTTTCGAGATACAGGGTGTTCAAATTAGTAAAATAATCTTATTTTTTCAAACATCTCACCAGCTACCTAGCCGATTTTGACAAAATTTCTTCTTAGGGTATAATAAGTAAGTGGTGTAATTTGCTGTAATTTGTTTTAATTTAATTTTTCTACGGGTGGCAGTGGGGCATCATCCTAAGTAGATGTTTAAAAAAATTTAAGTACGGCACTGCCGATCAGAAGTTGATATTATTATTAGATTAAGTGATTAAAGATACAATTTTTTAGTCTCTTGTATTTGTATATTTCGCTAAATTTTCGAGAAAAAAAAATTTAATTGGTCTATCAGTCCTTTCCAGGAACGGTAAGCAAGATAGACAAAACATGTGAGAGACCAAAAAATAGTATCTTTAATTACTTATCTAATAATAATTATAAAACTTATAAGAAAGCAGACGGTGTCAAATTATTATTTTTCAAAATATCTCGTCATAATGTCCTATCGCCGTCTTTGGAAAAATTTTAATAAATCTACATGAAATTAAGCTTCATATGTGCGAAGTTTTATCAAAATGGGCAAATTGGTTTTTTAGTTTTTGAAAAAAATTTATTAACTTTACTTAACACCCTTTGTTTCCAGAACGAAGCTATACATACAAAAGGTCATGAATTTTATTTTTGCAAGTTCTGTCCCCTATTTTCCAATTAAAACATAAGATATCCTTTATATTTTTTAAATTATAAAATAATTAAGACAGACGATTTCAGATAAAACACACCTATTACCTCGTCTTTAATCAATTTCTTGAATATTGAACGAGTGTCTGGTTCGGCGATCGAATTACTTTGACCGTCGACGAACGGAATGTCAGTGTTTACTGTATACGAACCATTACGATTAATGCCAATATTTGCCCGTGCCCGTTATCGTTTGTTTTCGCTGCGATCTTCTGCCAGTCTTCTGTATTTCCTTTTGCTTCAATATATCCTACATATTTAACATCAATCAGTTTTTTTCAGAGCTAAATTACATCGTTTTTCAAGTTTCTCGTAAGTATAAGTAAAAATAAAATTTTAAGGTTAACTAAAAAACATTTCGTTTTTCAGGTCGACATATTATGCCTTTTAGTGCAGAATAAGACGCCTTTATTTTAATGGCTCATTTTCGGAGTGGAACTAGAAATGAAGACGGATGGATTATGGACATACTCCGTGCAATCTTGCATTGAGCAATTTGTGACCCAATTTCCAGAGGAAAACCCTGACTATGACACATTCTTAACCCATAAATTGTAATGTACTTTTTAAGTCGTTCCATGAGGTTGACTATTATGCACCCCGTAAAACACCCAACCTAATTGTTGGTGGCTTAAGTTTTAAATTTTTCAAATATATTCTGCGATGGAAGCCGCTGATTGGCTAGTAAACGGTAGTCCTTCAAAATAAAACGAAAACGCCGGTGTGATTTAGGTAGGAAGGACAGACAGTTCCAGGCTTTTACAATATACACATGTGAGCTATTTGATATATATAATTTATTCACTTTCATTATTGTTTGAGATTATCATTATTAGTACAGAAATGCGATCATAGCGATTTGTTATTATTAAGTAATTGTATTTCATATATAATCAGGATTTACCTGGATTTTAGGTAAATTATTTAGGGGTGGTCAGTGAGATTTTTTTCGTCACCCTATATGGTGAGAAGTAATACGATTCAGACCAATAGAATATAGTTTCAACATTATTTTATAAATTTGTGAAGCTGTGCTCTAGTCAGAAGATTATAGAAAATATAGTTTTTTTTAAACCAAGAATTTGAGTTTTCTTGCCTCCATTTTGTTTGAATCCGATTGCGACTATTTAACCACGTGATTGTGCCCTTTGGAAATTAAGTTCCTTCTTAGCGTTATAATATATGATTATATTCAGCCTCGTCTCATAAACAAATAGACGTAGTACCTCCGCCTCTGGCCGGAATATCCACAATTTTTTAAAGCTTACCACAAAAAACTAATCACTAATAAGTAACCAGTCTTCATCTTTGTGCCGGCGTGTTCGCATAGGGCGAAATTTTTCCGACGTGTTAGTACTAAAAATTTGAACACTATGCCCAAAAGAGGAAAAAGTCGAAGTCGGTCGCCTGTTCCCTCAAAAATGTATAAGTTATTACAGAAAATGAGTGGTAGGCTTGATAAATTAGAAAATAAACAGTCGCGAATATCACGGGTTAATCGTAATAAGTCTCCTGCATCGAGCCGTCGTCGTATTATCTCAACTTCGACAAGTGACGGTGAGACAAGTGATTCTGCTAGTTCGGCAAAAAGTTCTTATGTGTCAGACGAAGAGAGAATAACCGATCACGAACAAGCAAAAAACAATGAGAATAGACAGGATGAGATAGGTAAGAAAACGTTAGGTGCAAGTGCACCCTTGATTTATTCGGGATAATAAATATGGTGTTGTTACACAGATGAAACCTTATAGCATTCATATTTAATTCTTAAAGGGGAGTTAATGCTTGCAAATCAGCATTTAATATAATGAATATCTGTTTGGGATAACAGAAAAAAACAGGTACTTTTATTCGGGAAAATGAAAGTAACCTTATACTGCTAAAATGTCTGTTTGGGGTAACAGACGGAATATTTCTGTTCGGGAAAACAGAATTAACATAAGAAAATGTATGTTTGGGATAACACACTTTTCTTAACAATCTAATTTAACTTTAAAAAGTTTTAAAAAGAAAAAATTCTTGCAGATGGTACAGTACACCCTGAAAATCCTGACAACACTGCCAATGACGATACTAATAGGCCACAGGTGGACATATTAGACAGGTGGAGTATTTGACAACAACCAGGTTTTCTGGTACATTCCCTTCTGGAAAATATTTATACTATTTAAGATTGGCTAAACTAGCCTTCAACGTTCACCTATATATACTTGTAAATTGTGGGGTACTCTTAACACAAACAATTATTTGTATGTACTCTTCTGAGACGAGCCTGCTGTAACCTGACTGCAAGATCTATAACCTGCTAAAGAACTCTGGACGCTTACCACCTGCAGATCCCTAGATAAGAGGATTGGACGGTCACGTACTGGCCTTAGCTAGTACGTGACCGTCATCTGGACTAGAGCTCTAGCTTCCCCACTTGGCCACGGCAAATCCACCAGGATCCAACCATCAGCAAAAGGTTAAAGGTGAGAGTACTGATCTCAAGGAGAAGGAACAAGATTGTAAGAGTGTCACCGAACCTCATAAACATTTTTGTAAAGTTAGCCCAGGTTAAAATTTCATGTTTCACATTTTTTTTTTCATTATTCTAGTAACTGTTCCATCATTTGTAAATCCTTATTGTTTAATAGTAATTTATCATTCATTTGTAATCTTCTTAACCTTGATTGATTATATTGTATTCAACTACATTTATTTTATATAGTTTTTTTGTCTCTTATATTAAAAAATTATCCTGGTGCCCAAATAAATTGTCAACACTCAAAGCAGTCCTACGAATACTTCGCCCTAGTATCATAAATCTCCCTGAGCTACCGGAGTAATGTCAGTGAACTTAAGGTAGTGGAATTGCACATCCCTAGCTTATCTAAAGTTCATTGCAAAATGTGCAATTGTTAAGAGATTTCAAACCAAACACTGCACTTGCAAAGGTAAATCGACTGGCAGCCGACTGTTCTCACAGAAAATGTTATCGATGATACAGAGCAACGAATTAATCAAAGTCCAACAAAGCCTGTGTCAAAGTTGGCCGCTCAGACAGGTAGGTAATTTTTCATAATATGTTCTCAATATGACCCAATATTCTCAAGTTTATTTTAAAATTGCTTTGCAACTTAAAATCAGCAGCTTGAAAACTTTATTTGAACTGAAAATTAAGTTGTGTTTATATAATATTAATGAAATTTTCTTTTTTGTAGGTCTTTCAGTTAGAACATGCCATAAAGATTAAAAAAAACGACTGCATCTACACCCCTACAAGATAACCGTTGTACAAGAGTTGCTTCCCCTTGATTACGGAAGACGATTACGTTATTGTGAATGGTTTGTCCAAAACATGAATAATAATTTGTTAAATTTGACATTTTTACTGATGAAGCATGGTTCCACTTATCAACTTATGTAAATAGCCAAAATTATAGGACGTGGGCTGCAGAAAATTTTCACACATTTTTAGAAACTAGCCAACATCACATAAAAGTTGCCGTTTGGGTGGACACGTATAGGACACGTATAGTATATTTTCCTACGAGACGATAAGTAGTGAAAGATATCGAAGAGTTATTTTATAGCCTTTTTTAGCACAATTACTGGATGATAAGTTGCAAGTAGGTTATTTTCAACAAGATGGAGCAACTGCACATACCGCAAGAGTGACAATTCAGTTTTTAGAGGAGTTTTATGGTGATTGTCGTCAGCCTGGCAGGCCACAATTCTTGACTTAAGTCAAAACCCATGAGTCCAGTAACCCATAAGTCCGGTGATCTGGCTGGTCACCGGACTTAACGCTTTTAGATTACTTTTTGTTTGGGCATTTAAAAAATAACGTTTTTAAAGTTGCAGTGCATAATATCGAAGAATTAGAAGCAGCGATTATACGAGAAATTAACAATATAACTGACCAACAGCTGCAAAATGTATTTGAAAATATGAATAGAAGAGTAAATTTGTGTATAGCTAGTAAGAGGAAAGAGGAAAAGAAATGGACACAAGTGCTACCTGCGATTGAAGATGACTTCAGTCGCAAGATAACCGTTAATAAAACCATTGGATTTTCACCGCATATGTTGATGTTTGGTGAAACCCGACGCTTAAAAGCCGCAGAATGTCTGTTAAGCGAGATTCCCATCGAAACCCAGGTCGGGGACGTCGAGTCAGCACAACAACAAGCAGTGCATCGTATGGAGTCAACCTTTACAACCTTTACACCTTCATCGAATCGACATTGAGAGACTGCAAACATATCACCAAAATTGCAAACAATCTAAAATTACCCTCAGACTCTACTCCACGAAGTCATCACCCATGGACGAACTCAACCCTCATCATCCTTATTTTCATCATCGGAGTAGCTGCTACTTATTACCTATGATAAGTTTTAGTAGTTCCCTCACATATACTTCTATCTGTAAATCATCTCTACCAAATCGAGATTTTAAAGCGGTAATAGTCTTATCATAGTTTTCACCAACAGCTGGATAACTTTCTACCAATTGCCTGATCCTGCTACCTGGCAGAGTAGCCTGATTTAGAATACTGGATTTTATCTGCCTGGTCAATATCGCAATCCTCGTGTATTTTTCTGAATTGTGCCCAAAACGGTAGCCAATCCCGAATATTACCATTAAATTTCTTAAACTCTTTGGTAGGTAATTTATATGTGAGCCTACCTGTGGCACCGTTGACGCTAACTGCATCTGAGAGTATAGAGGTTGCAGCATCCTGATCCCCAGTTACAGAATATCAGAATGAAAATCAATCAATCAATCAATCTGAAAAAAAATTGAAAAAAAAAATCCACATTGTGACATTTATTTTTATTAGCATTAGCATTTATTTCTAGCATCGAAAAACCATCATATGCTACTCTCTGATTTTACAGTGCTGTTGCACTAATCATACCCCGAACTTATTTTTTGTAGGTACATTAATGAAAAGTTACATATAAAATTGAAATTTATGTCCATTACTAGTTATACACAAATTTACTCTTCTATTCATATTTTCAAACACATTTTGCATCTATTGGTCAGATATATGGTTAATTTCTCGTATAATCCCTGGTTCTAATTCTTTGATATTATGCATCGAAGACTTAAAAACGTCATTATTTAAATATTCTAATAAAAAATAATCTAAAGTAGTTAAGTCCAGTGACCTGTGAATTACATAAAAATATTATGAGAAAATTAACTAACCTCACAAGTGTTCATAATATTGAATTTACATGGAATTTAGTGTTACATATGGAAAATTGATAACAACTAAAAAAATTTACTTACCAAGTTAATCTCCTAGTGATTAGTGAATAATTTTTTTTTTTGTTGAATTGTCAACTGTATTGAAAAGTAAATATTAAAAGACTTCACAACATTTAATATGAATAAGCAAAAAGATATGCTGAATAGCTTTAACAATTTTTATTAAGCATTTTAATTTAATCTTCTGAGTAAAGGAAACACATTAACATTTATTTTTCATTAGAAACAAGAACCAACATCAAATAAACCATTACATGCTACTATCTGATTTACAAGTACCATTGCACTAACAATAAATCTAAAAATTACATTCATATATACATTTAGATATTACATAATATGTTGAAAATGATGTCCTTCACTAGCTATGCACAAATTTACTCTTCTATTCATATTTTCAAATACATTTTGCAACTGTTGATCAGTTATATTGTTAATTTCTCGAATAAACACTGCTTCTAATTCTTCGTTATTATGTATACTGCAGGTTTACGTTTTTTTTTTAATTGCCTAAACAAAAAATAAACTAAAGGCGTTAAGTCCGGTGACCTGGCTGGCCACAATTCTTGACTAATTAATCTATCACCATAAAACTCCTCTAAAAACTGAATTGTCACTCTTGCGGTATGTGCAGTTGCTCCATCTTGTTGAAAATAACCTACTTGCAACTCATCATCCTGTAATTGTGCTAAAAAAGGCTCTAAAATAACTCTTCGATTTCTTTCACTATTTATCGTCTCGTAGAAAAATATAAGACCTACTATACGTGTCTTTGACATTGCCACCCAAACGCCAACTTTAATGTGATTAAGCTAGTTTTTAAAAGTGTGTGAGGATTTTTCTGCAGCGCACGTCGTATAATTTTAAAAGATCAAACGAACTTACCTAAGTGAAGTTCGATCTTAATTATATGAAGCGCTTCGCCCGAGATGATCATCACTATGTAGTATGCCTATTTCCTGCCAAGGTGCCACAAACTTTTAAAGAACTCTAACTTACCATCCTCTCCCTCTGTACTTCCACACACCTGTAGGATCATTTATCCATTTGCTTATTGTTTGTGGAGAAGCAGGATGATAAGGTTTTTTATATGTAAGATACAATCTGTTATGTTTAGATGTCCTAAGATGTGATGTACGTGATTTATATGTTGTCAAAACACCGGCCACACATAGACCGGGGTTTTCACGAAAATAAGGAAGGAATAACGTGGGTTGATCTACATTTTTCCCGGATGTCTTGATCCTAACTGGAATTCTTATCTCCATAGCATCCTCCTTCTCCACGACATTCCTTACATCTATGAGAGACAACGTCTCGACACGGTGTGCTGTTGCTAACGCTACTAACATAACCACTTTCTGTGTTAGGGAAGCAATATTCATTTTGCAAAGTTGATAAGTGTCTTAGTACAATACTCGGATCCCAAGTCACTTATATTTTGGCCGACTTGGGCGTATGTCGGGCGACTGACTGTCCTGAAAAAACGTTTTATATCAAGGTCAGAGTCCAGGTCTGATGAGATTTTCATAGCTAGCGCCGGTCTAGCACTATTCAAGGTGCCGTATGAGGCCCCCTTCCCCAATTCCGCGGAGAGAAAATCCAATATCCTTGGAACATCATAGTTATGAACATTAACTCCCCATTTTTGGCAATAGGTCCACCACTTCTTTAATTCCGAGTCGTATTGCCTAAGAGTACTAGCTGCGATGGAGGAAGCCATCACCTCAACTGCCGTACTGGAGAGACCTCGGAGTCTAAACGCTTCTTTGATAAGCGCCCCGCCACCAGGGTAAGGCTTCTCCACAACGGATGTTGGCGTCTGTCGGGACAGAACAAAAGATTAGCATTGGGTTTTAGATAGATTGGAGGTTGTGTTAACAATGACATAAAAACGGGGAACCACGGTTGCGCTGGCCAGTGTGGGACTACTAGGATCCCTTCAGCCTCATCCGAGATTATTTTCGGAGCGCCTGCGAGATCATCGCGAAAGGTGGGAATGCGTAGAAGTAATAATACTTCCATGATACAGTAAACGCATCAATAGCCAAGGCTTCTGGATCTCTCTGCCACGAGATGAACAAATCACATATCGTATTATATCAATCCGCGAAAAGATCTATCTCCGGAAACCCGAAAGTATTTGTAATTCTAATAAAAGCAGAGTCTGATAAATGCCATTCCGTTTCCGGTATAAGCCTGCGTGACTGCCTATCTGCCCTAAAATTGGCTGACGACTCTACGTATGACGCAAAAATCCATAAGTTACGGGACTCACACCATGACCATATATCTCTAGCTAGCTCGCTCAATTCTTTATATCGTACGCCACCCATACGATTGACATAAGCTATCGCCGTTGTGTTATCTATTCTAAGGAGGACATGACAGCTACGCAGATGCTTAACGAAACACTTGAGACCGAAAAACGCCGCTTTCAGTTCCAGAAGGTTTATATGATAATCTCGCTCCCGTGAGTCCCAAAAACCATGAGCCGTCTCGTCTCCACAGACCGCGGCCCACCCCTTTTTCGACGCATCTGTGTATATTTTAACCGCGTAATGCTCTCGTCTCATCTGCGTCTTTGCATCCACGATCTTTTCCAGCCACCACGAAAAATCCTCCTCAAGCTCTGTCGAAAGCTTCATCCTATGATTATAGTTATCGGAGTTATTCCGGAGTGCCAGGTATTTTCTCCTCTCCAGTCTTTTCGTATGTGCCCAACCATACGAAACCGCTGGACATGCAGCAGTCAAGAGACCCAACAGCTGTGCCAGCTCTCTAATTTTACAACTATTTTTCCCTTGAAATTGACTGATTTGGTCTCTAATCTTCTTCTGCTTTGTTTTGGGAAGGCCCAAAGTCATTGTATGCGAGTTAAATTCAAAACCCCAAAAAATACATGATTTATTGGGAACCGTTTGACTTTTCTCATAATTGATAACAAAACCTAGATTTACCAACATTCCCGAAATTATCTCTATATTCCTCTTACAGGCTTGATAATTGTCACTCATTAGTAAAAAATCATCTAGATAAACTACCCATAAAAAACCTCTAGATCTGAGGTACGAAAGAATTGGTTTTATTAACTTCGTAAACACATAGGGGGCGGTACATAATCCGAACGGGAGGCAATTACTCACAGTTTATTATCAAATTTTAATCGCAGATATTTCCTATGTGACTTTGCTACCGGAATCAAATGATAAGCCTCTTTTAGGTCTAGTATCCCCATATAACAATCATGAGAAATAAGTTTTAGGGCCGTCCTCCAGTCCGCTAATTTAAAATGTTCAGGATATATGAATTTATTTAATTTTCTTAAATTAATGACTAAGCGGTTTTTACACCCTAGGGACTAGAAAAATATTTGAGACAAATTGCCCGAGCAGGGTGAACAAAGGGAGACAGCTCCCACCTTTTGTAAGTACTCAATCTCAGTCCGAACATTTTTTGACTCGGTATTTGATAATTTTATCTGCAGAGGCTCTAATTCCTGCATGGGTTTTTGACTAAAAGGTATGCGGTAACCCTTAATCCACCCTAAGATACGTTTATCATTCGTAATTTTTTACCAGATCTTTATAAAATCCTTGAGGCGACCTGCATGTTTACCTACATTACTACTTAATAGCGCCTCCTCCCCCAGGAAGGTTTTTCTTCGACTCGTCTCTGTGGTTGAGGTCTGCGATAACGGTGTTTGAGCGTCTGCTTGCCCATCTCCGTACTCTGATAGCGCTCCTCTCGACTCGACTTCTGTCCGTCCCTCCGGGGCGCCTGATACTTCTGGTTGGACGGACTCTTGTAGTTTAAATGTTGCCTCGGCGGTAACTTATCTCTGCCAAGTTCCAGGCTTGTCTTTTCCAATGATTTCGATGATTTTAACGCCTCCCCTAAGTCCTCACCATATAACCACTCCGTGACAGGAATTTCGGCCAGGGTTTCCTTATATTTCTTCTTCAGGGTAGTCGAAATTAATATCCTGGATTTCGATTCACTATGGTGTAAATCGGAGAATAGCCTACCTGCATCGCTTACCAACTCTATCAGATGGTGATTTATCATAGACTGCTCCTGCTCAAACAATAAGGTAAGAGTCTCCCATAACGCAGAAAGCCCTGCAGCAGCTTGGCCCTGCGACGCTGCTAGACGAATGTTGCTGCTGCTGACGACGCTCTCGTTTCAATGCAACCTCTGAGGCAGAAGCCTTGACTTCCATGTTTAATTTCGGCGGGCGTAACGTCAAACAGTTTTTTGCAGGCGGGTCTCAACTAGAGTCTTCCTGACCTCCACGCTTGGAATCTAATCCACGCTTGAAAATATCCCGGCGTGACACAATGTCTTGATGAATGGGTTTACCATAGGCCTGCTCGCTTTTCTCGCTGCTCCCCAACCGATTCAGTATGTCCTCCTTAAAATTCTCTGCCACCGGCTGCTCATGAACTGAAATTAGGGAAAAGAAAATTATTATATCACTTGATATAATAATATCATAAACGAGAACATTTCCAAACTTATTCGTCGTATCTAGTACAGGAAAAAAAACTGTAATTAGTGTGCCCATTGCAGAACTCTGACTTACTGGCCCTAGTGAGCTTACTATAGGACTCTATAATTACTGGTGCTACAGCGTTCCTTGAGAAAACCAAAATCTATGTCGAGGAGCACTTACTTGCTTCCTCTATCGGCTAATAGAAACTATAATTGCCGGCTCTGCCCCGAGTCTGCTACAGGAAACTATAATTACCGAGAGATGCTTTACTTGCGCTCTCGCTCTTTATCACTAATCGAGGTGACTAGTAGAATTATCTATGTCTGTATTATCGGCAAAGCGACACACCTTACTGTGGTCGTACCATAACTTTCGTTTATGGTATAATGCCAGGACATATTTTAAAAAACAAATACTTCCGTTCTACTAGACACTAACCTGGGGTATTTTCATCAGAGTCTGAAGTTCCAGAAGTTGAAATAACTCTGTTCCTCCTGGTCGGCGCTTGGGATCGCTAAAGTCTCCTAGGAGGCGAAATATGGCGTCTTTTTCGTACCCTGTGGTTACGATTTTCCAGCTTCTTTATACGTTTTAGCAACTCCCTTGGGTCTAACACTTCCTCTGATTCACTTGATGACGAATCCGTAGTCGAGGACGAACTGCCACGATGTTTCCTCTTCATTTTACACAGTTTTACAAAATAAAACAAATTGTGATCCACACTCTGGCACAAAATAAACAGGTGTGTGGAGGGAGAGGATGTTAGAGGGAGAGGATGGAGTTAGAGTTATTTAAAAGTTTGTGGCACTTTGGCAGGAAATAGGCATACTACATAGTGATGATCATAGAGGGCGAAGCGAGAATATAATTGACTATTTACATAACCTGATAAGTGGAACCTTGCTTCATCAGTAAAAATGTCAAATTTAACAAATTATTATTCATGTTTTGGACAAACCATTCACAATAACGTAATCGTCTTCAGTAATCAAGGGGAAGCAACTCTTGTACAACGGTTATCTTGTAGGGGTGTAGATGCAGTCGTTTTTTTAAAGCTTTATGGCATGTTCTAACTGAAAGACCTACAAAAAGGAAAATTTCAAGTTGCTAATTTTAAGTTGCAAAGCAATTTTAAAATAAACTTGAGAGTATTGGTCATATTGAGAACATATTATGAAAAATTACCTACCTGTCTGAGAGGCCAACTTTGACACAGGCTTTGTTGGACTTTGATTAAATTAGTTGCTCTGGTATCATCGATAACATTTTTTGTGAGAACAGTAGGCGTACCAGTCGATTTACCTTTGCAAATGCAGTGTTTGGTTTGAAATCATTTAACAATTGCACTTTTATGGGTTAAGAATGTGTCATAGTCAAGGTTTTCCTCTGGAAATTGGGTCATAAATTGCTCAATGCAAGAGTATGTGCAATATGTGTATGTAGAGTGCACGGAGTATGTCCATAATCCGTCTTCATTTCTAGTTCCACTCCGAAAATGAGCCATTAAAATAAAGGGGTCTTGTCTAACTAACGTCTGGCGTCTTGTCTGACGTCTCCACTAAAAGGCATAACCTTCAAATTTTAGTTTTACTTATACTTACGAGAAACTTGAAAAACGATGTAATTTAGCTCTGCAAAAAACTGATTGATGTTAAATTGTAGGATATATTGAAGCAAAAGGAAATACAGAAGACTGGCAGAAGATCGCAGCGAAAACAAACGATGACTGGCACGGGCAAATATTGGCATCAATCGTAATGGTTCGTATACAGTAAACACTGACATTCCGTTCGTCGACGGTCAAAGTAATACGATCGCCGATTGGCTACTTTCAATGTCAAATCACATATAACGCCAATTGCGTGCCGTGACACGGAAACGTGCGTTTTAATGTAATCTACACCTTAAGTTTTAGTACTTTTAAAAGTGACTAGCTTTTGGTGTCCAACACGAAGAAAATAAATTCGAAGTCCTATCTAGTATCTAGTCCACATTTAAGCAAAACCATTTTTATCCATTTTCCTAAAGTTTGAATGGACACCTTTTTATAGGATTTTTTAATAATGATAAAAAGAGGTTATATTTCCTATAACAGGTTTTGCTTTTTCTAAATATTCAATTAGAGTTTTCGCTACACATAAATTTGTATCCTTTGTAAGATATGGTAAAGTTATTATAGGATGTGATTTGTTTCTTTGTGATGTCTTTAACCGTGCAGAAATTGGTATACTTATTTTATTGTTTTCTTTTTGAATGTCATTTATATCGATTAGAGATAAAGTTTGAAGGCATTGTCCAGAGGCTAAGGCCAATAATGACACCAATTTATGCGAAAGCATTTTAAAAGATAGTATCCGAATTATTTTTATCTTTAAAAAAATTAAGAAGAATTACCGGATACCAGGTATTTTCGTATTTTGGAGTGTTAGGTCTTAATATATAAACTCCTTTAAAAAATCTTTGCATCCTATAATCTTGAGATAGATCTGGACCTGCTATTTGTGCTATTGCTGCTCTGTACGAGTTGAGGGAACTGAGCGATACACCTTTTTCAAATTGTTGGGTAAGAAGTTGTAAGACTTTGCTACTGAAATTGAAAAGGGGTCTCTAAACCCTTTATTTTGCAGAATTCCCACCACATTTTTAATCCGGAGTTGTACTGCTTTAATGTCGTCTCTGTTATTGAAGACACAAATTTCCAGCGATTCTTCGGGAACTTTGCCTATGAGTAAAGCTTTCCGGATAATCGTTCTGCCATCGGTGAAAGTGTGTTGCTTAAGGGATGCGGAATTCTGCCAAAATAAAGAAGTTTCTTATTAGGAGAAAAAATTATTGGATCACTTGTTAAAAGAGATATAAATACTGGATACGAAGGTTGAGAAACCCAGTTAGGTACCACTAATATAGTACCTTCTGCTTTATCAGCGATTATTTTTTGTAATGTCTTTGATATTACTGAAAACATTATCTACATTTATTAATGCCCGTGAAAATGTAATACCTCTCATGGCTCCAGGAAACGAAGCAGCAAGAATTACATTCACGATGCTTCATATAAGAAATAAAATAATTGGTAAAACAGATTCCCAGAACTAAAACAGTTACTAATAAATTTATTTGGTGACCAACGAAATGAATCTCGCCTTGCCGACCTTCACACTTTCAAACAAAGATCCAAAGAGACACCACTTCAATTTGCAGACAGATGTATTGACTTACGATGTCTGTTATTATCAAAACTATCGTGCGAAGATACATCTGTAGAAATAAAACTTTTAAAACACAGTCAAAGTCCTCCAGTGAATAGACTCATGCATCAACAACCAGATCTCCTAATCAGAGAAACTCGGGCCAGTCCAGGCAACAACAAAACATTATGCCAAGAAATAAACCTTCTACATATACACCAACCCCTATGGAAATTGACTCTGGAAGAACACAGCTCACTAACAGGACAAGATTCACATCAAATAATAATGCACCATAACAGAGACAATAACCGAATTCTAAATTTGAAGAACTACATCTCCAAAATTCAGATGAAATTGAGGAGAATAATTATCTATCCCCTAAAGACACATATATCGAACAAGAAAACTACGATGACGAATTTGATTACCAGGCTCATTATCAAGAACAAGAAAACGCAAATTTTTCTAGACGAGCCTCGGAGACAACAGACAAACAGAACTAATAGAAGAATAATTTTTTTTGGAGAAATGCTCATCACATTTATTACACTGAAACATACTAAGTAGCTAATTAGAATAAACCGCAATAAACCGGATCTCTTATTCCACTAACTAAATCAATATTCATCATAATAAGAGTTTAAAACGGAAATGGTGGGGACGAGATGGGGATTATTGGAGTGGGATGCTATCTTGTTAAGTTAGTTTCTATTCTATTTCCCATGTTCCCATGTTTTCCAATTGATAAATCTATTTATCAAAAATATTTAAAAAATTTATCTAAGATTCATGAAAAATATGTATTTCGAAATAACCGTTTTACATAATTTTCTTGAAAATTGATTCAGTGATTACAATTGTTAGTATATTCTTCTCTTGACCTTTATAATAGGATATTTTAGGTGAGTATGGAATGGAAATAATTTAAAGTTATTCATTTTAAATCATAGATTATAGTATGTTATTCACACTAGGTCATGGTAGGTCATTCACATTCGGTCATGACCGGTCATTGAAGGCCAGAGGAAAATATCTCTTGTTTTTTGTGAACCAAGTCATAGCCACTAAATCATATTTTTGTTAAGTCAATTTTGTATTGTGTCAATCTTGAGTAAATAAAAATAAAATCACTATCATTTATGCTTAATTATTAATTAGTTTGTACATTAATGACTCATGGCTAATGATTGTTTTAAATTGTAATATATCTTTCCGCGAATCTGCTTCCCAACGACGACCATAGCCGGAGCTAATGTCAGTAGGTTCTAGTGGATAAGAGCCAATTAAATTTCCACTAGGTTCATTGCAAAGGAAAAGCTGATGTGAAGAGTAGAATACGATATTTATTAATTAATAAATTTATTAATTGTGGTAAATACAATTACCAACAATTGTTGTTAACCAAACTAAACTAAAATATAATAAAGTAGTAAAATACTTACCACCGTAAGAACTTTCATGAGATCTTGCTGAAATGCAAGTACATCAAGGCCTGGTGCATTATCGGCAAATTTTCTAAAATTTTCTGCCAAAGGACCTCTCAAAGCTCGCAACTGTCTCCAGGATTTAGCGTACTGACGACGAACTAACTCAATAATAGTGGAAGTGAGTGCTAGGCCAACCAAAATATATAACGTGCAAAGTAACATATATTTGGGCTGTTCTGAAAAAACAAAAAAATATATGTATATATATAGCGGTCAAGGCGTTAACCTGACTGGTTAAATTAAGGCAAAGAACTAATTCAAACGGGATTGCAATCGGCATAATAGAAAACTACTCTTTTTCTCCAAATTCAAGCTTTCGAAGCCATTTATCGCTCCTCCAGGAATACTACAAATTCATTTAATTACGAGTATTACATACAATACAGCATGGTACTTACGAAAAGTAGAGGTTAAATATAAGTAATTGACTAAATTGTTACAAAAACATATATATAAAAAATAACAAATGTTGTCAACAATATTGTAACGTTTGCTTAACCACCAAATAGGTTTAAACTCAAACTCTTTGGCAAAACAACAACAGTCTTTATTCTCTCTAGATATAACTCACAGATATAACTATAATCACAACTGTCAACTATATTCAACCTTCACTTAGACGTTTCAATGTATCCTGCACAAGCTTTCAGATTACTCTTCTTCTTTGATTATCCGCCGGTCTTTATATATCTTTTTAACTTCTGGAAGGTTCGCGAGTACTCTTTTCTAGTTCCGGATTACAATGGAATGAATCTATATCACTTGACGAAAATTCGAGATGAGAAACGTCAATCAGAAGATTTTACCAATATTAAAATACAAACAATAAGAACTAAATTAACGAAATAGATAAGCTTATAAACAAGGTAGGTGAGCTTCCGTAACACTGCCCCCCTCTCAGAACTGATCGTCTCGATCAGATTACTCCATTGTCCAAATGGGGCTCTTGATAAGGCGTCAATCAATCTGTGTGAACAATCTTCATCTTGAAATCGAAAAAATAATTTTTCACTCCACCCTAATGACCAGGCTGCTAAACAGAGATAGCAATGCTTAAATGAATGGGAGGGAAATTTAAATTATATTACAAGTCTCAAGAACAAAAGAAAAAAGAAAAAACACACCCATCATCAACAGTGCGGGTAAAATTCATTTAAAAAATCACTACAAAACACTGAGAAGGGTAGTCTTCTTAATAAAGTTATTTTAAATGACCAAATAAAATTCTTTGTCAAATGGAAAAAGGAGAATTCACTAATTAAAAAGTACTATCAACTCAATTCTTGTTACTGATATTTTTAAACTGTAAAAGGTAAGTGTAGGTATATCAGACGGAGACTGTTCGTGGCTATCTCCGTTATTCACTTGAAGATTCTAAAGACTTGGCCATGGCAGGATGAGATTATCCGAAAGGGCGAAATTAAAAGACGATGATACTTTCAGTTTTCTAATTCCATTGAAACATATTTTCAACATCTTTAATGATTATCGAGCCGTAATATGTGGTATGCAGACGTTTACAGACGCAGACAAGAGCCAATAATGATGACAATTTCTTTTTGATACGTGACAACAATTAAACTGTCATTGAATGCTGAAAGTTTCCCCACAGAAAGAATGCATCTAAATTATGGAAAAAAAGATTACAATGAAGCATATTACAGGTACACAGAAGACTTACAATCTGCCATCCAAAGGATACGTGGCGAGGTTAGAGACCTAATTTTCGGTGAACATCATGATAGCGTGTACGACACGCAATCCATCCAAGATGAAGAGAGTAGATACGAGGAATGCCAAAGAACTGTGCAAAGTACCAACACTGCGTCGACTTGTGTGATAAATTTCAAGATGGAAATCTCAGCATGCAGAAGTTTTGTCGAGAATATATATATATATATATATATATATATATATATATATATATATATATATATATATATATATATATATATATATATATATATATATATATATATATATATATACGCGTATGTCATTTCCTGCAGAACATGCTGACAAGGAAATTGCAAACTTGTATTATTATTTAGAATTTAAATTTAGAATCATGAGCCAAGAGCAAGATGCTAAAATCTCAGATATTTGACATTCCCCATACCTAACATCGCGTATTTGCCGCCAGGCACCAACAATTTACATACTTAATTTCAGGCCGCCATCTTGACGATAGCAACCTACTGCGCATATTTTTTCTATCCGCATTCACGACCAGTTACAACATTGTTCTTTCTATCCGCATTCATAGGAGTTACGTATGAATTACGTATAATAGAAAAATTATACTTAGCAATAAGTATTACTCTGATATTTAAGCACGTCTGTCTGGCCTAGTCTGGCCGCGCCGGGCCGGGTCTGGCCTGGCCTGGTCTGGCCGGGCCGGGCTGGGTCTGGTCTGGCCGGGCTGGGCTGGGTCTGGTCTGGCCGGGCCGGGCTGGGTCTGGCCTGGCCTGGTCTGGCCGAGCCGGGTTTGGCCTGTCCTGGTCTGGCCTGGTCTGGCCTGGCCGGGCCGGGCCGAATTCAATCTGGCTTGGTCGGGCCTGGCCGGGCCATAATTGTCAAGAGGTCTGGCTTTAATTGGGCCAAACGTTCGGTGGGTTTATCTGGCCTGGCCTGGCCTATACTCTGTCGGGCCGGGCCTGGCCTGGCCTGAATTTTTTTAAAAAGTCGCAACTCTAAAGTCTTCTTCTTCACCCCCTGAAGCCAATGACCAGCAGCTCCGTGCTCTATGTCACTGCTACCTGGCCATCCAGCTCGCTATGACTTTACTTCCTGTGGAGAATCGACCCAGTATATCTACTGTTTTTGTCAAATTCGAGAAATAATGTACTGGAAAAAATGTTACGCAATACTCTGAGAACGTATTGGCATACTTTTCGGAAATGGCACAAAAACTGAAGAGTTTTTATTTTTTAAAAAACAAGGAGAAGGTGATAAGCCAAAGAAATCGAGAGTCTTGTTAAGGAAACAGTTCCAACATTTTTGTCTGATGCTTCTAATGAAAAGTATTTGGCGATAAAAGTAATAAAATTATATTTTGTTTGCTTCATATTGTCCTAACCAATTTTTAATTTTTCAGGAAATTTTGTTATTTGGTATATCTGGGGCATTTCGTTGCGACGAACTAGTGAAGATGACAATCTGACAATGACAAAAATCATAGTAGGTTTGTAGTAAACAACAATGCTAACTACAAAGTTAACCAGTTTCAACCTTTTCCTTAGTCTCATAACAAAATGGAAACTATATGTAGATTTCAGTCTTGGAGACTTTGCCTGTCAGTAAAGTCACCTTTCCACCTATATGGAAATTACTTAGGGTTTGGCCAGAAGGTAAGCAGATACATGAGATCTTTTACTCGAAATAAACTGTCTATTATTCTAGAACCCAGTAACTTAATAGCCTGAACAGAGCAGTTGGCGGTGTCAGTGTTCGAAAGGCGGGATATGGGGGCTTCTCTAAAGCTTATCTTGTGTTCTAAAGTATAATAGATCTTTACCTACAATAACTATTTACTACCTCCGTCAATAGAACAAACATTTTCTTAACTAAAATTACAGAACCTTACAAAATCTTCGGTATATGTGCAGCAGAACAAAAAATAAATCTCACGTTTAAGGTGATAAGCTTGAGTTTGGTGGAACATGTGTTAACAGGTCCACTTAAATATGACCTGTAACAATGTATATATTAAAAATACATATTCACACGTGGTTCTACCTTTCAATTTTTTTATATCAGCTGCCGCATACTATCTGTGCTATCATACTTATACTTATTTAAATAAAACCCCGTTTATGCAAGAGGATTTTAGGTTAGAATCATAGTTTTATAGTAACTATGATATAAATTCAGTTGCTTGAACATGTTTAGAAGAACATTTAGTTCTTAGTTTTCTCACCGATCTCAGTCCGAAGAGGAATCATTTTAAAAGTTAAATCCCGAGTAGTACAAGCGTTTTTTATTACACATGATTAACATGGATGTCTAATTTGGGAATGGCATATTAATATGGTTTAAATATTGTCCTGGAATTTTATGAATACTACTTGCCCCTTTGTTTGCTGAAAACTGTTCTAATGAATTCAAGTTAGTTATCACTGTTGATTGCTGTCTCAGGCCTATGTTTTAATGGTTATGTCACCGGATGATCAGATATGCATTGGATATTATTTGGTTATTAATTATCCAATAAATGGATAATTATAAATGAACGAGTATATGAGCATAAATAATATATGGTCATATGAGCATAAATATATGCTCTTTTAAATTTTATAAAATCTTGCAAAAAAATCGAGAGGAGAGAGATCTAGGATCTAGATCCACCAGATGTATAGGATCTAGGGAAATCTATTGTAATCTGATATACAGGTAAGGCCATCTGATGGTAAACTTATTTTGCCATCCCTAACAGTGACCATCCATTAAGTAGACCATATAATTTGATTTATTTATCGAAACTGTTACTATCTTTTCTTTCAGCTAGCTCATTATTTTCCATTAGGTTTAATATCATCAATGGGTTCTTCACTTACCTATTCAACAAAGGTAAAGTGGTTTCTTATAATAAATACACGATAGATAAAATTGAACCTGCGACCCATGCTCTAAACAGGTGAACAGCTGCCGTCCGTTGTGTTACGTAGTATCTCACAGAATAACAAAAAATTACATTACAAATCTTGGAATGTATAATGCATTTGATTGTATAAGATATTCCATTAATTAGTTCATGAATAAATGCAATTAATGCATACATTTTTGTTTGTAAAACTGTTATTATATGTATTTTAAGTAACTTACTAGAGTATCATCTGACTCAGTGTTAATTTCTTCTTCTTTCTTCATTATCGTTTATCTTTGTGCCCTTTAGGGCGTCGGATTAGCTTCTGTATTACGTGTGTTTTTAACGATTTCTTACATTCTTTTCAGCCTTGTGCCAACGTTTTCAGTTCTCTCAGAGTTTTCCCTCTGCTTCTTCCCATTTTATCTATTCTTTCTATCCAGTTGTTTTTCGGTATACCTTTCTTTCTTTTCTTTCCTTTTCCTGTCTTTATCATTTTCCTTACTATTCTTTCTGAATCCATTCTTGTTAGGTGTCCATACCAATTTAGTTGTGTACTTTCCAGATTCCTCGTGATCGAATTTTTTTTTAGTCATTTTTCTTACCTCTGTATCCTATTCCTATCATGTTTTTTCGACTATTTTCCTAAAGTACTTCTTTTCAATAGCATTTATTTGTAATTCAAAATCACAATGTCAATCTGACAGAGATTACTTTTCATACAAAAAGTTCTACCGTTCTATCGTACAAACATTCTACCGACGAAGAGTTGAGGATCAACTCAAAACATATACTGCCGCCATTAACAAGAAAGTCGTAAGTGCAATTTTTGGCAAAATGAGGTTTTTGGTTTTTTACTAAGCCTGGGGTATCTAATATCGAATAAAATAGGAATTTTATCGAAATTCGTATTTTAAATATAAAAAAATATGTTTAAAAAATTGTATTGTACATTCTAAGAGTAATTATGCATAATACATAACATAATCAACGCATGTGCACTGTTTTACCGTATGAACAACATTTTGATATAAAAAACATAATATAAACAACGTAAGTATGCACTTGCGTTGTTCTTGTCTAGCAATTTGGCATTATTTATCTCAACGAGACGAGAGCACCCCGTAACTATAAAATACGCTTATAATACTTAAAAGCGATTAAAAACATGTTTCTTTAAGTATGATTTTATTTCCGGTATTCTAGTTTTATTTTGAATACAGTGTGTTCAGGTGGAAACTAGTAATGTATAAAAAATAAGGTTAGTTTAAAAATACAAAATTTTATAGCTAATTAGGTACGTTTTTTGTTCCTAGTATAATACAAGAATTACTTAATCAAAATAACGTAAGTGCACCTATTTTATTAGAAAACGATTTTATTTACAAAGTAAATTACGTTTAACCTACGGTATAATATCGCAGTTAAAGTTCTAGAAAAATATTATCCCGTTTTGTGTAAAAGAAATAATGTTATTGTAATTCTATTATGTCCAGTTCTTTAAACGCCATTTTCTCATAACTAAGCTAAATGCACTTACGACTTTCTTGTTAAGGACGGCAGTATAGAAGAAAGCTAGTTAAGTGTTTAATTTTCTTTAAATTTTATTATAATAACTATTTTACGTAGACATATTTTAGAATATAACATGATTTAGAAATTTGTATAAAACTGGAAAACCACTTAATTTAGTTAATATATTAAGTGGTTACTATTTATATTTAGTTACTATTTTATCACACATTATACAGTGGTTTTTTGGGGTAAACTTAAGAAGTTTACCTTGTTACTGCACTTTGAATATTTGATTTGTATACTTATGGATTTTTTGCTTTTTGTTATTTTACAGGTGGTGTAATCCCAAAAGAAACAAACTATGAATTTTTTATTATTTCTTCTTCTGTTGTCTTTCTGTCATTAATTATCATTGCTTTACTATTATCTGTGTTTATTTCCATTTAAAAAAATTCTATTTCTTGTGTCCATACATTTACTAGGGATTGCATTTTCCTTGCAAGCTCTTGGCCATTAGTTCTACATCATCTGCATACATTTGTCTAGTATTGTAGCGGCAAGATTTCTATATCCCATTGTTGTTTGCTTCACTTTTTGTATTTTTTATTACTCTATCCATAACTTTAATGTTTATTATAGTTATGGATAGAGTAATAAAAAATACAAGACAAAACTCACTGTTTAGCAGTGAGTGCAGATTATCCGCTTTCACCCCTTTATTAATTTCAAAAACTTCTGATCTTTATCAATTTATCTGCACTAATTGATCTAATACTTGCACTAGTTTTCTGTTTACTTAGTCTTTTACATTTATTTGTCAGTTTACTTATAAACGGGTGTATCAATGTTATAGAACACATTTGGGTACGACGCTTGGCTTCATCAAACATATTATTAACAGTTTTTAAGTTACTAGTCGATTTTAATTATCACTTTTCTTATATTATCCATTATTATCCCAATTTTCTTCCCGTTGTTCCGTCTGTGTGCGTTGCTTTCGATTAACTTATATTCTAGTAATTTTATCTTTCTGTTTGGTTGACTGATTTCAAATTCCGAAGACAGTTTTTTAAAATTGATTTTATGGGGTCTTATGGGTTTAATCTTCTGTTGTTGTGTCTCGAGGAAAGGTGTTGATGTGAAAGTGAAATTTGCATTCATTTTTCGGGGATTTATCCATTTTCACTAAACAAATTGAGTTTCTCCTGATTTGTATTTTTTTTTTTGAAAATTCGCCCGTTAAGGGATTTAAATCAACTTCGGATCACATGGAAGAAGCTATACTAAATAAAAAGGACTAAATTACCAATATTCCAACACCTAGGCTATATTAACACCCTCGAAAAGAGGTAAATTCCTGGTATCTTAGGTAGTAGGTAGTAAAGTATGCAATACACACAATTTTAATGCTCATACAAGCTTAAATATGCTTTACTGAAAAAACTTACTTGGGACAATATCACCAAAGCCAATTGTTGTCATCGTAATGAAACAAAAATAAAATCCTTCAAAGAACGTCCAATCTTCTTCCCATATAACAAATACTCCAGCTCCAGCTGCTAAATAAACAAAAAGGAAACATACGGACCAAAGTGCGTAAGATGATGTCCGTCGTGCCACCATAGCTTTTCTGTAACATAAAATAATATTGAGTAAGGATTTCTTAAGGATAGTTAAGAATTATATAATTATCTCACTCGATTAAATCCTGTTAAAATTTTGTTGTTCGTAATGCCAACTTACAACATATACAAATACTCAAGCTGTCGACCATATCACAAGGAACTCATGGCAGAAGAGATGAGAGTTCCTTGTAGCAAGTTTTTACTTAGCTTTACGGTAGACTCTATTTTTCTAATGAAATTAATTATATCTCTCCCCAGATTATCTTTATTAAAATTCCGTTTCAAACATCAATTATTATGATTAAAATGTATCTACCGAATTTCTGTATTACCTAAAGATAATTCCTTCTTATTTTGTCATTATTACTGGCCTAAGTATAGTGAAATTCGATTAAACAAAAAATATATAAATTTACATATATAGTATATAAATACATATAAAACTTCGACTAGAAGAACTAAGCGAAAAATAATATACAGGATGTCTTTGACGTGTACATATTTTGAAGGGTGATACATTTTGCGTAATAAATTAGTACATTTCTCGAAATTCGGAATGTTAAGCGGGTTATTAATTTTTCAATTTTAATCCCAAAGTTTAGGAACCTCTGGAAAAATGTAGTTGAATACATGAGTGAGAAGTCAGCGACAAAGACAACAGACAGCGCTTGATTTATGATTTGTTGTGGTGGCTTGACTATGTTGCCACATTAATCGTCTAACTTATGCTGATACAGAATAATTCTTTATCAGTAAGCAGTAGTAATCACTAATCACCACATAAAGTTAAATATCTACTGTTAGAGTTGTTTAAATATCTGAACTATAATTTATTGTTATGTTTAATAACTGACAAAATTAATGATCGGCTTGTCTCCAGTCCTCGCGAATGCACTCAAAACAATGAGAGGCAGCTGGAAGTGTAACAGAGACGATTAGATTGAATTGAGTCAGCGTGTGATGCTGATCGTTATATTCGCGTATCATATAGTACTTGTGTTACTTGTCTGTTTTACTTAAAATTAATAAAAATTGTGAATTTGTTTTTTTGTGCTTTAACAAATCAGAAGTGGGATTCTTATCTTCACCTGTAATTGAACAGTTTTCTGATTTTTCTCGAAGTTATGAAAATAAAATAGAATGCCAAAAATTGTAGAGAAAAGGAAACGTCCTAGTGCAACAAGTAGTGGTAGTAGTAGTAGTAGTAGTTCCGGAAAGAGCTCTAGATCGAGTTCTAGTTCTAGTTCAAGTTCAAGTTCTAGAGATCGTTTAAAAGCTAAAAGTGGTAATAAAATGTTACGCAGAAAAATATTCAAACTGAAAAGAAAGCTGAGTGCAAAATCTAGACGTTATCTTGGAAAGATCGATAGTGTTCCTGTATTTACCGGAGGTTTTGATGAAAAATTGAACATCCAGCAGTGGTTGCGCAATATAGACGCTACAGGTGATATGTTCGATTGGGACGATAAAGCCCTAATATTTTGCATGACAAATAAATTAAAAGGCAATGCGAAAACGTGGTATTTAAATCAAGAGGAAACTAATATTTCATGGAAGAAGTGGAAGCATCGACTTCTGGAAGCATTTCCTGTTCAGCAGTGTATATTCAGTAAACTAGAGGAACTGGTGAATATTGAACGAGAACCAGGACAAAATTTAATGGACTTTTATTATCAGAAATTAACCCTGGGTCAGTCCTGCAAACTGGAGGATTGCATCATACTTGACGTCATCACAAATACAATCAACGACCCTTTTCTTCAGTCAGGTATCAAAGCTGCTTCATGCGTAAGTACTAAACAATTATTACGCTTTCTTATAACAAATACAGAACAATGTAAAGTGCCGAGAACTACACCGCATAATTCAAAAGCTGGATACACACGTAAAGATTTATCGAGCGACTTGAACAATTTATCGTTAGATATACAGAATTGCACAAATAGAACTGCTAGTTAAGGGAAAAAACTAATTTAAGAAATTTGCACGAAAAATCTACGTAAATAATTTTGAGCGATAGTTTGTAGTCACAATATTAACATAACGATTAATTGGGCAGACAAATGTCACGGTCGACATTTGGCAATTTGACAAATAGTTGTCGACTCGTGCATGCCGCATATATTTTTTATCAAACGTGAATGGCAAGTAAAGAATTCATCAATGGCTTAATTGCACTATATAGAGATAAAACAAAGCAACCATGCACTGACTATTTACATTACACCTCATATTGGAAGCGAACGATCGGTTATATTTTTTGAAATTACGAAAGATCCCCGATCCTCGATAAATTGAACAAATTTAACCAAATTCAAGATATATCGCTCCAATAAAACTTTAGCTGCGTTAGTAGCTTGAGCGCGATTTATCTGCCAGAAATTTCTTAGCGATTTATCTAACGATTATTTGGTACAATTTATCGAAGCGATAAATCTTTACGTGTGTATCCAGCTATTCACTAAGTTTCCAATACCGCCGAAAAATAAACAAATAGGTCTGTTATTTATGCGATCGTGAAGGTCATAAAAAGTCAGAATGCTCTGAAAATGCGGCGAGCAAAACGTGCACATATTGTTAGCTTAAGGAACACGACGAATGTAAGTCCCTGTATATTGCTTATTATTATATTACCATATTATTAGAATCACATCGAACGAAAACACCCTGCATAGGGAATTTAAACAGACACGGTCGTTTGTGTACGTTAACTTAGCTCTCTCACGTCGCCTTCCAAGTACCTCGATAAGAATGTTTATGTTACCCATATTTTGGCCAGCTTTACGTTTATTGAAATTAGGCGAAGCATTCTGTTAGAGGCTGTGAGTTGAACTGTGTTTTGTGGCTATCCTGTGAATTTGTGATTAATAGAAATTTATTAATACAGGTGAGCTTTTCACTGAGTGTCCTTTCTTGAATATTTTGTTATAATAGTTGTTCAGGTGATTGTTTGATAATTATTAATTTAGATAATGAATTAATTGGTAATTCGTGTGAATGAGATATCTGGAGCGAGTATGTCGCGCGTTACATCCCTTCGTACTCATTGCACCACTCAGATAATGGCTGTTCTGCCAAAACGCTGGTAACTGGAGCGAGTATGTCGCGCGTTACATCCCTTCGTACTCATTGCACCCCTCAGTACCAGTGGAAATGTGAGGCGCATTGCGAGTTGAATCCCCTTGCGTCTAGGGTAGTATCCAGGGAGGTTACGTCGCGCGTTACATCCCCTCGTGACCTCACAAACCCCTGGTGGCTACGTCTTGATAACAAAATAAACTAAATAATAATACAGTGCGTGTTACATCCCTTGTATTATGTAATTCTATGAATTATCAATACTAATTAATGTTAATGCTTGACAGAATTAGAGAACTGGACACTCATACATATTTTCCTTTATTTTTAGGAGGAACCTGCTTAGGCGACTCACATAGACTGTACCTCGACCAATCCATCTCGGCTATTGATAATATTTCAAAGTACTTAATATTTAAGTTCAATACTAAGGTATAATAGTGTTTGACAATATATAAATTTATATACCTATTAAAATCCTGACTTAATAATAAACAATATAATTTTAAAAATAAACCATCTCTACACGAAGTACACTGTTTCAAAAAGAAACGAAGTATTAATTAAATAATTAGGTGATAATTCAACTCAACTTTCCGACGTTGATCACAGAACCCACGAAAAGTTTTATAAACAAGTTAGAATAAATGGTGTAATAGTTTCGGCATGGCTTATTTCGGCATGTGTAGACTTTGATAGTTGTAATAAAAATTGATGCTTGCTTATATTAAATAAAATCAACAGTGAATCGCGATAAAACTGACATAGTTGTCCTCAGTTTTGACGACGCGACAATTAACCTTTGTGCGTGATTGAAGCTGAAATTGAGATAGACGATATCAAAATGAAAATAAACTTTTATATCGTTTCAAATAATGTTTAATTGACAGATGTTTTGTTAGGACCACCGATAACTGAGAATAAGAATGTGTTTGTGTATAAAAGCGCAAAATATTTAATAGGTACTTTTACACCATAACCTGTTTAATGAATGGAAAGTTAGAAGTAGGTATGGGGGCGAGTAAAACCTACCCCACCACTTTCCTACAGGCCACGCCCCCTGCCCTCACCAGACAACTACAGGAGGGCAACCACCACGACGGCAGCACACCGCACCCAGTAAATAGGGGGCGCCGTCTAGACCAAAGACCTACAATTCAGAGGAGCCCCCCAACTGTCAAAATGGCGCCCCCAACTGTCAAAATGGGGCCCCCAACTGTCAAAATGGCGCTCGCAGCTACCTAGACCAAAGACCCACAAATCAGAGGGGCCAAAGACCCATAGACCTACAATTCAGAAGAACTACAAGCCTCTAGGGCCCTCAACATAACCTCAAAGCCATAGCGCCTTATGGGCACGGTTCTAAAGCAGAAAGTTAAAGGAGGTCGCACACGGCGAATTATATATAAAGATTACTTACTCTGTTGTGGACTAATCAGCTGGCACCGAACTCACGTACAACTGTGTGTGTGATATATCTACGAGAGCTCCAGGTATACCACAACAAAAGGTCCATTGAAGAGAGCTTCAGGTATACCACAACAAAATATTTAAAACTTAACCCAACTTTCCGAACACCGGAGCCCAAGTATATAATTATTAGCTGTAGAATTTTGTATCTCAACGTCGAGAACAACAGCAATTTAAAAACTTAACCCAACTTTTTGTGTGTGGAACAAGCACGACCGATCACCAACACAGAACACTCTAGACTGAACCCACATACGCCTGCGCCCGTAATATAATAATAATAAATATCTAATTATCTCCATACTGGCGAGAGTAACAACAATTTAAAAACTTAACCCAACTTTTCGAACACCGGAGCCCAAGTATATAATTATTAGCTGTAGAATTATGTATCTCCATACTGACGAGAGTAACAACAATTTAAAAACCTAACCTAATTTTTGCGCGGGTTTTGTATCTCAACGACGACGAGAGTAACAACTGCAATTTAAAAAACTTAACCTAACTTTTTGTGTGTGGAACAAGCACGACCGATCACCAACACAGAACACTCTAGACTGAAGCCACATACCTGCGTGTGTGTGTAATATAATAAATATCTAATTATCTCCATACTGTCGAGAGCAACTTAAAACCGAAGGAACTGCACGCATGTAATATCTATTGATTGCGTATCTCCATAAATTAACGAGCAGCCCGAGATGATTGCGTATCTCCACAAAATAACGAGCAAACAACAGTAACTAAAGATATGTGTGTGTGGGGAACCACGACGTACAATCGCGAACTATTTAAATGCAGAATTGCGTATCTCCATAAATTAACGAGCAGCCCGAGATGATTGCGTATCTCCACAAATTAACGAGCAAACAACAGTAACTAAAGATATGTGTGTGAAGGGAACCACGACGTACAATCGCGAACTATTTAAATGCAGAATTACGTATCTCCATAAATTAACGAGCAAGACAGCGAGCATCTTATGACAACAGTAAATACCTAGAAAGATGTACCCGTAAGTGATCTCAAGGCGACGTGTTGTTATTACAGAATTTTCAACAAAACGAGCTCCGGTCACAGTTACGAAGAAATATTAATAATTTCAAAAACTGTAAATGTACACAAGAGACACCTAAAATATTCACAATTAAAATGCAATATAAAATACAATTAATATAAAATTATAATCTAAACAAAGACATGTCTTTCAATAAATCTATCTTCATCATCATAAACAGCTGTTATTCGAAAGTTGTATGGTACAGACTCGGTTAACCTCAGCAACTCTGAAGCTGATGGGGGCGTCTGCAGAGGCGATGGTAGCGATAAATTAAACTCTTCAGGTAGAATCTCTACAGCCAGTAATCGACCATGCAGCTCGTCGAGTAGCAAACAATCATCTTGGCTTAAACCAGGCAGGGGGCTACTGCTGTAAAAATAATAATAATAACTAAACAACCAAAATAGACAATTAATTAACAAATGTTTTTGATTTAAAACATACTAAAAGTTTCTACATCGCTACAGTTCAATACTTATATACTTCCACGCTAAAAACGCGGCATCTACTGGTAGCAAAGAATCGATAAATTTAACATCAAAGTTCCCCCCCTGGTAACATACAATATAGGTTATTTGAGAAAGCTGATTGCCAATGTAAATGACGTGAAAAATCGTTTAGACATGTTTAATTTTCTAAAAAGTTCATACTACAAATCCGATACGACTTTTATTGTTAAGAATATTTGTGTACATACTATATGTTATATTAATTTAAAACGCAGTGCGACAGTCTAACTTAGCAGCCACAGGGAAATAATTACTAAAACTGTAATTACCTATTTTTGCCCTTTCTTACAGAGAAAAATCTAAACTTTATAAAATCTGCAAGTATATGAAGATAATACAGAGCTGCCGCTGCTAGCGTCTCCTAGTTGAAAAGGTGGCTTACTACAATATACTAAAAATAAAATGCAGTATATTGTAGCTACCGCGTTTTCAACTAGTGGCGCGAAGATACCACATTTGTGCTTGATTTTAGCACGACAGTATAGATATTGTATGAATTACAAATGAAATTATGTAAATACTGATAATAAAATAATAAACTCACATCAATATAATGTTCTCATCTCTTTCGGCGGCTGCCTCGTCGTCGTCTGGAGATCTCGCCATAGATTCCTTACATTCCAGATATGTTAAGGCGTCATAAGGTTGCAGCCCAATATGTTCGCTGTCACCGACGTTCATGAACCTTGCCAACGTCTCCGAACAGAAACAAAAAATATTATGGCAAGTCGTACATATACCATCGTCAACAACAACATCCAGGGCCAAGTCCAAAAACAGTTCTCGGCACTCGGGACATCTCAAGGATTCATCGTTTGATTCATCCATTAGATTACTAAGAATGAATATTATTAATACGAATTATAAATGCAAATATATAACTTACTTTTCTATCAAATATCGTTCCAAACACCTTCGCGGAGTGTTTCGGTTTGTTAAATGTGACAGCGCATTGTAACAACAGCCCTTCATTTCTATGAACCTAATAGCACACACACTATAAGACCTGCATACGTGAAACAGTAAACTAGAATGATATTATTTTTGCATAAAAACCATCCGAGAGTCGATATATCTATCTCTGTAACCGCAGGGCCCGGCCTTGGGGCTTGCAAATGTAACAAAATATTTACAGGAAGTGTGAATCTATCTGAGATGCGATATAATACCTATTCAACGAGCTCAAACGAATTACGTAGATTTAAAAAACATGTTTTCGTTAGCTGTGGCCGTTTACTGATAAGAAGAAGATCCAAATAGGACACTAAAATTAAAGCCAACGAATTTTACGCTTGACATAAAAAACATATAGGGTGGTCCAACTTTTGAAGCATCAAAACGCTCAAGGTAGTTAAGTCGCTCTGTAAAAGCAATTGCTGAATTTAGAGGATGTTAGTAAGCATCAACTTTTCTATAGTCTGAAATTAGACGGTATACCAATCTGATGCTTGAAATCAGTTGGTCTGTGTTTGACATAGAAATAACATATAGGGTGGTCTAACTTTTGAAGCATCAAAACGCTCGAGGTAGTCAAGCCGCTCTGTAAAAGCAGTTGCTGAATTTATAGGGTGTAAGTAAGCATCAACTTTTCTATTCAAAACTTTTGCATAAAAACCATCCGAGAGTTGATATATCTATCTCTGTAACCGCAGGCCCCGGCCTTGGGGCTTGCAAATGTAACAAAATATTTACAGGAAGTGTGAATCTATCTGAGATGCGAATTACGTAGATTTAAAAAAAAAACATGTTTTCGTTAGCTGTGGCATCTTACTGATAACAAGAGAAGCCACGACCTTCTGCCGTGAATAAATATTTGTACTAATTTCGCGCGCGCGCTCACGATCCAAAAGAGGACACTAAAATTAAAGCCTATAACATATAGGGTGTCAAAATATTTCAAATCACTTGGTCTGTGTTTGACATAGAAATAACATATAGGGTGGTCCAACTTTTGAAGCATCAAAACGCTCGAGGTAGTCAAGCCGCTCTGTAAAAGCAGTTGCTGAATTTATAGGATGTAAGTAAGCATCAACTTTTCTATTCAAAACATTTAGCGCCCAACGACAAAAAAAACAATAACGGCCGAGGCGCACCTAGACGCAAAACCGATAGATATATGTATAATAGTATTTGTTACAGACTAAAAAGTTGACAGATAAGAACCCGCAGCGATAAAAACACAACAACAAATTGTAAACATGTTTTTGTCACCTTGTTGTTGTGGTCTCTTACAAAGCCACAGCCTTCTGTCGATAAAGCCATGAATGAATAAATATAATTTCGCGCGCTAACGATGAGGACTACGTCACAACTAGATTGCGCTACAACCCACGTAGGTATAAAGGCGGATGACTCCGGCCGTTGTCTCTTATCAATCACTCAGTTGAACCAGCAGCAGTTATCACCTGAGTTTATCAGCAACAATAAGTTGGCGCCAAGGTAGGTATCCCGAGTTATATATTGAATTAAAGCTTGCGAGTTGCTTAGTAATAACAAGCAATTGTTTTTAATGTCGCGTGACATTATAAAATTTCTTACCAGTTGCAATGTTTTAGCAATCCTGATGTATCAAATAATTTATTTTCAGGTCTCTACATACCTGCGTGGAAGTATCAACGACAAAACCTTTGCTGTAGGTTGTAAAAACCAAATAGGTAGAAAATTTCAAGCTGTCGAAAGACTATTGATCATTTGCCGGTAAAAAGCGAGGTGAGTACATTTCTGCCGCCGATATATTTTTCAACTTTGAAACTAATCACGTGATCTATTTTCAGGTATACCGAGGTTATAAATAGGGGTACCTGTAGCTCGTCTAGTCGTTCTATCTTCAACAATTGAAGAGTAAACATCGTTGTAAGAGACACATATTATCAACATGGAGAAATTCCAGATTGTTAAGGACATCGTGAAGAATGTGCGGCGTTTTAATCTCTCCGGACGTACGCTCGAGTTCAAGCTCAAGCCAGTGCCGGAGGGCGCGGAACCTGTAGGCTGGGTTAAAGAGGCTATTAACGCTGTCATCACCAGAGGTACGGAGGGCCTCACCAACGACGACCAGGTAGGATTCTCCTTCTGTTCCAAGGATTTCGCACGCGGCGACGGCTATGTGCGCTTTCGCCCTGTGAAAGAGGTAAAATTCGAGGACGTTTGGGAAGTTATAGCCGGCGTCTATCAGTCAAACTCTACGGGGCTCGACACGGCCACCTTCTGCTTGGGAGTGACGTCTGTCAAGATGCCAGCCGGCAAAGGGAAGAGGGTCAACACCTACAACAACTTCACCGAAGAATGTGGTATGAGACGAGGCATCATCGCCATTAAGAATAAAGACAACATGTGCCTACCTCGAGCCCTAGTGGTGGCTATGGCCTGCGTTACCAAGGACCCCGACCAGACCAAGGTGCGACGCGACATCGGGAAGCTGCAGACCCGGAGAGCTCTCGAACTGTTGCAGGCCGCCGGTGTAACTATACCTGAAGAAGGCTGCGGCATCTCCGAGCTGCAACAGTTCCAGCAATACCTGCAAAATTTTAGGATTGTGGTGTACAAATATGGCTCTAAAGGCAGGGACCTGATATTCAGAGGGAACGCAGCAGCAGAAGGCCCCAACATCAACCTGCTGTACCACGAGGGCCACTACAATGTCATTACATCGCTGACGGCAGCCTTCTGCTGCTCCTACTTTTGCGAGGCCTGCAGCACACCATTCAACACAAAAAATAAACATAGATGTGGAGGAACCTGCGCCGCATGCCAACAATCGCCTGTCTGCCCGCAGACGCTGAAAATCACATGCGATAACTGCAAGAGATCGTTCCGAGGCCAGCAATGCTACGACAATCACCTTAAACCCGGATCAGGTGGCAAGAGCACCGTCTGCGAGACCATTAGACGCTGCGAGCAGTGCTACAGTACCGTAAAGGCGGGTCGGCAACATACCTGTGGGGAGATATATTGTAAAGTGTGTAGAACCCACGCACCTGCCGATCACCTGTGTTACATGCAGCCCGACACAGGGAAGCCGAAAACAAGCGACCTACTCTTCGTCTTCTACGATCTGGAGACGAGGCAAGAGAAAGAGCTCGAAGACGGCTCTCATCTACACGAACCCAATCTCTGCGTCTTCAAACAATATTGTGATGTCTGTATGGATTCCGAAGCGAAAGTATGCCAAAAATGCGGCTTTAGACAGCAAATATTAAAGTGTGCCGACCCCGTTTCCCCGCTTGTCCACCACATTCTAACAATAAGAAAAAAGTTTAAGCAGGTGGTGGTTATCGCACACAACGGGCAGGCCTTCGACCATCAGTTTATTTTAAATTACATCCTCACGCAGTCAGATCTAAACCCGGAGCCTATCATAATGCGTGGTACCAAAATAATTATGATGAGTGCTGGCAACGTCAAGTTCGTGGACTCCCTCAACTATTTTCCCATGGCGCTGTCCAAGCTGCCCAAGGCTTTCGGTCTTGGTGACGGGTTCAAGAAGGGCTACTTTCCTCACCTCTTCAACACCACGGCAAACGCCAACTATGTAGGGCCCCTACCACCTGCCGAGTACTACAGTCCCGACACAATGAAGGAGGGCGACAGATCGGCGTTTCTCAGGTGGTACGAGCAACACAAGAACGACACCTTCGACATGCAGCGAGACCTAGTGGAGTACTGCGTGTCTGATGTGGATATTCTCGCCGCGGCATGTCTCAAGTTCCGCAACCAGTTGTTGTCCACCGGTAATGTTTGTCCGCTAAGTGAGGCATGCACTATTGCCTCGGCCTGTAACAAGGTGTTTCGGCGTAATTTCCTGCGACCAAACACCATAGGTATCATACCCAAGGGCGGGTACAGATGGCGGGACAACCAGAGCAAGATAGCAACCCAGTGGCTCGTGTCAGAGGAAAGAGCGCGAGAGCTAAACATCAGACATAGCGCGAAGCAGCAGGAGGCCATAGTACAGGGTGTCAAGGTGGACGGGTACTGCGAGGAAACCAAACAGGTGTTCGAGTTCCACGGCTGTTACTATCACGGGTGCACTGCGTGTTTCAAATACTGCAGAGACGAACCCACGCACGAAGACCCCGCCCAATCGCTAAACACAAGACATGAGGCCACCACGGCCAAGACAGAGAGACTGAGAACCTTGGGGTACGCCGTCGTAGAGATGTGGGAATGTCAGTTTAGACGACAGCTCCAGCAGAACGAAGAACTCCGCATCTACACAGAGCAACACCCTCTGCTGGCTAACACGCCTCTTAATCCCAGAGACGCCTTCTATGGTGGGCGCACAGGCAATACCGTAGAATACTACAAGTGCGGTCCTGGAGAGAAAATCAAGTACGTGGACGTTTGCAGCCTCTACCCGTGGGCCTGCAAGTATGGCAAGTTTCCCGTCGGCCACCCCACAGTCTACGTGGGCGACGACGAATGCCCAAAAGACATCCACACTTTAAACGGTGTAATCAAGTGTACGATTCTTCCACCACAAGATCTCCAACACCCCGTTCTACCTGCGAAGATGAACAACAAGCTTATGTTTGTCCTCTGTCGCACCTGCGGCGAACACATGAACCAGGGCGTCTGCACGCATAACCAGGAGGAGCGTGCTCTTACAGGTACGTGGATCGTGGACGAAATTAAAAAGGCGCTGGAGATGGGCTACAAACTTGTGAAAATTTTCGAGGTGTGGAATTATCAGATCGACCAGGTTGATAAGGCCACAAAGACGGGAGGCCTGTTTACGGAAATGATGAACAAATTTATCCGCGTTAAGCAGCAGGCGTCGGGCTGGCCCGCCCACTGTACCAACGAGCAGGAGAGAGACCGCTACATCGAAGAGTTCCTGGACAGAGAAGACGTTCGGCTGGAGTACGCTGAAATAACGGAAAACCCAGGACTTCGCTCTCTGGCCAAACTTATATTAAACAGCTTCTGGGGCAAGCTGGGGCAGCGGGAAAACCAGCCCAAAACCAGCATTGTACGGGATTCCGACCAATTCTTCGGCATGCTCTCGAATCCCTCCATCTACGTAAATAGCGCGCTGCCAATCAACGAAGACACTCTAGTCGTCAGCTGGGAACACCGAGACGAGGCATACGACCCTCTGAGCACCGTGAACGTCGTTATAGCAGCCTACGTTACAACACAGGCCCGGCTCAAGTTGTACAGCTACCTCGAGCTGCTGGGCAATAGGGTATTGTATTATGACACGGATTCCGTCGTCTACGTGTGGAGAGATGGGGAATATGACGTTCCAACAGGCGAATTTATAGGGGACATGACCGACGAGCTGGAAGGATATGGCCGAGGGAGCTACATCACAGAGTTTGTAAGCGGCGGGCCTAAAAATTATACGTACAAGGTGTTCTGCACACGAGACAACGACGAGAAGATAGTGTGTAAAGTTAAGGGCATAGGGCTTAATTATGCGGCCAGCCAGCTAATAAACTTTGCCAGCATAAAGGAGATGGTTCTAGCACCCTCCGACCCTGTATACATCACAGCAAGCCATATTCGAAGAACAAAGGAGCATGAGGTGGTGACGCGGCAGGAAACGAAAATATATAGACCTCGCTCTACCAAGAGAAAATTCCACGCCGATCACACATCTGAACCGTTTGGCTTCAAAATACCCAGAACTTGACCTGTTTTTAACGCCCTGTATATATATATATTTAACATTTTTTTTGTATTATTACCTGCTCTGTATAACTTTATTATTATGTTTTTATCACCCTGTATATTATTAGTGGCTCTTATTATTCTTGCTTTATAAAATAAAAATATTATATATCTAGGTACACTGTTTACTATTTTCCAAATTCAATTTGCTGGTGTCCTGTCTACGTCCGCTATGACTTGCTATAAAAAATACGAGTTGATATGGAACTCGACCTTGTTGTTTTATTGATAATCGTACGTTGGCTGATAACCAAAGCGCCACGGCAGATGTTATTCCAATGGCGTAGCATAAAGGGGCTAATTTCAATGCTTTTGGTTTTGAATTATAGCAACCAATTACCTAATTTATTGATGGCGATTCTGATTGGTGTGGTCTGAATGACGCAACGAGATATGTTTTTGATGGTTTTGGTAACACGAGATCTAAACATAAATATGCAAAAATTATTCCGTAAATTTTCGTAACACCTAATATATGAAAAATAGATGTTTCTCTAATACAGAAAACAACAACATTACAGGCTTTATCTACTGAGGTCAAAAGCTGACAATCCTAGGTTTTACATGAATAACAACACGGGTTAAAATCATGTCCCTACCGATCAGCTCTTGTATGTGTAAGACGACAGATCGCCCTTTCAGTGACGTGATGTTGGCTGTAACACATAGCAAAGATAAATGTGTGTGTACCTTGGTCGCCCTGTGTGTACATAATTCTGAGAAAAAAAGTACCTGTCTGACACCCACAAAATTCAATATGTTCCCCGGCAAATATGTTGGAGTCAACGTAAATATGAACGCTAAATTCGCGCGACCGCGATTAGGATTGTGCGCCGAACTATTGCGCGCCGAAGATAAGGGCTTATTGCAGACCAACTATGGCACTTATTGACGTCGCAGTTAGCCTTAATGTTAGCCTTATTTACGTGACGGTTAGCCTTATTTACGTGACGGTTAGCCTTATTTACGTGACGGTTAGCCTTATTTACGTGACGGTTAGCCTTATTTACGTGACGGTTAGCCTTATTTACGTGACGGTTAGCCTTATTTACGTGACGGTTAGCCTTATTTACGTGACGGTTAGCCTTATTTACGTGACGGTTAGCCTTATTTACGTGACGGTTAGCCTTATTTACGTGACGGTTAGCCTTATTTACGTGACGGTTAGCCTTATTTACGTGACGGTTAGCCTTATTTACGTGACGGTTAGCCTTATTTTGAGCCATGGTTAGCAAAAGTATTTAAGAGTATATGCCTTAAGTACACACCCATGTACCGTCTGCCATTCAAAGCGTAAACATGTATGTATGCCACATTTGCTCACAAACTTTCTCACATAGAAGCACACTTAGTCGTCACGCTATCAAACACAAAGCTGTTTTATTCCCCTGCAATTTGTGTGGCAGGAAATTTACAAGAAGAGACAACCTAAATTTTCACAGCAAAAACATTCATCGGCCAGATGATAAAATTCCATACGAAACAAAAACCAATGGGGCACGAAACCTTAACGATGTCCTAAAATACCACCCGCAGAAAGATGGTAGCAGCTGCAGCGAACAAACCAATAGACGTGCTGATATAAATAAATATCAGCAGCCTATCAGGAAATATATTTATCGACCTGAAAGCCACAATATGAATCAATATAATAGCAAAGACGCGGTTCTTACCTGGGATGACAATACTGATCCTAACGACCTAGTTGACGCAATAAAAATATTCGTGCGTTTAGGACATGATTATTCCGTATATATAAATACTTTACGTGACATGGGCTTGGTTGTATAGTGTATATGCCGTTCTATTAACCGCTAATTTACAAAAAAAACGATAGAATAAAGGTGCTACGCAACGATGACTGCACACGCCTTAGACCATATCTGACGTTGCCGTACATACAAAAACATTCTCGAGCTAAAGTTAATCAGGATATCATCTCGAGCTACCCCACCACCTTCACACACCCTATAGGTGTAGCGCCATCATCAGTTGTTTTCATTTATGTTCTACTAGCCGTGCTGTTAAGACGCAATGACGACTGTTATCAAATTCTTTTTTAAATCAAAGGCCCTGAGAGAAATAAAGAAGCTTAAACTATGCGATATGTTCATTGAACAGTGGTATCTAGACAGGCAGCCCTTCTGTTATATAATTTACTCGGATTCCAAACCTGTATCGTTTGCCCTGCTGTCAAAGATGGACTATGACCCATTCAACATACATTCGAACCCAAAGATGTTCAATTATATCTACACACTACCACAAGAGCGTAGAAGAGGATTTGCAGCGCAGTTGTTAGAACACATCAAAAGCCGAGAGCAGATTTCCGCCTTTACTTTGAATGAAGCATCGGAAAATTTATTTGAAAAATGTGGTTTTATAGCTTGTGATGGAATGTTCAGATATCCTTAATAAATCTTTTTAAAGTTTGGTTTTCCGTTTTATTTCCAATCATGGCATTTCCCCATCATAGCCCCCTGTTATCGCTAAAATGAGGATGTGGTACCTTTATCGGCAACAGCAAATTTTAGCGTACAATGACGTAGGTAACCCATCCTGATTTCTATCTTTTTTTTGTTAACTCGCTGTTTAATTTTTTAAAAAATTCCAATGTTGTACTCACTATACGTTCTAAGCAATCAAATTTCGTTTTATTTGTTTCTGTACGGCTTTTTTCTAACACAGTGAAAAACTTAACAATTCAGCGTTCAGACAGACTAAACGTGGTGGGATATAAACACATTTCGATTCTAGAAAACACAGGTTGTTTGAGATAATTTAGATACCTACAAGAAATTATTTCAATATGGGGCGGGTTTCGTCCAATCTTTTGTTTTTTTTTAAATAATTATTTAATGTTGTTTTTGTACGATATCACATGACCTACTACAGAACTCGTATATTTGTGGAGATACATAGTATAAATTAATTTATTATTAAGAGTAATGATTTGATTGGGCTTACCTTATATACTTCCCTTGGTATGGTGTTTTTACTCTGTATACGCCTATTAAGCACAATTTTCGGTGTTCAGGCCTTATGGAGACACATAGAATAAATCAGTATACATTTTTGTACGTCAGACTATTATTTGATATCAATAGACGTACTACAGAACTCGTATATTTGTGGAGATACACAGAATAATTCAATATTTGATTATTTTCTACCTTTGCCAGTGATCTCACCTTTTATACTTCTCTAGGTATGTCGTTTTTACACAGAGTTAGAATATTGGTGAGGATACATAGAATAATTCAATATTTGATTATTTTCTACCTTTGCCAGTGATCTCACCTTTTATACTTCTCTAGGTATGTCGTTTTTACACAGAGTTAGAATATTGGTGAGGATACATAGAATAATTCAATATTTGATTATTTTCTACCTTTGCCAGTGATCTCACCTTTTATACTTCTCTGGGTATAGAAATAACATATAGGGTGGTCCAACTTTTGAAGCATCAGATTGGTATACCGTCTAATTTCAGACTATAGAAAAGTTGATGCTTACTAACATCCTCTAAATTTAGCAACGGCTTTTACAGAGCGACTTAACTACCTCGAGCGTTTTGATGCTTCAAAAGTTGGACCACCCTATATGCTATTTTTTATGTCAAACACAGACCAGTTGATTTGAAATATTGACGTTTTGACACCCTGTAGGCGGTTTGCCATCATAACAGATTGAGAGGTGAAAATTGCTGCGTTTTGACCACCGCCTTTCTGTAAGATCTATTAATTGAGTTACAGCGTTTTTAAATTTCATCAGAGTGATATAGCGGGTACCCTGTTTCAGCTCGTTGAATAGGTATTATATCGCATCTCAGATAGATTCACACTTCCTGTAAATATTTTGTTACATTTGCAAACCCCAAGGCCGGGGCCTGCGGTTAGAGAGATAGATATACCGACTCTCGGATGGTTTTTATGCAAAAATAATATCATTCTAGTTTACTGTTTCACGTATGCAGGTCTTATACTGTGTGTGTGTGCTATTAAGTTCATAGAAATGAAGGGCTGTTGTTACAATGCGCTGTCACATTTAACAAACCGAAACACTCCGCCAAGGTGTTTGGAACGATATTTGATAGAAAAGTAAGTTTCATATATATTTGCATTTACAATTCGTATTAATAATAATATTCTTAGTAATCTAATGGATGAATCAAACGATGAATCCTTGAGATGTCCCGAGTGCGGAGAACTGTTTTTGGACTTGGACCTGGATGTTATTGACGATGGTATATGCGCGACTTGCCACAATATTTTTTGTTTCTGTTCGGAAACGGTAGCAAGGTTGATGGAGACCAATGGCAGCGAACATATTGGGCCGCAACCTTATGATGCCTTAACATATCTGGAATGCAAGGAATATATGCCGAGATCTCCAGACGACGACGAGGCTGCCACCAAAAGAGAGGAGGAGAACATTATATTGATGTGAGTTTATTATTTTATTATCAGTATTTACATAATTTCATTTGTAATTCAACATATGTACACAAATATTTCTAACATTAAAAGTCGTATCTAATTTTTAGTATGAACTTTTTAGAAAATTAAACATGTCTAAAACGATTTTTCACGTCATTTACATTGGCAATCAGCTTTCTCAAATAACCTATATATTGTACGCTACCAAGGGAAACTTTGATGTTAAATTTATCGATTCTTTGCTACCCGTAGATGCCGCGTTTTTAGCACTGTAATATATAAGTATTGAACTGTAGCGATGTAGAAACTTTTAGTATGTTTTAAATAAAAAAAACATTTGTTAATTAATTGTCTATTTTGGTTGTTTAGTTATTATTATTTTTACAGCAGTAGCCCCCTGCCTGGTTTAGGCCAAGATGATTGTTTGCTACTCGACGAGCTGCATGGTCGATTACTGGCTGTAGAGATTCTACCTGAAGAGTTTAATTTATCGCTACCATCGCCTCTGCAGACGCCCCCATCAGCTTCAGAGTTGCTGAGGTTAACCGAGCCTGTACCATACAACTTTCGAATAACAGCTGTTTATGATGATGAAGATAGATTTATTGAAAGACATGTCTTTGTTTAGATTATAATTTTATATTAATTGTATTTTATATTGCATTTTAATTGTGATTATTTTAGGTGTCTCTTGTGTACATTTACAGTTTTTGAAATTATTAATATTTCTTCGTAACTGTGACCGGAGCTCGTTTTTTGTTGAAAATTCTGTAATAACAACAAATATGGTATGGCTTTCAGCAAGAAGCCGGAAAAAAAATACGCTGCCTTGAGATCACTTACGGGTACATCTTTCTAGGTATTAACTGTTGTCATAAGATGCTCGCTGTCTTGCTCGTTAATTTATGGAGATACGTAATTCTGCATTTAAATAGTTCGCGATTGTACGTCGTGGTTCCCTTCACACACATATCTTTAGTTACTGTTGTTTGCTCGTTAATTTGTGGAGATACGCAATCATCTCGGGCTGCTCGTTAATTTATGGAGATACGCAATTCTGCATTTAAATAGTTCGCGATTGTACGTCGTGGTTCCCTACACACACATATCTTTAGTTACTGTTGTTTGCTCGTTATTTTGTGGAGATACGCAATCATCTCGGGCTGCTCGTTAATTTATGGAGATACGCAATCAATAGATATTACATGCGTGCAGTTGCTTCGGTTTTAAGTTGCTCTCGACAGTATGGAGATAATTAGATATTTATTATATTACACACACGCAGGTATGTGGCTTCAGTCTAGAGTGTTCTGTGTTGGTGATCGGTCGTGCTTGTTCCACACAAAAAAAGTTAGGTTAAGTTTTTTAAATTGCTGTTGTTACTCTCGTCGTCGTTGAGATACAAAATCCGCGCAAAATTAGGTTAGGTTTTTAAATTGTTGTTACTCTTGTCAGTATGGAGATACATAATTCTACAGCTAATAATAATAATTATATACTACTACTACTATGTACGAGGGCTCCGGTGTTCGGAAAGTTGGGTTAGGTTTTTAAATTGTTGTTACTCTCGCCAGTATGGAGATAATTAGATATTTATTATATTACACACACGCGTAGGTATGTGGGTTCAGTCTAGAGTGTTCTGTGTTGGTGATCGGTCGTGCTTGTTCCACACACAAAAAGTTGGGTTAAGTTTTTAAATTGCTGTTATTCTCGTCGTTGAGATACAAAATTCTACAGCTAATAATAATTATATACTTGGGCTCCGGTGTTCGGAAAGTTGGGTTAAGTTTTAAATATTTTGTTGTGGTATACCTGAAGCTCTCTTCAATGGACCTTTTGTTGTGGTATACCTGGAGCTCTCGTAGATATATCACACACACACACAGTTGTACGTGAGTTCGGTGCCAGCTGATTAGTCCACAACAGAGTAAGTAATCTTTATATATAATTCGCCGTGTGCGACCTCCTTTAGCTTTCTGCTTTAGAACCGTGCCCATAAGGCGCTATGGCTTTGAGGTTATGTTGAGGGCCCTAGAGGCTTGTAGTTCTTCTGAATTGTAGGTCTATGGGTCTTTGGCCCCTCTGATTTGTGGGTCTTTGGTCTAGGTAGCTGCGAGCGCCATTTTGACAGTTGGGGGCCCCATTTTGACAGTTGGGGGCCCCATTTTGACAGTTGGGGGGCCCCTCTGAATTGTAGGTCTTTGGTCTAGACGGCGCTCCCTATTTGCTGGGTGCGGTGTGCTGCCGTGGTGGTGGTTGCCCTCCTGTAGTTGTCTGGTGAGGGCAGGGGGCGTGGCCTGTAGGAAAGTGGTGGGGTAGGTTTTACTCGCCCCCATACCTACTGTTAGACTTCATGATAAAAACCTCGAGTTGTTGTTGACCTCGAGTTGTTTAAATATCTGAACTATAATTTATTGTTATGTTTAATAACTGACAAAATTAATGATCGGCTTGTCTCCAGTCCTCGCGAATGTAGTCAAAACAACGAGGAGAGGCAGCTGGAAGTGTAACAGAGACGATTAAATGGAATTGAGTCAGCGTGTGATGCTGATCGTTATATTCGCGTATCATATAGTACTTGCGCGTATCATATAGTACGAATGGAGATTTTAAGTAAAACAGACGGAACGGTCTGTTTTACTTAAAATTAATAAAAATTGTGAATTTGCTTTATTGTGCTTTAACACTCCATACAAAATATAATTCATTAGTTACCTATATGCTTTTTCATTTTTTTTTTTTTTATAAACTAAGTACCTACTTAATCCCGCATAACTGAAACAGCGGGATTTTCACTACTACATTTATGATATTATCTGTTAGTGATCTCACAATAAAATCGGATTACAAGCATAAAATGACGTATATCAATGCAGATATGCTAGATATCCCAAAAGCCTACTTTTTAGCCAAAGGAAGTGCTCATGTAGCAAGAAGATTGTATGCCGAGCGGCAAACGTATTGTAAACGAACGAATGTTGTAAGACTATATACTATATTACGAGTACTGGACTTTTGAAGCTTTAGACCTCATCACCAAGATAATGAACGGGAACAAGCGAGACAAATAAAAAATTTTGAAGCGAATATTTTGGATGGAAAAGTTAAGTTATAGTTTATAATCTTTCTAACGTAGTAGAATTGACAACTCTAGGCAGTCGATCAGCTGATATTCCTACCCGATCAGCGGCAGTCAAAATCTGGACCAATTTGTCACGTTAAGGATATATTTTTATAATTTTTTTAATTTTCCATTTTTAAAAATAAAACTGGCATATTAGTGTTATTTATGTCGAAATATCTCCCTCATTAAAATATATGTACAAGTCAAAGACTCGCCTTGTATTGAGACATTCTAAAATATTAACTAGACTTATAAGAACACGTTTCGATGGAAATAAGCGACTAGAAGATTATTTTAAAGTATTGACGAATATTTACCTACCTTATTCTTAAGATGCTTGATTTGCTTCGAATGTTAATTATGTTGTAGTTATTTGTAATTTCGTTATCTTATAAAAACCGACGCTGATCGCAACAAGATCGAGAATATTGCATTTGTTTCTATTTAGTTCTATTCATATTTTGAGAAAATGTAAGAAAATCTAAAAAGCCGGCATATATACCCGGCAAATCAGTCGTTAAGTTTAGTTTCAATTCAACAACGTCACGTCACGTCCAAGTGGTGGAAAATATAGATGACGTTTTATTTATTATATAACTGACAATAGTGATTGTGAAATAATATTGAAGCAAGTAATAAAACCCGTCGTTTCCTGGGTAAATAATAAAACCCGTAAGTGTTTATTAAATTGCGAAGAAAATTTTTTTTTGTTGTTTCATAAAGCTGAGTAGCATATTGTAGTAGAATGAACCTATCTAAATACGAAAATGGCCAAAAAAAAGTTGTAACACATAAGATTTTCTTGTTACGTTAACAAACCACATGCAGAACGGTACCATTTAACATAATATATTTAAAAAATGATTTTACAAGTTTCTTAACCCTGAATATCAACTATATTTAGAATTTATATTAACATCTAAGAAAAAACCGAACATCAAAAATATTTATTTGAAACAAATTAATTGTATTTTTTCCCTTTATGTGGGGTCACATCTCGCTTCAAAAACCAACAGTAATCATCCATCATGGCTGGATCTCATCGTCCTTGATACCGAATTTTCATTATCCTGATACCTTAAAGAATTCATCACCACAGCTGAAGTGTTCCTCCAGCCTTCTTCAACCCACCAAGCCATCGTAGATGCCGGAGCGAAGTGCCTGTAGCTCTGTATGTAGGAAACTACACTGAAGATACCCTCCAGAGAAATTTTTGTGAAAACAGCCGTCTCCGCTTGCCTTGCTGACCTCGGCCGCGTGCCTCCAACGGAAGATGGTGTAACATTCCACGCCTACCGAACTTACCTCCAAGTGGTAAGGGGTGGAAAAGAATGCCACTCAATGGGGATGGAAGAAGACAGATCAGGGGCTCATTCCAACAACAATAATGAACAAAGTGGCACCCCCCCCCCTTCTTAAATTTCTATCATGCGGGTGCAAGAAAGGCTGTAGTGATAAATGATAAATTGGAAAAAACTGTAAAATTAAGATTGTTAATAATTTCAAATTAACATCATGTCATGGGAAACAAAACAATCGACGATCATGTCAACAACTGTGGAATGTATCAAATTAATTTCTTATGTTACTTATTAGGTAACTATTTTCATTCTTAAAATTTTTTGAACATCGTTTTTAACTACCTATGTAACAATTGAGTGGTATCTCAATATTATTCTGTATTTTGCAATGAACTGTAGATAAGCTAGGGAGGTGCAATTCCACTAGCTTAAGTTCACTAACATTACTCCGGTAGCTCAGGGAGATTTAAGATACTACGGCGTAGTATTCGTGGCAATGCTTTGAGTGTTCACAATTTATTTGGGCACCAGATAATTTTTAGATCTTGCGACTCAAAAAGAAACAACTATATAAAATTTAGGAGACTACAATATACCAAAGTAGGTAAGCAACACCGCTACACGTCACTTTTTAAATGGGGGAAAAGGGAACGGGATCAAAATAGGGTCGTCATGTGCCGGTGAGATGTAATATGTGATGACAGCGCCACCTATAGGTCAACTACTGAACTACGGAAAATAGAGAACTAAAGGTTTGTGTCTTGGCTAAAGGTTTGTGTATCGGTTATACGGAAAAATAAAGAACTAAAAGATGCATATTTTCACCATTATGTATGCACTCCCGCCGCCCTACGGTACAATTTCAAAATAAAAGGTTTACTTTACCAGCTGTTTGTAATAAAAACAAATGCTGAACACGTGATCCACAGCTATTCTGAAACGGTGGAATTCTTAGAAATGTAATTTGATATCCCATGATGAACACCTGCACATGACTCATCCCGGAAAAATGTATTGCGAAACGCTTGAGAACGTGATATCAGACTCAAAACAAGTCTCAACTTGTCTAAAAATGTTGAACACCTGCGTATGATTCATCCTCAGCTGCATGAAATTCCTGGAAATAAAACCAATAAACATGTCAATTAAATGTAAACATCACATAATTTAGTGATGGCGGTTTTCTTTGATAACGAAATTCTTAGAAATGTAATTTGATATCCCGGGATGAACACCTGCGTTCAAGGTTAAGCTGAGTCAGCAAGTCGAGACATGTCGGTATGACTCATCGAACACCTGGCGTCTAGACAGTGACGTGATCCCAAGCTGTACAATATCAGATATGACGTCATCACAGTGGAATTCGGTGTCAGAAATAGATTTGAGTATTATTTTATTAGTACATATATGAGGAGGAACATTCAAAAACCGACATGTCCCAAATTCATAATGTTGGGAAAATGAGAAAAACTGTATATGAGACAAAAATATAAATTTTTTAATTGTGCAAAAACAGGATGTTAGGTTATGGGCACTAGATAAATATGGCAATATTAGAAGCAAATAACTATTCAATTGTAGAATCAGTAGGGAAAAAAATGAACATGTCGGTTTTTGTCTGGATACAATTGTGGACATGTCGACTTTTGAATGAACCACAATTTTTAATTAAAAAAAAAAGAATTAATTTTAACTTACTAAAGACATTTTATTAAACTTAAACAAATTGTGAAAGATAACAGTCATCTAAATACTAAACTTAAATATGAAGAGCACAGTCCTCTTCTAGGCAGTTGCATCCCTCTTCATCACTTTCATTATAATCATCATCACTCCCATCTTCATTATCTCCTATATTAAGCCTGCCAACTTTTAATTGTCCCAATGCGGGACGCCCCATGTCCCCCTAAACTAAAAAAAAGAAATGAACTTACTTATTTATTTTTATTTTTAAAATCATATTTCTCAACACCATGAACCTCTTTTAAAATGTCTGGTTGGTATCTACCAACTTCAAAAATTCATTACATTTGGCCATATTATACTTGATTTCTAAAATTGCTGCCATAGTTTCAACATGAAGATTAGATTTTTGAAATGTCCAGGTAGAGTTCATGAGGCAAAACACTCTTTCTGTAGACGCATTTGTTCCAGGAATTGCTAAACAATATTGGACCAAATAAAGAATATTTCGAAATGGAACATCGTTTCTTTTAAAGTGGGCAAAAACTTCCAACCATTTTCTTCCAACATCATGTAGGCCATCATTTATCCATTTTCTGATTAGGTTTTCGTCAGCATAATTTGCCAAATAGTTAACCTCATCAAATAAATTATTCTCGTCTAATTTGTATAGGTTGACGTCGGCCATATAAAATTGTAGGCTGTCTTGAACTTCGCTCCACGTTACTGGTTTTGTTAGTCGAACCCAATCAAAGTTTTTAATGTCCAAATATTGTTTAGAATATTTTTCCAAATATTTAATGATATTGGTATAAAAACTGCGACCATGACCAATAAAGTAATCCATCTTATTTGAACCATTTTCTACTAGAGTTGTTAGGTGATTTTTAACAACTAATGGTATATAGTCTTGTGACAGACGATTTTCGAATTTGCTTTTGAGATCCAAAAATATATTACCTGCTTCTGCAAAACTGATGCGATCACTTTCTAGTTTTTTTATAGTATTATGGAAAATGGAAACTTGATTATGTATAAATATGAACCACAGTTCAGAGCATTCGTCCGCAAAAAAGTTTTGTAGGAATACAGGACATTTTTCTTGTGATTAAAAATATGCCTTTAATGGACTATACATTTGAAGAACTCTTTCTAATGCAGGCAAAAGTGCAAGCCATCGGGTTTTCGCATACCCCAACATTTGCTTATACTGGATTTCTGCATCTTCACAAAAGCATCTTCACAAAAATATCTAACTAATGTGGGGAAAAGTTTGATGTCCTTATGGTTAGAAGCATCGGAAAATATTGTAATAAATGCGACATCATTCAACTCTGTTTTTAACAAGTTCTGCGAAAGGGGTGCAATTACATTTTTGATAATGGCCTCGCATTTAGTTTTGCCGCAAGAATATTTCTTTTCGAAAAGATTTTGAATTAGCTTTGATGTACATTCCATTGAATTAAAGCTGTGGTTGCGGCAAACTGAATGGAAAGCCCATATGGCTTCTGATCTGGCCAGAGCGGACTCTTTTTCTCCAAAATCGTCTTGTCGAAAAAAGTTGGAAATCTTCGAAGAAGAACTTGCCACAGAAAGTGCCTTTTTGTGTTTATCAGAATTCAAGTGCCGCAGTACGTCAGTTCTTCCACCATGCGCGACTGAAAAAGTTCCACCACACTTATTACACCGAACGTCTGATTCGGTTATGGTTTTTTGAATAAAAGAATATTCTTTTTGCAGCTGCTCCGAAAATTTACATAAACGTTTTTTCGGCGGCGTAGTAGTAGGTAGGAAATTATGAAATGACAATTTACCTAACCTCACCTCACAAAGTCACAGAGCGCAAAACAGACTCACACAGAATAGCACAGACTCAGACAGAACAGAACTCAGTTTTGGTGACAACGAACAAAGGCGGATCACCGAGTGAGCTCTAAGCAGAGCGCATGATGGACAGGCTACATGCAGCTCATGCAGGAGCACGGTCAAAAATGAAACGGTGATTAAAATTAAATAAAAGCGGAACATGCAGGACATTTTAACTATATGCGGGACGTTTTGCGGGACATGCTGTAAGGCAGAACAGAAACCTTAATTGCGGGGCTGTCCCGCCAAATGCGGGGCTGTCCCGCCAAATGCGGGACGGTTGGCAAGCTTACCTATATCCCCTTCCAGTATTTTTTTATAATACTCTCATTCTGGAATATCTTGCCACTTAATCGTAAAATCACCTTCTTGTCGATTATAGTGTTTTTCTAGCAATTCTGTAACGTTCTTCAATTTTGCTGGTTTTATCTTACTTTTGAGCTCTAAGCTCTTTAATTTAAACAAGTTTTCTTTTTTACCATTCTCCACTAAAGGTTTGTAATTTTTATTGTCACTTGGAAAATATAAAAGGGCTGTGCATTGAAATGAATAGCCGTGTGCTGTCGATTTTTAGTTTTCCACCTTTTCTTTAGGAATATTCTTTTTTGACTTTGCATGCCTTTGATTTTTCTATAGACATTCTGGAGGTCTTTTACATTGTACACTTGCCAATCATTCCCTAATTTTCTAACAATACCGTCTGTTTTATAAATTTTGTTGTACTGATCTGGAGTGTTTATAAAATTTTCCTTTTTTAATTTCTTTTCCACACGGCCAAAGGCTCTATCTGCAGGCAGATAGCTATGTCCGCGTACAGGAAAAATAAGTTCTAAATTGGTAATATGTTTTGGAGATTCACGTAGAAGCCAATATGATAAAATGTGTACAATGTGGCAATTTTTATTTTGCCCTCCACACCCATCGCAAAATAACCTGATGGTGTCAATATTATCATCATCCAAATTTAAAGAACGAAGATATGACAGAAGAGCTGAGCCAATTTCAACAGCACCGCGTCCTGCTTGGTCCTCAGTCCAAGTGAAAAATATTGATTGTCTTGAATCCATCCCAACACAGCAAAAAGAATAGTAACTTATTTACCTTTTATAGAATGCTTCGCCAATAGGAGTCTTTGGAAGAGGATGCACTTGTTGCAGGTCAAAACAAGCGGTATGCATTCCAGGTTCTTCTTTTTTTGCTAAATTCGAGAAAGCTTTAGCTCTTAATTTGTGAAGTCGATGTTGGGCCATCAGTGTACTTTTCTTTCGTTGATCGTTTGTCTGTTGAATGGAATGTTTTAAGTTGACGCAAGTTGAGCAAATATCACAAGCTGGAGATTTAAACCCAATACTGAAATCTGTGACGAACATCCTTCTAAACATTGAGCGGGATGCTTGATATTGCTGGGTAACAGATTCATTATACAAAGTGTGCATTTTTTTAATAAATAAGTCGCATGAAAGATAAATTCGTTTGGATTTTTTCCTACCATAGTGACTTTCAAATGCCTTAAATTTCCCTATAAATTCTCTTATTTTATTTTTCTTTCCTTCGCTTTTTTTTGATTTTCGATCACCCCTCGCTTTTCTTTGGGAATTTCACCAGCATGAATTATTTTAGCAATAGAAATCAGCCTATCCCTCTTAATTCCTATAGCTGCAAGGATGAATTTTTGACATACAGGTGTATACCCACCAGTTAAGTTTCGAAAGACGTAAGATACCGTAATACTTTTCTTTTTTGATTTACCAGGAAGCGTATTTGCTCTACACCTAGACCGAGAAGGCTCACTTACTGCTATTATGTGGCTAAGTTTTTGATCTTGATCAATTTTATTCGAGGTTTCATAAAAACAATCCCTTCGCCGTTTGATTTCCTCTAATGTCACCGTATTACATTTCAGTGCCTTGCTGTTATGATTACAAGGTCTACTGGTCTGTAAGTCTTGGATCAGGATTAGAATACCTTAAAATAACAAAATTATTAGCGCAATTAGAAGAAACGAAAATATAACCTTACTTTTTATTTTTAAACTTTTCACGTTTGGTGGCTTGTTTTAACTTTTTGCGTGAACCTGTGGTAATATCAGAAACCGAAGCATCCATATTGTTCTCCATTTAATGAAAGTACCTTAACTAACACTAATTATACACAGTAATGATCGGATTTCAAAGACATACAACAACACTCACATACACAGAGCAGCATACGTAGGTAACTGGCATAGATTAGGTTAGAGGTCTCTGCTGGTAACATACAATACTGTGGACATGTCGTATTTTGAATGCATTCTGTGATACGGGTATTCAAATACTATTGGACATATCGGTTTATGATGTAATTTGCCTACAAAAACTAGTTTGGACGTGTTGGATTTTGATTGAGCACTTGATATTAGTACGCTTATAGCAAATGAACATGTAGAATTTTGATTGAATTCGTTTGCACTATCGACGCAGACGACGGTTTTTGATTGATTTTCATGTCTAACTCATTTTGATTAAAAATGGACATGTCGGTTTTTGAATGTTACCTCCTCAATGAATGTGATATTTTTAACTCTATGATTTCTTATTTCAAACCTAACCTAGAAATAAAAGAACTAGATTATATTAATACTTTAGTTAGATTTATATATAAGTACATATTTTATTCAAGACATTTATAACCTTCCCAGCAAGAACACAAACGTTAAAATAACGTTAAAATTAACGGTAACCAACCGTTGAGTAACCTTTGTATTACGACGTTGAATCAACGGAAGAATGTCCCGCAGTTCAACGTATATTTCAACGCATGTTACAACATTTTAATAACGTTTATCATAACTTTATTTAAACGTTATTTATAACTTAATATACTACGTCTCTATAACACGTTTATTAAACGTTAAATTTGATGGCAAAACAAATAGTATTTAACCGCTACTAAACGTTAATACAACGTGTGTTAGAAACGTGTTTCAGAGACTATTTGACAACGAGATCAACGTTATAGAACGTTGAGCTTAACGTTACTATAACGTTGAGATCAACTTTACTATAACGTTGAGATTATAATGTTGAGATCAACGTCGTCATGATCGTATCCGTGAACATCGTATTCTAACCGTATCAATGTTCTATTAACGTTGATCTCAGCGTTCTACAACGTTGATACCAACGTTAATAGAACATTGATGCAGTTAGAATACGATGTTCACGGATACGATGATGACGAATTTTCACTTGCAACACTTTTGGAAATCACTTGTACAAATTCCACCACTTGGCACTGCTTGAATATAACAATATATTGTTTTAGGGCGTCTCCAGGAGACTAATGTTATGAAATAGTAGTTTCTAAAAACATTTTTATTTTTACTTTTAAGTTAGCTTCTAAATTCTAAATGAAAATTAATTATACCAATAATAATACCACTTCATCTTACTAAACATTTATTTAAAATACTTAATATATCTACAATATATCATATTTGGTCTTGTACGGAGGACCTGAAAAGTAAAAGTATTTTAGTATAGATAATAATCATTTTCACTGCAAATCAGAATTTATCACTTTACAATTGAGAAGTTAATTTTCAATAGGGAACTTTTCTAGTTACTAGGAGGTGGTAGTCATTTCACCTTGTATTTCACTGTTACAATGATTATCTGATTTGAAGGTATTAAATTAAAAAACATTTATAAACCATAGTTAGTTATTTATTGAATTGAAATGAACCCATATAAGAAACCCATCTATATTTTCTGAGCTACGTTGAAAATCTGTTTCATTTAAACAAGATAATACGATATAGCAAGTTATTTTTACTCTGCGGTTGATTTGCCGCTTACCAATTCTTTTTCTGAAGTATTTCTGAGCATTCCTCAAGTTAAACAAATTAAATTAGAGAACAGAATTATTTACTTTATATTCTTATTACCTAAAATGTAAACGCAGTTATTAAATCGTAGACAATTATCTGGGGTTCCAGAAAGAAGAATATTTATATTTCACGATTGATTTTCAAATAATGTACAAGCAGTATGTACAAATGTGTATGTTGAGTTAAAAACGAAAATTCAGAAAATGCATCCGTCAGAAAAAGTAAATCATTTTGTACAATGAAGTAAATAAGTACCTATCTAAATAATATTTAGGTTTACTTGTATCTGATGAAATATTGTCTGTAAATACCTAGTTTGATACCTAAATGTTCATCATGTACATTGTAATAACTAAGAAAGTAACTTAACAATTTACTTGAAAATATATTTACAACAATTTACTTATTTTAGCGCAATGTGTCGGTCCCTAAAAAACAAATTAGATAAATAGATACCCTAGGTAAGTCAGTAATTTCAACATCATTTAACAGAAAATTTAGAATAACTAACGTAAACTGATCTACGGATAAGCTGTATCATTTTTTCAACCTGGTAACTCAAAAAATAAATGTTTTACAGTAATTTCAAAGCAGGGCAAAATTTAATTTACTTACCTCTTCGTAGACAAGCGTCAAAGCAAACCTAAATTTAGTCGAGGTTGAAGAGAAGTTAAAACAATAATAAAAAGCATGAGCTACCGCACCTGTGATGTCACGGCCATATTGAAATACATGAGCATGAGTACCTAACCTACCTACCTACATATCTTTGCTGAACATGCAACGAAAACCATTAGTATGAAAACAAAGCAGTAATGCATAAACTTGCAACTAAAGTACAACTATCCACTAAAAATGGTTTCATAAACTTACTTTTCAATAGTTATTGCCTGCACTGCACCAGTACACCACACATCCATTAAATACGTTTATACGAGTACGAACGAACAAGTGGCGGGTGGCGGAACTAGCGGCCGACATAACACGTGACACATGCCTTAACAACACGACAACGTGACGAAAAAGGCAACTAACGCCTGACATCATGCTTGCTGATTGGTTAGGTGCAACCGTTCGGATTGTGAAGTTGGAAGTTGATGTTGACCCCGTAGAAATTTGAACTGAACTGAATTTGTGTTTCGTTTTTCGTTCGTAGCCGGGGGATGAGGAATTGCTATTATGGTAATTTTTATAAATACATTTTTTCACTTCAACTGCACAAAATATTACACTGAAAAATGATATTGATTTATTTTGTGCAGAATGCTATTTGAAGTGTTTCTAAGATCGCCATAAGTATAAACTACCTATACCAATATCTAATAGCTATAATTGCGATATATAATATAACAAATTTGACATTTCATCTTGTGTATAAATTTATAGATATGTGTAAAATTGTCTATGATCTTGAAATTAATGTCAATAATGATTCACCATTTTCATGTTGTTTTAATAAAATTATCTATAGGTAAAATATTAATGATACTCGTAAAATTTTTGTGTTGAAAAGTGTTGAAATATTGTTTCTATTATATTTACGTTTAAATAACGTTAACAGTCATAGCTCATATTAACTTAATTAACCAACGTCGATTTCCCATGAAAATATCACCAATACTAAACAAAGTGTTGAAATATTGTTCCTTTTAACGTTTATATGTCGTGCAGGAGATAGTTAAATAAAACCTTATTATTTACGTTGAAATAACGTCCAAAACCACTCAATCTGTTAATTTTTATTGTAAAGTTTACGTCCTTTTAACGTACAAATTGCACTTAAAAATTACGTGCCTATTTATGTTTAATTAACGTTAACAGTCATAGAGTAACTTAACTTTATTAATCAACGTCAATTTCCAGTGAAATAGGAAGATAGAAAAGAGTTGAAACATGGTTTCTCTTAACGTTTATATAACGTGCAGGTTATAGTTAAATACAACCTAATTATTTACGTTGCAGAAACGTTAAAAACCGATCAAGTTGTTACTTTTTATTATAAAATCTACGTTTCTCTAACGTTAAAGTCAGAACTCGGATTCGAACCAAGGTCTTCAGATATTCAGTCTGTTGCTCTTCCAACTGAGCTATTCTGGCGAGTAAATAAAACAATCATTATTGATTACAAATATATTTGTTAGGTAATAACATGAAGAATTTTTAAATTACAATATTAATCCACTTCATCATAACCTATATACTGTTCAATCATGATCTTCACTCAAATAAATGGCAACATGCTGTTTTAATTGTTCATGCAGACCACAGTTGGTGATTAAAACACAAAATTTTTCCATGGAGATGATTTCACCGATACACAGGTCGCAATACTTAATTCCATTTTTATATTTTTCTAGATACAGCGGAGTCAACCAAAACGAATAATCATTTTTCTGAAGTTCTCGAGTAGAACTGTACAAGTCAAAACCTAATGTACTACGTAGAAAATCAACAGCTTGATTTATAGATGTAATGGGATCATTAGAGCCCATCATAATGGTTTCTTCAGTTTAACATTAAGAGACACTTTTTCTTTTTAATAATTCTCACTATACACTTGAGAAGTAAAACTGTAGAACAAAGTGTAATGTAGCACAGCAGACCTACAACTGTGGGTTCAGCAGCTTCAGCAGTAGAGTTTAATAGTGGTGGTTTGGATATGGTGGGGGTGAGAGAGGGGCACTTAAATGTAATCCAATCTAAATGTTTGGTAATGCCTCCATGAAAGTTTATTTTTAGCATAAATTTTTCCGTGGTATTAGATATAGGAGTGGAAAACGTACGCATACGATTATCGTTGATAAAGTGTGAAACCATTTTTACCCACTTCGAAGGACATGAATAATTTCCTATGTTGTTTCCTTTATCGAAGCAAACGAAAGCCTGGGTCTATGCATGGGGCTCTTGAATCTACAAAACATTCTGGAAAACCGAGGCCTCCAAACTTTTTCCATAGGTTATGCAGATCCTAATGAAACTGACAGTCTATACAGCTCACAATATGTCCGCACGGTAGAAACATCACTTTAATAGGATTTTTAAAGCACTTTTTACATTTAGAAGAACAACAGCCCCACACTTTATTTTCAGGCACAGAATTAGGTAAAATTTCAATGTGGGGAGACAATAGAGTTGGGGGTGATTCTTCTTGCTGCTGTTGCATATTGTAATTTTCTAGCCACCGGCTTCCGGCTTCTATCATTAAATATATTAGCCACACTTAAACTTTGGAACTGAGAGAACATCAACTGCTTGTCTTCATAAAATTTTATAATTCCTTTTAACTGATGCAGTTTTAATAAATGATCTTGTAACAAAAACTTAGATAGTTTTCAGCTGATGACATGACTTCTCTTGTCAACTCTAGCAAGGTACTGAGTGAACGTGACAGTGATTAAAACATTTTATAAATCAGTAGGATGGAGGGGGTAGGAAATAAAAAAACATCAAGTAAATATATTTATTTAGGTAAACTTGAAACAGTCAATTATGAAGCTTAAAACTATTTCATAAACTACACATATATTTTTTAAATTATTAAAATGATATAAACAATTTGGTAAATCTTTACAGAAATTCGGTGGTTGTTCCATAAAAACATTAAGATGCTCAACATTGACAATAGATGGCGTTGCCGAGGATTCCTACAAGTCCTGTAGTCTTTTTTCAAGAAATTCCTGTTTCTGATGCCCTTTCACGTACACAATATCGGTAGTATTGTTAAGCAGTGATTACGTAATATTTCATTAAGGTCATCGTCACTCACATAGCCGCTCATATACTTCAAACCATGATGGTTTCTTTCTAAATATTTTACTTGTTATTTGACGTCACAGCTTAACTTGTACGACACTGGAGGTTTCAGCAAATAGTGACTATTTTGTTGCCCATCAACAAATGATATTTCCTTGGGATAAAATTCTGGGAGATTAAATCCTTAAATATCCACAACAACCAGCTTCATGTTCACCGATCTGTAGCTCGTCTGGGTACTGATCTAATATTTTGTTTATCCCATCTTTATTACAGAGCACTTCTTACTACCCCAGTCGTAGCTAAATATTCCATTACGCAATCGTGAATAATTAAACAGGATGCCTTAGTATTCGGAGGAAATGGATTTCTGCTTTCAATCTCTAACTTAACATCGACGGTTGAAGATTTTATAGAATCACTTCTTTTTGGGGATAATAGAATAACACAAATATTTGTTAAAAATTATTTTATTTAGGTAAACCGGCAAACAACCAGTTGTGGAGATCCGTACAGTTGGTTAAACTGCACATACTTCCAGGTGTACAATGATAAAAACAATATGAACTAATTTTACTAAATACAGGGGGCGATCCAAAAGTATAGATTCTCCACGTTAACACGTTAAAAGTATAGATTCTCGCGCTGTTAATGCTGTGGGCTCCAATTCCAGCAACCTTCGGCTCAGAAATTCCGCCTTTTGATGTCCTTTAACGTATATCATACAGATATTTATATCATCTATCAGGTGGGTCTTCAATATTTCAGACAGCATATCATATTCAACGAACCCACCGGTATATTTCTGACCATGATGAGATTGCTCCAAATATTTAACTTGTCTCTTGGAGGCCGCATCTAGGGCGTTGAACGGTTTCGGCGGCTTCAATAGGTAATGCGCCGTACGTTGACCGCAGATAAAAGATATCTCTTTCGGGTGAAAATCGGGCAGATTAAAACCCTGCATGTCTACGGCCAGACACTGCATCTTGCTGGAGATCTTGATTGGAACTGACTCGAAGCAAACTCAAGCTTTAAGATTATTCACAATATTATCGAGTGGGAGGTATTCCATAATGCAATCGTGTACAATTATGCAGTAAGCTCGGGTATTATCGGGAAAACCTTCGGCGGCCTCTATCTCCAGTCTTACGTCTACAGTAGCGGGTCGTTCATTTTCGTCTCGCCTCGAGCAATCAAAGACAAATAAGGTACGTTCCTTAAACTGATCATAATCCAATAGCGCATGCTTATCCAAGCAGTTCATATAACTAGGATAGAATTCTGTGTATTTATAATGCGCTTCATTGTAATCATTATTAGCAAAATTTAGGCGCATTCTTTCTGTGGGGAAGCTTTCGGCATTCAATGTTAGTTTGATATTGGTTATATTTGTATGATCAAATTCCGTTGGATCCTTTTTGGTTGTGTCTAGTTTCTCCGTCTGGAACCAGACAATAACATATCTCGGGCTTTCGACGTTAGATGTCGTTTTGACGGCCCAGGTATCTGTAGTAGCCCCCTCTGTTAGTGACTTTACTTGTACATCCCACAGCCTATATGGTATTATGATTGGATTATTTTGCCGCAACACCTTGCAGCAGGCGTTCTTTTATGCCGCCCTCCGGGTATATTCTCTTGATTTTAAGTTCCACATTCTGTGGTGGCGATTTCTTCGTTAGCGACCTTCTTAACAATAGTTCTTCTAAAGGATTGTGGTGTCGCCCGCTGCTGCTGCTTTCGTTCTTGCAGTCCCATACCTAAATTACGTTTAGCTTTCATCGTAGTAGTTACCAGCCAAGCGGCCGCTTTTTCGCCTACTTTAGCGTCTTTCGATTTAACACGATCCCAAGCTCGCTGTTCAAGCTCGTAGTCGGCCTTATGTCTATCTTCCAACGACTTGTTTTGTGAATAAAAAATGTCGTGTTTACGACAGAAGGAATCCAAAGGATTGATTAATGCCCTTCTGACCTTGGGCTAAGCGCTCCTTAAGTTTGGTACCTATCAACAAAGATATTACTAGTTAGATTCGAAATAGTTGAACATCATAATATGTTGCAGAACGTTATAAAACGTTGTAAAACGTTATAAAACGTCGACCCTGCGCCACGTTTTTGACGTTTTAGCGTGACGTTTTACGACGCTATATCACATTATACGACGTTCTCATTAAATTGTAGAGGTGTGGTGATAATGATAATGACATACCAGGTACACAAAATTGATAGCCGCCAGGAATGTGCAATTCAAAGGGCAGTTTATCGATTAGAGAATTTAGCCTCACCGTAGCAGAGCAGCATGAAGAATGATTATAGTAGCACTGAATGACGTATATTTATGCACTGGTTTGTTGTGATGGAGGTCAAAAGATGAAGATCTTTCAACAAGAACAGACGCTGCCGATTGAAAATTTGGATTTAACTGAATATAGTAAAAACAACAACAACGTGGTGAAACATAGCAAACTATTACCAAACTCTTTTATAGCTATAGTATGTGGGCCGAGCAGCTGCGGTAAGACCAATGTCATGCTATCGCTCTTATACCATCATAATGGGATCAAATTTGAAAACGTTTACGTATACTCGAAATCGCTATATCAACCCAAATATCAGCTACTCGGTGAAATTTTAAACAAAGTGAAAGGTGTCTGCTATTTCCCATATAAGGACAGCGATGCCATTATCAGTACAATGGACGCCAAACCAAACTCTATATTCATATTTGATGATGTTACGTGCGATAAACAGAACAAGATACGGGAATATTATTCCATGTGCAGACATAAAAACATCGATGCTACCTATCTCTGTCAAACTTATTCGAAAATTCCTAAACAGTTGATTAGGGACAATTGCAATATCATTGTTCTCTTCCGTCAAGACGACCTAAATCTCAAGCACATCTACGACGAACATGTATCGCCCAATGTTTCCCTGGATCAGTTCAAACAAATGTGCAGCGAATGCTGGGCCGATAATTTAGGTACTTTGGTTATTGTAAAGGATTTTGATCTACATAATGGCCGCTATAGGAAAGGATTCGATAAGTATAATTATATACTTATCGAATCCTTTCCTATTCCTCTATTAATAATTATTAATGGAGGCTAATTTAATTTATTAAGTGCTATATAGATCGATGCAAAATGATGGCCTCAACACTTGCGCGATGAGTCTCGACAAGTTTGGAAGATCTCCAAACACTCTGGCGGAGGTGCCGGTTTCCCGCTGCAACAACAACAACAACAACAACAACAACATCAACGACATGGTTTTACCTTTACAAGTGATGGAAATATCGATGTGGATCATTTGAAACTGCGCAACGTTAAACCCCCTACTAGCGACAATGATGCTGCAAATAAAAAATATGTGGATTACAGCATGTCCCGCCTTTTCGAGCAATTAAAATCCACTCGAGATACTCTTCAAGGCTTGATTCAAGCTAATATGAACGATATGGATACTATGATTAAGCAGGCTGCAGAGGCGAGACATAAAATCGTCTTGGATTTGACGCGAAAACTTGATGATATGCATAAGGTGTTTAGTGCTATTCCAGGTGCGGTCGACACATCCATACATCATGTGGCGCAAACGCTGAAAGACTTGCAAAATACCGCGGGAAAAATTCAGCGCGAATTTGATCAGTTCAAGGTTGATGTTGAAAAGCAAATGAAGCAAGTATATGATGATATGTCTAAAATTACTAAGTCAGTCGGCGTCGGCAGTAGTAGTTCTTCAAACAACCCAGGACACACATAAAACTGAAATAACAATAATAATAATGGTATGGAAACATTCAAAGGAAAAAATTCAATTGGTCAACGAACTGCATAAGCCCGCAAGAAAGAACTTTGGGCGCAGGCGTCCCATCATAAAAGGCTTGGACGAATCCTGGCAATCAGATCTGGCTGATATGCGACAGTATGCGCGCTACAACCGAAATTTCACCATGATTTTGATGGTTATCGATTGTTTCTCGAAATTTCTCTGGACTCGCCCCCCTGAAAACGAAGTCAGGCAAAGAGATAGCTGCCTATTTTAAAGATATCCTCCTACAAGACACCAATAGAGTCTGCAAAAATCTGCAAACGGATAAGGGGCCGGAATACTACAACACGATATTCCAAAGCTTGATGCGTAGATTCCATATAAACCATTACAGCACTTATAGCATCAAAAAGGCGGCTATTGCTGAGCGCGCAATACGTACCATTAAATCTAAACTGTACAAATACTTTAGCTTAAGTGGCACCTACAAATGGACAGATGTTTTACCTGAAATCACGAAAAATTACAACGAAACAAAACATGGTACTACAAAGTATAATCCCGCCGAAGTAAATAAATCCAATGAAAAAGCTATACTAAAATCCGCCTATAGTCACATCAAGATTAGCGGAGCGCGAAAATTCAAAGTTGGCGATGTTGTGCGCATAAGTAAAAATAAACATATATTCTATAAAGGCTACACCCCCAATTGGACAACTGAACTCTTTAAAATCGTCTCAGTTAACATAACAACACCTACAACCTATATTTTGGAAGATGTACAGGGACGGCGTATCAAAGGTGCCTTTTACAACGAGGAACTACAGAAAACCACCAGCCCAGACATCTACCTGGTGGAGAAGGTACTTAGAAGAAAAGGAAACAAAGCATACGTGCGTGAAATGGCTGGGCTTTGACAAAAGTCACAACAGTTGGATTGATAATTTCAACATACTTTGATAGAGGGGTGAGCGGGCGGACGGGAGAGTCACCTACCTTGAGTTAAAATACAGCTGTCACAGCTGTAAGCAACAGCTGTCAGTATACCTATAGACATCGTCATGAGTGAAAGTATTAAAACATACGACTGTGATCCTAGTTGTGAAAATATGGATATAGATTATTATTACGCAGAAATTGATAGAGTGCTTGGTATGTACGAGGAACGAGCTCACAAAGAAACCACATACCTTCTACCGACAGTTTTTCAAATGGGTAGCAGTTTTTTGCAAATTCAATGCGGCCTAAGTCCAGCAAGATGCTTTTCTCCTACGGTAATTCTACAAGCTAATGCTACAAGGAAAATATCGTTTGATACATTTGAATGGACTTCCCTCGTCAAGTTATTGCGCGAGGTTCAAACGTTTTTTTTTAATGCTAAACTCACGGACGATGATAGCAACAGCTTCCCCGATGAATACGAACCAATATTCAATAGATGTGGAGATTATGTCAAGGTATCACAGCATATCATCGAACATCTGAAGATGCTAGTAATCAACAAACACAACATATCTGTGGACATCTATGAAGACGATTTGCGTGAACTTTTGCACCTGGATGCTAATCTAATTTCACATCGAATAAACATGTTGGATTCTTTATATTTCAATGTATATTATAATATTTTGAAATTGATTAGTTCATGGTTAAAGCCTGATAAATTAACGTTTAATTTAGATGAACTGTTTACAGCATTTTTCGATATATCCCCTGATAGTTTGTTATGTAATGCTTTACGCGAATATTATTATAAGGAGAATGTACTATCTGATTTAAATAGTAAATAAAACACTTTTATAAGTACGCTTCTTCTTTTATTTTTATCAGCCTTTTAGCAATGTCTCAGCCAGCTAGTTGTGCGGGCTGTAAAAGCCAAACTATGATGTCACGACATCGTGATGAAATAAAATCTTTTACTGATTTTACTAAAGAGAAACTGCAACATGTTCCACTAGACTATATTCTTAAATATATGCAGCCAACTGAATTATTGGATGTTTTGTCAAAATTGCCTAAAAGTTATAGTTATCAAAGGGACTTTAATTTACAAACTAGACTACCCTGCTTCGTCCATTACAATCGGCCTGATTCGGTGACTCATTTTGAAGGGCCAGTAACCGCCCAGCAAGATTGTAGTTTTTGTATACGTGCTTTAGTACCTACAATAAAATTGTAAAACTATTTTCAATGTAATAAATAGAGAAAATTAATATGTCTTTCAATAAATTTATATCCATAATAAAACGTTGTTATTGTAGCCGAGAGGCGATATAATAGTTATCTAACCGCACGCGTAATATAATAAATATTTAATTATCTCTCTAACCACAGGGTCTAACCTTCGTCACCGCAAATGTACGCAAATATTTACAGGAACTGTGAATAGACAACTAAAATAATCTTTTCAACCGCTATCTCTCTATATCTATTCGGTGGTATAATTAATTTTAGGTAATAAATAACAAAGCTTATTTTTTTTGTCATATTGAGGTTAAAGTGAGGAGATGGAATAACATATAGAGATGTGGAGAGACCATAATAATCAGTGTATTAGCTGAACATCGGTAGAGCAACACCTTCAATTCCTACGTGAAAAATAAGCTTTACTATAGTACATTATTAATATAGTACAGCAGCTGTACCCACATCTAATAGCTACTGTTGTGCTATTGTGTCCTGATATAGTTGAACGTAAGTATTACATTTTTAGCTATACATCTATTATCTTTGTTTTTTTGTTAATTATAACATTTTTAAATAACATTATGTGTATTTTTGTTGTAGAATGGATCTTAGCGCAATTAACTGTGTTGCAAATTTCCAGAGAAAACCGACACTAAAGCTACAGGACCTGCCCATCGATGTGCCTATGCCAATTTTGCAGATTAGTATCGTAAACACAAGATTTGGTCGTTCTCCATTGGTGGAGCTTGATGCGTCAATGGTGTTTTTACCGCGCCGTTCATTGGAAACTGTTGAAGGTAATTTGAACAACTTTGTGCCCGGAAAATATACCTTAATATTCAAAGGACTCAAAAATTGTGGCAAGCCAAATGCTGCCGTCGTGTTTGAAATACAATAAGTTGCCATCCCATAAGAAGAAATCAAGACGATAGACAAGAAGGTACTTACTACAGTTAAACAGAATATATATATATATATATATATATATATATATATATATATATATATATATATATATATATATATATATATATGCACAACATATAGATACGCCTCCAAATATACAGGCATTGACAGAACTCGCCTCCGATTTTGGAGGCGAAATGGAAAAAGTGGAGGCGAAAACGAATTGCCGTGTATATATGGTTTAAATGAATTTTTACCATCCATCTGTCAATTTGGCAGATTTTAGTATGGAGTCGAAAATGATGTTCCATCTCTACATATATACACTCTAGTACATATCATCGCACACCAGAGTGCACCACTCTTTTTACCCTAGATATGATCAAATATATTCAATAGTTGCACTCGCCTCTTTAAACTTAAAATACTTATTAGACTCCTTTTGTTGGCAACGTCGCACGGAGTGGAAATGTGTAGGTAGACAGATACAAAAAATATATTAATTTAATTATATTGTGATGTGAATTATTAGTAGCTGTAGCTGAGCGGCAGAAAGTAGTCATATGGATATGGGAAAAGCTTTTAATTGTGTATTCTTCAGATTGCATACTGTAAATGGACTGACCAATTGACCATGTCCAAGAAAATGTGTTAAGGTATGTGAGGTAGAGTTGAGAATGAGAATAAGACAATATAATTATTCTTAAATTACTGTATTTTACGTACAATTACATGTATAGTGTACAGGGTGGGGCAAATTCGATGGGATTGTAGGATATCTCAGAAAATATTGGAGATAGAAAAAATCTAATGCCACGTCCTCGAGCCTAATTTTCAAAACAAATTCAAGTGTCAATTCAGAAATCCTGTGATTTTAGTTGTTTTCGAATTACAGGGCGATATTCATTTTTTTGACATTTCCGACCACCCCTGTATCTCCGGAACTAAATAAGTTATGATAAAAGTTAAAACTGCTATAGATCAATTCTCAGACATAGAATCGAATGGTCTTATTAGTTTCTTAGTATATCTTATAGTTATGGAGCTATGAAGCAAACTTATATTTTTTTAAATGGGAATCATAGTTGGCTATGGCTTATGCTAGTTATTTTTACAAATTTAGGAAATACAGGGTGTTTATCATTTTAATTTTGTACATATTTTTATATTGTGATGAAAAGTAGTTGGCTATGGAAATATTATATCTTCACAAAGGCTATACCTAAATGTTGTAATTGAAAATAGTTAAATAATACATAAACAAAAAATTTACCAAATATGAAGACATAAAGGGATTAAAATATGGCACCTCATTGTTATTTACATTGCAGAATTTTTCTAAATTAGAAGCACTTTCTGAATTCCTAATATTTAAGTAATTTTGCTCTTACCTTAAATAGCAGAACTATAAACTACTTTAAATAGGTAGGCCCACGAAAACTGTCAAATTAATTAAACTTCAGATAGGTTATTTTCATTATTTTTCCTATGAGAAATATTGCTAACGGAATCGATAGTACAGACTGCCAAACACTTCTGATTACTAAAATACTGAAGCGAAATGCTTTTCCAATTAGAAAATCGGTAAAAATTAACTTTTTAGGATAACCCGTATAGTTTACATACTTAAACATCTCAAGGTAAATTTCTGACAACAGGCTAGGTAGTGCAGTGAGATAGTTGTATGATTCAAAAAATCGTAAGGCTGATTTCGCGTATTCGAGTCACGCTGGAGGTTAACTTTTTTTTTCACTTTGTAATTCCAATTATTTATTAGTATTAGTTTGAAATTAATTCCTTCATTTTGGTAGTCTGTAAAATTCATAGGCCAGCTATATCTCCCCACTAGATTTTTTCTATGGGAATTTATAAAATCTGAAGTATACAAAGTGGTGATTAATAATGGTATTGTTCATAATTTAAGAGATAATATTGTCACAACATTTAGGCAAATAACAAATGTCCATCCGGAGAATGCTTGTAAAGCCATCAGAAAGCGCTGTCAGATGTGTATTAATGAAGATAGTGGTCATTTTGAACAACTCTTGCATTAAATTATTTATATTTTTTTAGTTTACTTTTTCTATTTATTACTGGTATTTTTCTTCGTTTGTGAAAAATTTCTTCCTAAAATTAAAATTATCTTAAAATAAAACAATTGGGCCTACTTATTTAAAACAGTTTGTAGTTCTGTTATTTAAGGCAAGTGGTATAAAAGTGCTTCTCATTTAGCTAAATTCTACAATGTAAATAACAATGAGGTGTTATATTTTAATCCTTTTATGTCTTCATACTTTGGTAAATTTTCTGTTTATGTATTATTTAACAATTTCCATTTACTTTCAACATTTAGGTATAGCCTTTGTCAAGATATAATATTTCCATAGCCAACTACTTTTCATCACAATAAAAAAATATATATAAATGTTATACACATAATATATTTAAAATGTTAAACACCCTGTATTTCCTACATTTGTAAAATAACTATAGCATATTATATATCATTGGAAAGCAAAAAAAAATCTTTTTTTCTAGGATATAGCCAAGTATGATTCCCATTTAAAAAAATATAAGTTTGCTTCATAGCTCCGTAACTGTAAGAGATACTAAAAAACTAATAACACCATTAGATTCTACGGCCGAAAATTGATCTATAGCAGTTTTAACTTTTATCATAACATATTTAGTTTCGGCGATGGTACACGGGTGGTCGGAAATGTAAAAAAAATCAATATCGCCCTGTAACTCGAAAACAACTGAAATCACAGGATTTCTGAATTGACAGTTGAATTTGTCTTGAAAATTGGGCTCGAGAACGTGGCATTAGATTTTTTCTATCTCCAGTAGTTTCTGAGATACCCTGCAATCCCATCGAATTTGCCCCACCCTGTACACGTAGGTACAGCTCGACAAATGAATTGATATTCATCGATTGACGAATCAATTGATTGCTCGATAATTGAATTTATTGATGTTGTATAACATAAATTCTACAGTGTAATAATAATAACGTAACGCACAAAATTTATAACTTTTATACAGAGTGATTTTTAAAAAAACGCCGTGACAGGTCGATTTTGTTTTTAAAAAGACCATGCTCACATGATAAAATTTTGTTTTATCTGCTTTTGTTTTATGTCATCGTACATTTTTGTAAATTGAACACCCTGTATATTTTTACATATTTGGATAGGGCGTTCTCTAACGAATACATTGATATAGGGATAGGGTCTGATGGAGTTACCTCTAATAGTAGGGGATATATACCTTAAATACTGTTCCATAAGAGCAATGTGTTAGAGAAAGACTTTGTAAGGGCTGTAGCCTAGCAACGAATCCATATTCTCTTTCTAACTCATTATGTTTATGGAACACTCATTAAGGTATATCTCCCTCACTATTAGAGCTAGATCCATCAAACCCTATATCAATGTATTCGTTAGAGAACACCCTAACCAAATATATAAAAATATACATGGTTTTCTGTTTCAAAAAATGTATGATGACGTCAAAACGCTAAAACGAAGGCAGATAAAACAAAATTTTTCATGTCAGCACGTGTCCTTTTAAAAAACAAAATCGACCTGTCACGGCGTTTTTTGAAAAATCACTCTGTATAAAAGTTATGAATTTTGTGCGTTACTTTATCATAACACTGTAAATACAGGGTCATCCAACCAAAACTTGACCCCCCCCTGATTTCGGGAAGTAAGAATTTCCCGGAAAATTTCCAAACTACGTCAACACATTTTGAGGGAGAAGAACTGTAATGAAAAAAACAATACCCAAACGTCACCCTATACACGTCACATCAACCCACTTAAGAATTTTAAAGGGCACGAGGGGTCATGAAATACATCAAATTAAAGGAATTCTTATCCTGTAAACAACAATATTTTGGTTTTTGATGTGCCGAACAATGTAAAAGAAAAAAATCAGTTTGAAATAAAGAAGCTGAAATTAAACAAAATCAATTTTTATTTAATGAATTTCTCAAAATGGCCCTCATTAACTTGCAAACATAAAGCCTATCATTAAATGCTCTTTGTTTTTGATGCGCTGATTAAAGTATAAGGAAAAAATATATAAGGAAAGCTTAAAATAAAAATGCTGAAGATAAAGAAACAATTATGCTAACAAAATTGTAATTTTTTTGATGAAGGCAAAAAATTGCTATTTTATCTCTTTCTAGAATACAATTAATTTGCTGCTATTTTTCACTTGTGACTACCAACTTGTTGTAGTAGTTTGTTCTTGAAATAATGCCTACAAGTGTTCTCGAAATGGTGTATTCTATCGAAGAAAGAGTGGAAGTTACCGTGTGGTATCGAAATAATGATTGCGCTAAAGCTACAGCACGAATTTTCAATGAAAACTACACGGAAAGAAATGTAAGCCAGCAGTATGTTAAGTAAGTGATCAATACGTTTGTTGCAATTGGTTTGCTGCTAAACAAGAAACGCGAAGTGAAACGCCCAGTACGAAATGAAGCAGTTGAAGTGGAAGTTTTGGGTCATTTGCAAATGGATAATACACAATCAATCAATGCAGTTTCTCAAGCTTCTGGTATATCTACTTCCAGAGAATTTTGAAAAAAACAGAAGTTTCATCCATTTAAGATGACGCTGGTTTAGAAGTTGAATGAAGATGATTTTGATCATCGCATTGAATTTTGCGTGATTTTAGTGAGCAACTCCGTCTGAACCCAAATCTCCTCTACAACATTTGTTTGTCGGACGAATGTACATTTATGGTAAATGGTGAAGTAAACAGACACAATTGTGGGTATTGGAATGATACTAATCCTCATTTGATCAGAGAATGTCATACACAGGCTCCTCAAAAATTGGATGTTTGGGCCTGAATTTTGGGCAATCATCTTGTCAAAAAAATCAAATCAACGTCATCATCAATAAAAAATGGTCCATTTTTATTCGGGGCACTCTTAATGGGAACAATTATTGGAAGACGCAATTGATCGGATGATAACAGAAATTTTAGAAAATGACGATAATTTAATAGAAAATGAATTAACTTTTCAACAAGATGGTGCACCCCCTCGCTATTCTATTGCTGTGCGGCAATTTATGGATGAGCGCTTTCCAGGGCATTGGATTGGTAGACGAGGTCCCGTTGAATGGCCACCCAGATCACCTGATCTAACTCCTTTGGATTTTTCCTGTGGAGCCATTTGAAATCGCGGGTGTACGTTGCGCAACCTGAGACATTAGAAGAATTGCGCGAAAGAATTGTAGAAGAATGCCGATTAATAACACCTGAGGTATTCAGTAATGTCAGAAGAGCATTTAATGATAGGATTTATTATTGTTTGAAAGTTAATGGGGGCCATTTTGAGCAAGTCATTAAATAAAAATTGATTTTATTTAATTTCAGCTTTTTTATTTCAAACAGAATTTTTTCTTTTACATTGATCAGCACATCAAAAACAAAAAGGTGGTTGTTTACAGGATAAAAATACCTTTAATTTGATGTATTAAGAATTTTAAAGGGCACGAGGGGTCATGTAACCCCTCGTGCCCTTTAAAATTCTTAAGAGGGTTGATGTGAAGCACATAGGGGTGACGTTTGGGGGTTGTTTTTTACATTAAAATTCTTGCTCTTGGATTAAAGCTCTTGGAAATTGCTATTTAACAGTACTAAACAAAATACTTCTTAATAGTTTAATTTTTGAAAAATACGCAAAATAAATTTTATAATTATTTATTCGAATTTCTCGTTACAAATATCAAATTAAACCATTTTAGTGCAAATAAGGTTGTAAAAACATTCGTAAAAAAACTGGAGAACACAAAATAATTCTAACAAAAGTATAATAAACAAAAAAAGCATAATTATTATGCTTTTTTGTTTATTATACTTTTAATTGTTTATTACTTACATGCTATATTTTAATTAAATTAATAGCAATTTCCAAGAGCTTTCCAATGAGGTATCACAAAGGGGGTGTTTCCATTTAAAAAAAATTGAGTAGGGGTGGCTACAGCCCCAGAGGTTGCTTAGTGAAGGCCATTTTTGTGGTCATACTAATCGCCCCACATACCCTGAAAACGGTTTTGAGAAATTTTTTAGTTCTTTTTTAGACCCATACTTACAGAACATTGCTCGTTTTTAAATGGACACCCTGTATATCAAACTAAAGTATAAATTGCCCGCTATAGGATTGAAAAATATAGACCCCTGTTCTTGTCTGGTATCTGTCTACCTATTAATTGATTACCGAATAAATTAATAAAAATTAAACTAATGCAGCATAAATACAATTATTATTAACAACCATTATTTATTAATTTGCATTCTTAAAAAAGAATTAGGAAATTCTGAGTTTGTTTTTCCCTAATCAAACGACTGAAGAAAAATAAATTTCACTTGGAATAACTTCAATCGAACATTTCATTTTACTACTTTACAATAAAAAAAGTTTACACGACGTAAAATGTTTGTACTGCTACGAGCAACGTTAAAAACTGTGTTTTAATAAACATTTTTTGAAGGAGGTATAAGAAAAGGAGAGAGAAACTAGAATAATTGTTTTGAAAAAAACATTGATCTCATTTAGATGTTCCAAGAAATAACATTGGAACATCTAAATGAGATCAATGTTTTTTTCAAAACAATTATTTTCACGATGTTTCATTAAGAACCATCCGCTTCGAGTATTCACTTTAAAAACTAGAAACTGGGACACCTAAGTCATATCTTCTACTTTTCAGTGGTCATTATTCAATGTAACTTAAACACAGTTTAAACATTCACATTAAAATTATTAAAATTACGTCTAATCTCAACATTTTAGACTACGGATCAACCACCTTTAAATAATTCATTTACTGAAATTGCCGTATTAATATTTAATACAGGAATGAACATCCTGTAACTTAAAACATTACCATCATTAAGAAGATTATTACTGGGGACTGCAAGAAATCATCCTATGCTTTATTTTCCGTTTTAATTTAAAATAATATTTGATTCGCACATACCTATAATACATTTTCTACTCCGTTAGAATTGGCAATGTTGCTGGAGGCGAACAAAGCTATTAGATATATCTCAATTATACAAATATGAGTCGCAAATGTATGTTTAATATTAAGATGAAAAAGATTATGCTTCATTGATAGGTTTCTGTATAAAATATTTATTAAAAATTATTTCCCCTCTAGGGTTGCTTGGCATAAGGGAGTCATTTTAATGCAATATACATGATAAAATTTTTTCTGACTATGTTTATTAAGAGAGAGTCCAGGGCGCCTTATACGTTTGTGGAGGCGAAAGTGATAGTTATGCATGTATATATATATATATATATATATATATATATATATATATATATATATATATATATATATATATATATATTCTGTTTAACTGTAGTAAGTACCCCCATTGTATTGTGTTTGTGCCAGTAGTAGTAGTAGTAGTAGTATTTCAATAAATTATGGAGACATTTTGTGGCGATTGTGATAAGTTCATTAAACAATTGGACGATGTATTTAAACTGTTAGATGAAAGTCGTACACAACCTAATCGCACGATAAGCTTTTACAAACATTTGAGACTATTCTAAAAATTATGCGGTGCTGCCAGATTTATTAAAAATTTCAAATATTCATTTTTGGGGTTAGTTTTGAAATGTTTTCTACTTATATCATTGGAAAGCTAAAAAATGCTCTGTTTGCTCAGCTTAAAATTCAATATGGCGCCCTTAAGAAAAAAAAGTTTATCGTTTCTCGCAACCGAAACGTCGCAATAAAAATCTAAATATGCAGTGAAATTCCTCGAAAAAACTTTCCGTGAAAAAGTGTGTTCAGATTTTTAAAATTCATCCAAATAAAAAAGTTACAGATGACTTTGGAAAACGTCAGATTTACTTTTTTTCAAACTAACTGTAAAAACTGAAGAGCTAAGACCGGTCTGCAAGCGCCATTAAGTTAGCAACAGAGCTGCCTAAAACTTTTCCCAGTTAACCATTTTCCTATCACTTGCATAAAGGGGAAATCGTATATGTTCATTTTCTATTACTTACTTGAAAAATTAATATTTAGTTTTAGGATAATTATATCTTGTAATCCCATTAAACCCATCAAAGTAATTGTGAAACACGTACAAAACACCATTTACGGGAATATCGAATTGAAATCTCGAAAAGGTGAAATAGATAAAGATGGAAGTGCTTTGCGTAGAGCATTTGTTAAAAATTTGTAAAATTGGGGGATTTAAATAAATTGTTATTTCTCCTATTGTCCAATTATTGTAAATAAACATTTGCAGTAGTCATTGGGACGGTTGAGACCTGCCCCTCCACTTTCTCTTTTGTCCAGGAGGCCAACCAATCACAGCGCTCCGTTGGCCGGCGCTTAGATCCAGGCCACGCCCCCTCCCGTAGTCATAGCGACGGTTGAGGCAGACAGTGTGACGTCACACTGGCGCCAACTTCAGGGTGGTCGGTAAGTATACGATCTGCATTACCGGCCGGGCACAGGTGTCAGACCATGGAACCACAGAATAGTATGAGACCATTGAACCACAGAACGATACCATGGAACCACAGAACAGTAGATCAAGTGATCTGAAGTGATCCGAAGTGAACTGAAATGATCCGAAGTGAACTGAACTGATCCGAAGTGAACTGAAGTGATCCGAAGTGAACTGAAGTCACGGATTTCTTAAAATAAACTGGATCGCTGATTCCTAACTATCATTTTGTCAGTTGTAAGGTGGTCGGCATACTGTGCTAACATTCCATTGGCTAGTTTTCAGCTAATGATGTTGAGGTATTTACAGAGGGAAATTTTGAAAATAGTTTGGTGAGTTATGGGCATATGACTAACTAAATATTACTTATATGGATGGATATGGGTATAAAATATGTACACTGTTGTAATAAAAATACTTTAGCAGCGGGTCTAAAAAGTTAACTTAATATAGGGTTATATCAAAGATTAAATTGTATTATTTGTGCATTAGATATGACGAGTAATTGACAGGACTGGACTCAAGAGTTATATTTGTGCAGCAAAGGTAAACATAATTTTTTTCTATTTATAGTGCATTTCAAATAATTGGAATCATCTCTTTTTAATTTGCCTTGAAATGATTTTCGACAAAGTCGAAATTTATGTGCTTGTAAAGACACTCCCTACATGTACAAATCTTCCAATGGTATGTCTGGTAGTCTGGTAGGTACCTATGTATATTAAATTCATTGACGACACTCTTTATTTCTCCTGTTACAACTTCATTTTTTAAATAAATTTTACATTAGCCAGAATTATAACTGGTTCATAATAGTTACTTGTCTAAACATAATTTAGTAACTAACCCAAAAAACTTTAAAGTAACATGGTTTGTCAACCAAGTATTTGAACCTTGTCTAATTGCGGTATAAAAATTAGTTAGGATCAGTTTTGTATATTGTTTTGAGGAATTCTAATATCGATACCTTTTTGCCAAAATATTTGAAGTCGCTCACTAAATTTTATCTTAGGCTTCTTACGACAATTCTGCCTATTACAGTTCTGTTACTTACGATAAAATGTATGTAGTTATTTAACCGTGAAACATTTAAATACGCTTACATATTTATGCTTTATGGATCTATCTACCTCTGCCAAGATGTGTATTTGCATATTATACTTACGATAGATCCATAGTCATGTTCATGGAAAATGTCACTTACGATAGTTTGGCAAAAAGGTATCGATATAAGGTAAGTATTTATCGAAGAATTAGACATATGTTTGTAGTTATTTTAATTGTGGCAGGAGCTGCATATATAAAAAGCCACGATGAAAGTAACTGCACGTCTTATCAGTAAAAACGGCACTAAAAAAATATTTTTTAACTGAATGACATCATACAATTAGTAATGTCAAGTAGTTATTAGTCAAATTTATACTTTACACTGTTAAGATATATTAAATATTGTGAATGAATTGGGATAGGTTAATCAGTTATTTTGTTATAAAATTACATGAAGTTTATAATACACAATATGGTAATAACTGCTTTTCTAGAAGATAACATTAACAACTTCAAAACTCAAAATCATTATGATTATGGTAGGAATTTAATAAAAACACATTTAAAATATAATTTATACACACAATCACATTATAATAGGAGTTTTATCCACACTTATAAAGCATATAAAGTAACCTATTATCCACTACTGAAATAATAAAAAAATATAAACTTAAATCAACCAAATTTAATTCACTTATTAAAATTAACATTAATATTTATATTAATAGACATTTCGTTCTTCGCTTTTTCATATTTCACTTCGTTTCCGTTAATAGGAACCTTGTAGTTGCTTCTTGCAACAAATTTTGGATGTCTCCTCTCCTGAGGAATGACTTGAACGAGAAGAACCTTGGATTTTCCTTGCAATACCAAGTTTGTTAGATACGGAGTCTTCAATATAGCTCTCTGCCACAGCAGGACTCTTCCACCCACCATGCCGCTTGATGGGTGTAAAGTCGGCACCTTTATTTCCCAATAAAGTTATTGAAGTGCACCCTCATATAGTGGCCAATATAAGCTTCCGTGTTTGCCAAGTTCAGAAACGATGCAACTTTTGATGGAACTTTTGCCAATGTGTTGATTCCAACAGGCTGAGAAGTACATTTTTGATTCTTATAATGTAAAAAGAATCTGTTTTGTGATAAGTTCTTTGGTAAATACATTTTCTACACATCTCTACGTCGTTGATAGAACTTCATTTATAATTTTAAACTTTCGTGAAATGCCGGTCTTGGTATCTGGTATCGAAACAACTAGATACGCGCCAGTGTCCTATACATTAGTGATTTTCAAATTCCTCAATTCGTAGCATCGACAAGCACCAGAGACTCCTATTACTAGCGCAACCTAAAATGATTCAAAGTATTATTAATACATATTGTCTAAAAAGTTAAGAGTTATTACCTTAATCATAAAATATTCTTTATCACAAGATTTACTCAAAAATTCTTCAATTTGCACTCTTTCCAAAACTGCAGCCTTTTCCACCTTGTATCTTTTCGATTGACTCTTCAGATAACAGATATCTACGTTTTTAGACTTTTATCGCAACCTTCAACATTGAATACTTCGACCAAATGGATGAAATGATGAAATTGCATGTTTTTTCTTCAGTTTAAGAAATAAATAACTTGCACCTTGCAAACAGAACTTTATTTATAAACCACAAAACTTGTCTGTCTGTGCCACAAAACAAAAAGAAAATATAAAAGCAGTGCTGGTAACTCAACCGTGTTACCATCATTTAGTTCATAAAATACCTAGAAGTTAGCACAGTATGGCGGCCGCCTATCAGTTGTTATTTTTAGCTACCCCCACCAGTATGTATTAGCGATCCAGTTTATTTTAAGAAATCCGTGACTGAAGTGATCCGAAGTGAACTGAACTGATCCGAAACCATGGAACCACAGAATAGTATGAGACCATGGAACCACAGAATGAGACCATTGAACCACAGAACAGAATTAGACCATTGAACCACAGAACAGAATGAGACCCCCACAACGACACCCCAGAAATTTAGAAAAGGACCCCCGAAATTCAAATATTAGTATAGAGGATGCCCCAAAAAAAAAAGGTAGTTATAGGGTGAGCCAGAATAAGAAGTAACCTACCTATTAAAGAAAAATCACGCGCAGTGTATCCTCCTCTACTATAACAGAAAAACATGCGCAACAGTCCTGTTTATAGAAAAAACATGGCTGTCAGTAAAAAATAGCGGGAAATTCAAATTATTAGTATACAGGGTGTCCGAAAAATGTTAGTTATAGGGTGAGCCAAAATAAGAAGTAACCTGCCTATTTAAAGAAAAATCATGCGCAGTAAATCCTCTACGATCACAGAAAAACATGCGCAGTAAATTCTAACAAAAAAACATGGCGGACAGTAAAATAAAAGAGGGAAATTCAATTGGTGTGATTCACGACGTAGAATAATAATGATAAGATATTAAAAAAGAACTTACAGCTATTTGAGGTTATGTAACTGAGGTGGAGCACACATGTCTGATCACTATTGCACCATCACTACACTGATACTACTATATCATATAGTAAGTAACACGTAATTTTATCATAAAGCTCTGACATCTGTTTTTCTAGTTCATTGACTTATTGTGATCATAGTTTATGGCTATTCAGCGATTATATATAGTAACACCTGCTAGCTACTTGATAAAATACCGAGGCTTTATGCATACGTAGATAATAGACAGGAAGTTAGCAAGATCGCGACATTTTACTTTTACAGAAATTCAAATTCATAGTATACAGGGCGTCCCAAAACAGTTAGTTATAGGGTGAGCCAAAATAAGAAAAGAAGTCAAAGTAAAAATCATGCGCAATATATCTTCTACTATAATAGAAAAACATGCGCAGTAAATTCCAGCAGAAAAAAAACATGGCTGTCAGTAAAATAAAAGAGGGAAATTCAAATATTAGTATACAAAGTGTATCAAATTAAAAGCAGGGTGAACCAAAATAAGAAAAGAAGAAGTTTACGTAAAAAATCATGCGCTGTAAATTCCAATAGAAAAAACAAAGCGGCCAGTAAAATAAAATACTACAAAATATTAGTATACAGGGTGAATCAAAAATAAAACTATATAGAGTGAGCCAGACAAGAAAGTAACCTACCTATTGAAGAAAAATTATGAACAGTAGATCGTTTTATTTATAGAAAAAATGTATGATGAAATAATAGAAAAAAAACATGCGCAGTAAATTTCAATATTTAAACAGAAAAAACATGGCGGTTACTAAAATAAAAAAATAGCAGGAAATTCAAATTATTAGTATACAGGGTGTATAAAGAATAAAGCTATATAGGATGACCCAAACAAGAAAGTAACCTAACGGGTAAAGAAAAGTCTTGCACAGTAGATTCTATTATTTACACAGAAAAAAACATAGCGATCAGTAAATTTAAAAAAAATAGTGAGAAATTAAAAAAAAAGGAGGAACGTAAGTAGGTATGGGGGCATGTACGGCCGGGCTCCGCCCCCCAGATGGGGGCCCCCTTAGGGCTCCGCTGGGCCCCCAACTGTCAAAATCAAAATGGGGCCCCCAACTGTCAAAATGAAAAATGGGGCCCCCAACTGTCAAAATCGGCCATCTATCCCAGCTGTCAAAAAAGCTGTCTAGACCAAAGACCCATAGACCTACAAATCAGAGGGGCCAAAGACCCATAGACCTACAATTCAGAAGAACTACAAGCCTCTAGGGCCCTCAACATAACCTCAAAGCCATAGCGCCTTATGGGCACGGTTCTAAAGCAGAAAGCTAAAGGAGTCGCACACGGCGGCGCATTGCTACGGCACATAAAGAATTTACGTTCTAATAGCGAAAACGGCCAATCGGGACTCAATATTTGAATTTAAAGTATATGGGCGTGTTCCCCAACTCGAAACAAGCCAGAATCCGTCTACTTCCGGTCTCCATTTCCGGTCTCTCGAATCACATGATGTGGGGTATCAAACGACTCGTCGCAACGTGTAGAACACTAATTTAGCCAAATTTACGTTCTAAGAGCGAAAACGGCCATTCGGGACACAATATTTGAATTTAAAGTACATAGGCGTGTTGCCCAGCTCGAAACAAGCTGGAATCCAGCATAAAATGGCCACTTCCGGTCTCCATTTCCGGTCTCTCGAATCACATGATGTGGGGTATCAAACGACTCGTCACAACGTGTAGAACACTAATTTAGCCCTATTTTCTTTCTAAGAGCGAAGACAGCCGTTTGGGGCTCGATATTTGAATTTAAAGTACATAGGTGTGTTGCCCAGCTCTAAACAAGCTGGAATCCAGCATAAACTGGCCACTTCCGGTCTCCATTTCCGGTCTCCCGAATCACACGATGTGGGGTATCAAACGATTCGTCTCAACGTCTAGAACACTAATTTAGCCCTATTTTCTTTCTAAGAGCGAAGACAGCCGTTTGGGGCTCGATATTTGAATTTAAAGTATATAGGCAAGTTCTCTGACTGGAGACAAGCTAGAATCCGTCTACTTCCGGTCTCCATTTCCGGTATCCCGAATCACATGATGTGGGGTATCAAACGACTCGTCTCAACGTATAGAACACTAATTTAGTTCTCCGACCGATCACCAACACAGCCGACACCAGCGTGATATCTCATTATTATTAAATGCGAACGAACTCATATAACTTAACCTAACTTTTCGTGGAACAAGCATGACCGACCGATCACGAACACAGACCACTGTAGACTGCATGTATGTAATATAATATAATAAATATCTAATTATCTCCATACTGACGAGAGCAACGACAATTTAAAACCTAACCTAACTTTTTGTGTGGAACAAGCACGACTGATCACCAACACAGCTGACACTGGACTTACGACTTGTAACAAAATATTTAAAACAAGCACGACTGATCCACCAACAACAACAACAACGACGAACTCATACAACTTAACCTAACTTTTTTCGTGGGACAAGCACGACCGATCACGAACACAGACCACGGTAGACTGCATGTATGTAATATAATAATAATAATACATCATGATTCTAAATTTTAAAATCTAAATAATAATATAAGTTTGCAAGTTCCTTATCAGCATGTTACCGGAGGTTCCTTATCAGCTCGCTAACGGAAGTTGCTTATCTGCAGGAAATGAGGTAAGCGTATAGGTCTACATAAGCAAAATAGCACAGAATTTGAAATTTTATACAGTGGCGTTGCATAAAAGAGGGATATTTATTAACAAGTAGGCTCATATGAGGGGTTTGAATTTAAAAATTAAAAGCATATATTGAAACCAGGAATCGAACCCGGGACCTATAGATTTTCAGTCTACCGCTCCCCCACTGAGCTATTTCAACTATAGTAAAGTAAATAAAACTAGATTTAAAAATTTAATATTATATTTATTAATCGTCATTATCGTCGTCCTTTACAATATTGAATTTATTGATATATTCAGGAGGTAGAAACATTTTAATATCCAATAAATAGCTTTTCATACCGGCTGCTATCATCTCGCGACAAAACTTTTGAATACTAAGATTTCCATCTTGAAATTTATCGCACAAGTCCAGACAATGTTGGTACTTTTGTACAGTTCTTTGACACTCTGCATATTTATTCTCGGCATCTTGGGTGGATTGCATATCATACACGCTATCATGACGTTCGCTGAAAATTAGATCCCTCAGCTCATCACGTATCCTTTGGATGGCAGTTGGTAAGTCTTGGGCTTTGGTCCAGTGTTGAGCAGAATAAAATAACCACATATTTTAAGTTTTTCCACGTGTAACAACGAGGCTAATGGCTGTTTTTAGTAGCAGTAGAGACGAACAAACTGTTATATAGTACAACAAACCAGTTACTGATTGCTGAATACACTCTTTGGGAATAATGGCAGCTGCTGGCGTAGTAGTAGTAGTGGGAATATCAACACAGGCGCTCTTCATCTCGTACCAGTCAGTGTCACCCATAGTAGCATCTCGAAATCGGATTCTGAATTTATATTGGCGGGTAGAATTTGACATCGGGGCTATTAAAGTTGGTATATTATTAGCTGCATACGACGTCATCAGCATCCAATTAGAAGGCCAGCTTTCGTTTTTAGTGCCATCCTTATCAAAACAGACAAAGACCTCTTGCGAATTATACGGCTGATGAATGTATAGGATATTGTGCAAAATCGTTTGCAGAATTATATAGTGAGAAGTTAACATTGCCATCTTCATCAAACTACTGACACCACCACAGACAAATCTGGCAATTTATTCCACTCGTTTAGGTGTGATTCGTTTAAAATCCTGCTGGCGTATACCTTTATTAAATCTAGATAAATTTTGAAAGACGTTTCGCTCCCATTCAGCAACCATAGGAGCAATATCAATAAATTGGAAACTATTAAATTGGCAATCTTCCACAATAGCCTTTCGCAATAGACAAATCTGCTGCTCTAACCTAACTTTTAACATTATAAATTTTAGGAGTTACAGCAGATGTAATACTGAATTAAATTATAGCTATTATGTTTTATATACTTTTAATTAGGAATGGGAACAAGGAGATGGGGATAATAGAATAACACAAATATTTGTTAAAAATTATTTTATTTAGGTAAACCAGCAAACAACCAGTTGTGGAGATCCGTACAGTTGGTTAAACTGCACATACTTCCAGGTGTACAATGATATAAACAATATGAACTACTTTTACTAAATACAGGGGGCGGTCCAAAAGAATTACAGTATAGATTCTCCACGTTAACTATAGTCTTCGCTGTTAATGCTGTGGGGTCCAATTCCAGCAACCTTCGGCTCAGAAATTCCGCCTTTTGATGTCCTTTAACGTATATCATACAGATATTTTTATCATCTATCAGGTGGGTCTTCAATATTTCAGACAACATATCATATTCAACGAATCCCCCGGTATATTTTAGGTTATGATGGGATTGCTCCAAATATTTAACCTGTCTCTTGGAGGCCGCATCTAGGGCGTTGAACGGTTTCGGCGGCTTTAATAGGTAATGTGCCGTACGTTGACCGCAGATAAAAGATATCTCTATCGGGTGAAAATCGGGCAGATTAAAACCCTGCATGTCTACGGCCAGACACTGCATCTTGCTGGAGATCTTGATTGGAACTGACTCGAAGCAAACTCAGGCTTTAAGATTATTCACAATATTATCGAGTGGGAGGTATTCCATAATGCAATCGTGTACAATTATGCAGTAAGCTCGGGTATTATCGGGAAAACCTTCGGCGGCCTCTATCTCCAGTCTTACGTCTACAGTAGCGGGTCGTTCATTTTCGTCTGGCCCGGATGTCAAAATGGGGCCCCCGTAGGGCTCCACCCCAAAAGGGCCCCCGAGCTGTCAAAAACAAAATGGGGCCCCAAGCTGTCAAAAACAGAAAGGGGCCCCCAGCTGTCAAAATGAGTACCATTGAACCACAGAACAGAATGAGACAATTGAACTACAGAACAGAATGAGACCATTGAACCACAGAACAGAATGAGACCATTGAACTGCAAACCAGAACAGAATGAAAAACTACCAAGTGAACTGAACTGAACCGAATTGATCCGAACCGATTCGAAGTGATCCGAAGTGAACTGAACTGATCCGAAGTGATCTGAACCGATTCGAAGTGATCTGAACCGTTTCGAAGTGAACTGAACTGATCCGAAACCATGGAACCACAGAATAGTATGAGACCATGGAACCACAGAATGAGACCATTGAACCACAGAACAGAATGAGACCATTGAACCACAGAACAGAATGAGACCCCCACAACGACACCCCAGAAATTTAGGAAAGGACCCCCGAAATTAAAATTCATAGTATACAAGGTGTCCGAAAAATGTTAGTTATAGCGTGAGCCAAAATAAGAAGTAACCTGCCTATTTAAAGAAAAATCATGCGCAGTAAATCCTCTACGATAACAGAAAAACATGCGCAGTAAATTCTAACAAAAAACATGGCGGTCAGTAAAAAATAGCGGGAAATTCAATTGGTGTGATTCACGACGTAAATAATAATGATAAGATATTAAAAAAGAACTTACAGCACTTGAGGTTATGTAACTGAGTTGGAGCACACATGTCCGACCACTATTGCACCATCACTACACTGATACTACTCTATCATATAGTAAGTAACACGTAATTTTATCATAAAGCTCCGACATCTGTTTTTCTAGTTCATTGACTTATTGTGATCATAGTTTATGGCTATTCAGCGATTATATATAGTAACACCTGCTAGGTACTAGATAAAATACCGAGGTTTATGCATACGTAGATAATAGACAGGAAGTTAGCAAGATCGCGACATTTTACTTTTACAGAAATTCAAATTCATAGTATACAGGGCGTCCCAAAACAGTTAGTTATAGGGTGAGGCAAATAAGAAAGTGATCTAAAAAATCATGCGCGGTAGGTAACCCTTTGTTTATAGCAAAGAGGAATTATGTAATAAGAGGAAAAATCATGCGCGTATGACTAACACTACTACTACTACTGGACAATAAAATATTAAGAGCTAAATAGTATTGAATAATATTAATAATAATAATAAAACTAGGATGGAAATTTAATATTGTATTTATTAATCTGCTTCTACAAGATTGAATTTATTGATATATTCTACAGGCAGAAACATTTTAATTGTTTTATTTGATATCATTTCTTTTTAAAATAAGAGCTTGGGATATGCTTAGATTTATCCATATCTACAAAAAATTCTTCACTTTCACATGGAATACATTTGCTGTTAGGAAGTCCGGTTTCTCCGCCGCATTTGATGCATTTATATTTCACTGGAACAGGCATATTCTGCAGAATCTTCAGTGCTACAAACCCTTGACTGCAATAGTTGATCTTTGACCTTCTACAGTTCAATAACTTTTGTTAGAATCGCAACTAAGCTTTAAACGCAACAATAAATATTTCTGTACTAAAAACTAAAAGAAAAAATAAAGATAAATTGATAATAAAGGCAAATAGAAGAAAATACTTTAATTCTGTGATAGCATAAATCTCAGAAACTATGAAGAAATAAAAACTGTACGTTAGGTATACCTAGGTACTGGTAAAGTTGAAGTACTAAACTAATTATTCTTCAATACACATGATGTATTTATACAAAATCAGTTTTCACATTTTTAATACTTGGTGGTCTTTCAAATAAGAAAAGCATAATATGTTGAAACCAGGAATAGAACCTGGGAAATATAGATTTTCAGTCTACCGCTCTCCCATCCGTTTTCTTCTAATTATATAGTAGGAGTTAGATTCAGCAGATTGTTTTTTTTTTAAATTGTGAACATGTGACGTGGTGGTATATTGACCTTTGGACTTATATCCTCGTTTCCACCTGTTCATTTCGGGCTTTTCAGTTCTTGCACCCAGGGCTTCAGTGTTTGGTGTTTGTCTTTGAATTCATTCACGCAATACATTACAATATTAGTCCCATTGCCCGTAAGGTGTTTATGTATATCTGATAATCAAGCCCTAGACGCCAATTATTCCTTATAGCGTCGACTAAATCATTAGGATCAGTATTGTCATCCCAGTCAAGTACCTCATCATGGTAATTTCTATTAGATTGATTCGTATTGGGACTTTCAGGTCGATAAATATATTTTCTGATAGGCTGTTGATAGTTATCGTTATTTACATCAACATACGTACTTTCAGACTTATATTTTCCATTATTTTGTTTACTGCTACCATCATTCCTGCTATCGTCTTTCTGAGCGTGGTATTTTATAACAGATAGGTGATCATTAAGGTTTCGTATTTCATTGGTTTTTGTTTTGTTTGAATTTTTATTGTCTAGTTGATGGATGTTTTCTATATGGCGTTTCAAGATATCTCCTCTTGTAAATGTCTTAGCACACAGTTCACAGGTGAAATTTTTGCTCCTGTGGATGGTTATATGGCGTCTTAAACCGCTTGACCAAGAGAATACTTTGTTACAAATATTACACGTAAACATGTTTATTCTTCTCTGGTACAATATCAAATGAATCTTATATCAATGAGTAACTACATATATGTGATTAAATGTGGCTAACTGTGAACAACCGGCACGTAAAAATACGTCACGCGTACCCACAAAAACGTGACGTGTACCCGCAAAACACGTAACGTGTACCCGCAAAACACGTCACGCGTACCCGCAAATACGTCACGCGTACCCACAAAACACGTAACGTGTACCCGCAAACACGTCACGCGTATCCGCAAAACACGTCACGCGTACCCGCAAATACGTCACGCGTACCCACAAAACACGTAACGCGTACCCGCAAATACGTCACGCGTACCCGCAAAACACGTCACGCGTACCCGCAAATACGTCACGCGTACCCCGCAAAACACGTAACGTGTACCCGCAAAACACGTCACGCGTACCCGCAAAACACGTAACGTGTACCCGAAATTTAGTAACGGCTAATTTACAAAAATGATAGGATAAATGTGCTAAGCAATGATAACTGCACGCCTTAGACCATGTCTGACGTCGCCGTACATACAAAAACATTCTCGAGCTATTTAAAGTTCATCATCATCATGTTATCATGTCGAGTCACCCCCACCTCTTTCACACATCTTATTTCAAACAAAACAAAAACCAATGAAATACGAAACCTTAATGATCACCTATCTGTTATAAAATACCACGCTCAGAAAGACGATAGCAGGAATGATGGTAGCAGTAAACAAAATAATGGAAAATATAAGTCTGAAAGTACGTATGTTGATGTAAATAACGATAACTATCAACAGCCTATCAGAAAATATATTTATCGACCTGAAAGTCCCAATACGAATCAATCTAATAGAAATTACCATGATGAGGTACTTGACTGGGATGACAATACTGATCCTAATGATTTAGTCGACGCTATAAGGAATAATTGGCGTCTAGGGCTTGATTATCAGATATACATAAACACCTTACGGGCAATGGGACTAATATTGTAATGTATTGCGTGAATGAATTCAAAGACAAACACCAAACACTGAAGCCCTGGGTGCAAGAACTGAAAAGCCCGAAATGAACAGGTGGAAACGAGGATATAAGTCCAAAGGTCAATATACCACCACGTCACATGTTCACAATTTAAAAAAAAAAACAATCTGCTGAATCTAACTCCTACTATATAATTAGAAGAAAACGGATGGGAGAGCGGTAGACTGAAAATCTATATGTCCCAGGTTCGATTCCTGGTTTCAACATATTATGCTTTTCTTATTTGAAAGACCACCAAGTATTAAAAATGTGGAAACTGATTTTGTATAAATACATCAAGTGTATTGAAGAATAATTAGTTTAGTACTTCAACTTTACCAGTACCTAGGTATACCTAACGTACAGTTTTTATTTCTTCATAGTTTCTGAGATTTATGCTATCACAGAATTAAAGTATTTTCTTCTATTTGCCTTTATTATCAATTTATCTTTATTTTTTCTTTTAGTTTTTAGTACAGAAATATTTATTGTTGCGTTTAAAGCTTAGTTGCGATTCTAACAAAAGTTATTGAACTGTAGAAGGTCAAAGATCAACTATTGCAGTCAAGGGTTTGTAGCACTGAAGATTCTGCAGAATATGCCTGTTCCAGTGAAATATAAATGCATCAAATGCGGCGGAGAAACCGGACTTCCTAACAGCAAATGTATTCCATGTGAAAGTGAAAATTTTTTGTAGATATGGATAAATCAAAGCATATCCCAAGCTCTTATTTTAAAAAGAAATGATATCAAATAAAACAATTAAAATGTTTCTGCCTGTAGAATATATCAATAAATTCAATCTTGTAGAAGCAGATTAATAAATACAATATTAAATTTCCATCCTAGTTTTATTATTATTATTAATATTATTCAATACTATTTAGCTCTTAATATTTTATTGTCCAGTAGTAGTAGTGTTAGTCATACGCGCATGATTTTTCCTCTTATTACATAATTCCTCTTTTCTATAAACAAAGGGTTACCTACCGCGCATGATTTTTTAGATCACTTTCTTATTTGCCTCACCCTATAACTAACTGTTTTGGGACGCCCTGTATACTATGAATTTGAATTTCTGTAAAAGTAAAATGTCGCGATCTTGCTAACTTCCTGTCTATTATCTACGTATGCATAAACCTCGGTATTTTATCTAGTACCTAGCAGGTGTTACTATATATAATCGCTGAATAGCCATAAACTATGATCACAATAATTCAATGAACTAGAAAAACAGATGTCGGAGCTTTATGATAAAATTACGTGTTACTTACTATATGATAGAGTAGTATCAGTGTAGTGATGGTGCAATAGTGGTCGGACATGTGTGCTCCACCTCAGTTACATAACCTCAAGTGCTGTAAGTTCTTTTTTAATATCTTGTCATTATTATTTACGTCGTGAATCACACCAATTGAATTTCCCGCTATTTTTTACTGACCGCCATGTTTTTTGTTAGAATTTACTGCGCATGTTTTTCTGTTATCGTAGAGGATTTACTGCGCATGATTTTTCTTTAAATAGGCAGGTTACTTCTTATTTTGGCTCACGCTATAACTAACATTTTTCGGACACCTTGTATACTATGAATTTTAATTTCGGGGGTCCTTTCCTAAATTTCTGGGGTGTCGTTGTGGGGGTCTCATTCTGTTCTGTGGTTCAATGGTCTCATTCTGTTCTGTGGTTCAATGGTCTCATTCTGTGGTTCCATGGTCTCATACTATTCTGTGGTTCCATGGTTTCGGATCAGTTCAGTTCACTTCGAAACGGTTCAGATCACTTCGAATCGGTTCAGTTCACTTCGGATCACTTCGAATCGGTTCGGATCAATTCGGTTCAGTTCAGTTCACTTGGTAGTTTTTCATTCTGTTCTGGTTTGCAGTTCAATGGTCTCATTCTGTTCTGTGGTTCAATGGTCTCATTCTGTTCTGTAGTTCAATTGTCTCATTCTGTTCTGTGGTTCAATGGTACTCATTTTGAGAGCTGGGGGCCCCTTTCTGTTTTTGACAGCTTGGGGCCCCATTTTGTTTTTGACAGCTCGGGGGCCCTTTTGGGGTGGAGCCCTACGGGGGCCCCATTTTGACATCCGGGCCAGACGAAAATGAACGACCCGCTACTGTAGACGTAAGACTGGAGATAGAGGCCGCCGAAGGTTTTCCCGATAATACCCGAGCTTACTGCATAATTGTACACGATTGCATTATGGAATACCTCCCACTCGATAATATTGTGAATAATCTTAAAGCCTGAGTTTGCTTCGAGTCAGTTCCAATCAAGATCTCCAGCAAGATGCAGTGTCTGGCCGTAGACATGCAGGGTTTTAATCTGCCCGATTTTCACCCGAAAGAGATATCTTTTATCTGCGGTCAACGTACGGCACATTACCTATTGAAGCCGCCGAAACCGTTCAACGCCCTAGATGCGGCCTCCAAGAGACAGGTTAAATATTTGGAGCAATCCCATCATGGCCTAAAATATACCGGGGGATTCGTTGAATATGATATGTTGTCTGAAATATTGAAGACCCACCTGATAGATGGTAAAAATATCTGTATGATATACGTTAAAGGACATCAAAAGGCGGAATTTCTGAGCCGAAGGTTGCTGGAATTGGACCCCACAGCATTAACAGCGAAGACTATAGTTAACGTGGAGAATCTATACTGTAATTCTTTTGGACCGCCCCCTGTATTTAGTAAAAGTAGTTCATATTGTTTTTATCATTGTACACCTGGAAGTATGTGCAGTTTAACCAACTGTACGGATCTCCACAACTGGTTGTTTGCTGGTTTACCTAAATAAAATAATTTTTAACAAATATTTGTGTTATTCTATTATCCCCATCTCCTTGTTCCCATTCCTAATTAAAAATATATAAAACATAATAGCTATAATTTAATTCAGTATTACATCTGCTGTAACTCCTAAAATTTATAATGTTAAAAGTGAGGTTAGAGCAGCAGATTTGTCTATTGCGAAAGGCTATTGTGGAAGATTGCCAATTTAATAGTTTCCAATTTATTGATATTGCTCCTATGGTTGCTGAATGGGAGCGAAACGTCTTTCAAAATTTATCTAGATTTAATAAAGGTATACGCCAGCAGGATTTTAAACGAATCACACCTAAACGAGTGGAATAAATTGCCAGATTTGTCTGTGGTGGTGTCAGTAGTTTGATGAAGATGGCAATGTTAACTTCTCACTATATAATTCTGCAAACGATTTTGCACAATATCCTATACATTCATCAGCCGTATAATTCGCAAGAGGTCTTTGTCTGTTTTGATAAGGATGGCACTAAAAACGAAAGCTGGCCTTCTAATTGGATGCTGATGACGTCGTATGCAGCTAATAATATACCAACTTTAATAGCCCCGATGTCAAATTCTACCCGCCAATATAAATTCAGAATCCGATTTCGAGATGCTACTATGGGTGACACTGACTGGTACGAGATGAAGAGCGCCTGTGTTGATATTCCCACTACTACTACTACGCCAGCAGCTGCCATTATTCCCAAAGAGTGTATTCAGCAATCAGTAACTGGTTTGTTGTACTATATAACAGTTTGTTCGTCTCTACTGCTACTAAAAACAGCCATTAGCCTCGTTGTTACACGTGGAAAAACTTAAAATATGTGGTTATTTTATTCTGCTCAACACTGGACCAAAGCCCAAGACTTACCAACTGCCATCCAAAGGATACGTGATGAGCTGAGGGATCTAATTTTCAGCGAACGTCATGATAGCGTGTATGATATGCAATCCACCCAAGATGCCGAGAATAAATATGCAGAGTGTCAAAGAACTGTACAAAAGTACCAACATTGTCTGGACTTGTGCGATAAATTTCAAGATGGAAATCTTAGCATTCAAAAGTTTTGTCGCGAGATGATAGCAGCCGGTATGAAAAGCTATTTATTGGATATTAAAATGTTTCTACCTCCTGAATATATCAATAAATTCAATATTGTAAAGGACGACGATAATGACGATTAATAAATATAATATTAAATTTTTAAATCTAGTTTTATTTACTTTACTATAGTTGAAATAGCTCAGTGGGGGAGCGGTAGACTGAAAATCTATAGGTCCCGGGTTCGATTCCTGGTTTCAATATATGCTTTTAATTTTTAAATTCAAACCCCTCATATGAGCCTACTTGTTAATAAATATCCCTCTTTTATGCAACGCCACTGTATAAAATTTCAAATTCTGTGATATTTTGCTTATGTAGACCTATACGCTTACCTCATTTCCTGCAGATAAGCAACTTCCGTTAGCGAGCTGATAAGGAACCTCCGGTAACATGCTGATAAGGACTTGCAAACTTATATTATTATTTAGATTTTAAAATTTAGAATCATGATGTATTATTATTATTATATTACATACATGCAGTCTACCGTGGTCTGTGTTCGTGATCGGTCGTGCTTGTCCCACGAAAAAAGTTAGGTTAAGTTGTATGAGTTCGTCGTTGTTGTTGTTGTTGTTGGTGGATCAGTCGTGCTTGTTTTAAATATTTTGTTACAAGTCGTAAGTCCAGTGTCAGCTGTGTTGGTGATCAGTCGTGCTTGTTCCACACAAAAAGTTAGGTTAGGTTTTAAATTGTCGTTGCTCTCGTCAGTATGGAGATAATTGGATATTTATTATATTATATTACATACATGCAGTCTACAGTGGTCTGTGTTCGTGATCGGTCGGTCGTGCTTGTTCCACGAAAAGTTAGGTTAAGTTATATGAGTTCGTTCGCATTTAATAATAATGAGATATCACGCTGGTGTCGGCTGTGTTGGTGATCGGTCGGAGAACTAAATTAGTGTTCTACACGTTGAGACGAGTCGTTTGATACCCCACATCATGTGATTCGGGATACCGGAAATGGAGACCGGAAGTAGACGGATTCTAGCTTGTCTCCAGTCGGAGAACTTGCCTATATACTTTAAATTCAAATATCGAGCCCCAAACGGCTGTCTTCGCTCTTAGAAAGAAAATAGGGCTAAATTAGTGTTCTAGACGTTGAGACGAATCGTTTGATACCCCACATCGTGTGATTCGGGAGACCGGAAATGGAGACCGGAAGTGGCCAGTTTATGCTGGATTCCAGCTTGTTTAGAGCTGGGCAACACACCTATGTACTTTAAATTCAAATATCGAGCCCCAAACGGCTGTCTTCGCTCTTAGAAAGAAAATAGGGCTAAATTAGTGTTCTACACGTTGAGACGAGTCGTTTGATACCCCACATCATGTGATTCGAGAGACAGGAAATGGAGACCGGAAGTGGCCATTTTATGCTGGATTCCAGCTTGTTTCGAGCTGGGCAACACGCCTATGTACTTTAAATTCAAATATTGTGTCCCGAATGGCCGTTTTCGCTCTTAGAACGTAAATTTGGCTAAATTAGTGTTCTACACGTTGCGACGAGTCGTTTGATACCCCACATCATGTGATTCGAGAGACCGGAAATGGAGACCGGAAGTAGACGGATTCTGGCTTGTTTCGAGTTGGGGAACACGCCCATATACTTTAAATTCAAATATTGAGTCCCGATTGGCCGTTTTCGCTATTAGAACGTAAATTCTTTATGTGCCGTAGCAATGCGCCGCCGTGTGCGACTCCTTTAGCTTTCTGCTTTAGAACCGTGCCCATAAGGCGCTATGGCTTTGAGGTTATGTTGAGGGCCCTAGAGGCTTGTAGTTCTTCTGAATTGTAGGTCTATGGGTCTTTGGTCTAGACAGCTTTTTTGACAGCTGGGATAGATGGCCGATTTTGACAGTTGGGGGCCCAGCGGAGCCCTAAGGGGCGGAGCCCGGCCGTACATGCCCCCATACCTACTAACGTAGTCAGTGACAATGTATTGTAACAAAGGTAACGATAGAGAGAGAGAAAGAGAGAGAGGCCCAGACAGCCTCTTCTGGTCTGACATCACTGACAGGAACATTGACTTTCTTACAGCTGTTACTTAATAAATACATATATATATATATATATATATATATATATATATATATATACACAAGGTTCGTTCCTACATCCGAAATGGATACTGAAGGTACCTTGTCACATCATATATACGCTGTCACATCCGGTTTGCGGATGTGACAACGTTTTGCCTTATTTTTCACAAATATAGCTTATAGAACTCATCAGAAGCCTAAACTGAAATTTTCGTCTGGAGGTAAAAAAGTTACTTGTGTATCTACAAATTTGATTTTTAGTTCAACTGTAGACCGGTGGCGCTGGTATCGTTTTCAATCGTACAACTGACAATACCTTGCCACATCCGCCTATATATGATATTTCTTGCAGTATATAAGGCATGTTGTTACATCCAGATATTGGCAACGTCGCGTGCCAGATATTGGCAAATGCCTGTTCATTCAGATAAAGACGATTTCGTCCAAAATCATGTTAACTCCGTTCGAACGTGGTTCGGACGGAGTCCATTATTTTTTACTTTAGTTATGAATTTTGAGATTATTATAATTTGGATACATAACTTATATTATAACCATAATTTAAGTTACTACTATTGCCTTGATCAATTTTGATAAACATTCAGATATTTAGGTTTCTGCAGGTATATAAAAAATTAATGTGTTAGTATGAAAATATTTTTAGAACTTGTTAATTTTCCTAGATTTGTAAAACAGATAATTCAAGTAATCTAAAAAGTGTATTGCAGACTGACATCTTAATATTCTAAATAAAAATTGGCAATTGTCTTAAGATAATGAGTTACCTACGAGTTTAATTATTGCCTTAATACGTGTAAATAGTTAAATCGTTGAGTGACATTTTTTTAAATTTAAAATGACGGGTTAAAATAAGTATTCTTTGAGTATGATTTCAAAACTTTATTAACAATTGCTGAATAGGTACGTTGTTTAATATCTTGTTAGATTAATAACTATTATAACATTTTACATCTTTCTTTATATAGGAATTAAGCCAAAAAGTTAAAATTAATTAAATTAAGTTAATTCCTATATAATGAAAGATGTACACAGTTAAATAAGCCAATAAATAATATTAGAAATATATTATAAAAATATTATAACATTACTATAAATAAGTAGAACATAATACCTACAATTAATTAAATTTTATTAATACAAACACAAAAATATAAATACAATAATACAAATAAAAAGGATTTGAATATGAACAATTATAAATATTTTTCTTTCGTCTGTGGAATTGTGGTCATCAACTGTAAAATGATATTTGTTATTACACGTGTTTAGGTTTATTAACGCTTTAGAGCGAGCGAAGTTTATTAACGCGCTCTTAGTTACAATTAAGGAAAAATATTGTAATTATTTATTGCTATCGCAATTATAATTATTTTCTTTTCAGTTATTTTTTAACTTGATAACTAAAATGTTCGTGCGGAACATGCCTTATATTTTATAGAAAATTATTTAACATTGACGTAGTATTCCATATAACACCAAAACATTTAATTGCACTCCACGCGCGTTTCGCTAACCAAGTTGGCATCATCTGGAGATGATTAAAATCATATTACATTTTAACTTGATCAAGTTTAAACTTGATTAGTGCGCTACTATACTACACTCGACGCGCGTTTCGCCAACCAAGTTGTCATCATCTGGTGATAATTAAAAATCATCAAGTTTTAACTTGCTCAAGTTTAAAATTGATGTATTTTAATTATCTCCAGATGATGCCAACTTCGTTGATGTAACGCGCGTCGAGGGCAGAATAGTGTTTTGGTATTATGTGGAAAACTACGTCAGTCTTATCTTTACACCAAAGGCTCCAACCCCCTTCAAGGAAACTATTTCTAAAGCATAGAGAAATATGAGAGGCGATTGTGTTTTATTTAGTTCCTTGTATTATATGGGTGGTATAAATTAATACTGATTTGCTTATTTTAGTACTATGTAGTAGGTAATAAATCCTGTTAATTTAAAAAATTATATTATATATTTAAACTCTATAGGTATCTGTTATATTGATTAAGTGTTTAACACTGTCATCTTCTATTTGTAACATTGATACAAAATTTAATTGTTAATCTGTTAATTTAATAAATTGAAATATATTGTTCGTGGCATAAAAGAGGATCGCTGCGCTGGTTAACTGAGAGACCATTTGTTTGGATTGAAAGCACCTTTTAAAAACAAACATAATATACGGTCAAGAACTAGTTGAGGCAACGAAAAATCCTGTACCTTTCTAATCGTTTTTAAGGCATTCTTACTATTTCTACTATAGTAAAAGGTTTAATTATAATGGTACTAAAAGTAAATTGCGTATAATACAAATCCTTATTTAAGTAAATAATCTAAAACTAATCATATAAATATAAACAAAATAAGCAATGATTACCGTTCTGAAATATATATACAATAATATTTTTACAATATGAGCAGGTACTAAATATTTAACTTTTACAATATGAGCAGGTACTAAAATTGTTTTAAAAATAAAATATGTAAAATATTATTTGTTTCTCAAAACGTTCAGTTCACTATATTACACTGGAGCATTTGATCAAGTAGGTAGTATTTAGGTAATCATATATTTTCATCAACAGTTGAAGGTTTGTATGTAGAAAAGAAACGGTTCGATTTATATTTCTTTTTTTTATAAATTGTTTTATTTTTTTAGCGGAAGAGAAAGTTTCTTGTCGATGAAAGAACCAAACTCATTTTTTATGGATCCAATTGTCTTATTAGTCTACCCTAAAAGTAATTTAACATAACTGTAAATGTTTCTGTTTTATTTTTTAAACTTACCCCTTTTTTATACATTCTTTTTTAGTATAGTCTTTATAATCTCAATTGAAACTGCATAAAAAATTCCGACAAACGACACACGTGCGTAAACAAAGAGGCCGTCGTCGAGGTGCAGGTGTTTCTTTTGTCGGAATATTTTTTACAGTCTCATTTGACATTACATAAACTATAACATATATGTTGTTGGCACGTTTATTTTCACCATCAAAATCTGTAAATAATAGGACTTATTAGCTAAGTATATGTAATATATACATATAATATAGTGCTATTAAGACAAACGAAACAAAATAATATTTTTTTCATGCAATACGTAATCACTTACCCTCATTATTTCCGTTGCATAACTCAACTACCAATTTTCCACTTGATACAGGTTTCATCTATTCTTATCTTGGCTCTTTCTACATATACAATAAGGACCACAAAGCAAGATACACGAATATAACAGAAAATCAACCAAATCGCTCAAGTCGCAAATACTGAACTGAATACTTTTTGCAATATGCAGATATATAAATAAACAGTAAATGTAATAAAATTACTAACGTTAGGGCTATATACCTTTGCACAATACTACATCCATTCCAGGTGGAGAATTACCAGGTATTTAAGGTCGTTCGTTAAACATTGTAATAAAGAATTAGCATAGTTTTCTACATTTTACAGCATTACCTATTTGGTTTATTACGAAATACAAATATATTGTTAGAAACTAACTACGTGCTTAAGCACTAATATCGGATACTTTTATTATGATGTACTTTGCTATTATATTATGGGATCTAGATTTTGCGACGCATTTGGTTAATATAAACAAACTAGTTTAACAAATCCAGGAGTATTAGATTTGAAAGAAAAAAGTTCAAATTTTATATTGTACAGATGTCTGCAGCATTGTTTATTGTTATGTATTGAAATACTTTCTACAAAAAATGATATTGTAACGTACGTAGGGCTTCCAAAATTAGTACAATTGTACTAGATTCAGTACATTTACTATTTTGATACTATTATTGGTAGGTTTGTGCTCCAATCACATCTTTAGAATAATTTTAATAAGAACCTCTAAAAGAGCAATTACCTACTATTTTTGTGCAGTAGAACACTTATTGAATATACGATTTTATACGATTGAAACCGTGCCATTTTTAGCAGAGAATGAGGCCAATAATGACTATACATCTTGTATACATATATACAAGGTGTTTTTGAACGACCGTCATTTAGCCGAATCTCGGAATCTAGTTGGACGTGAAAATTTGAACAAGGGGCTTTAACAAATTTTAAATTCAATGAAAATATTTTGAACTGTAACTCAGTTCCGCTTCTACCGGAATCTCATACTAACTTTAATATTTGAAATACGAAATATATAATATATCTAAACCCTGTAATATAATAATTTGTTTTAATTGCCGGCGAGCAGGTGGCTCAGGGTTTAATGTCTCGATCGCTCAACCCAGAGGTCGTGGGTTCCCCATTCCACCAGAAAATTTTTAAAAATAATCTACTCGCAGAATAAAGCTTGTTCGCAGGGATGGGTTGGCAACCATCCTGGCGATGGCCTAGGATGGCAAGGATGTGAGCTTGGTGTTAGTGTGACAGATTAAAATCGGTTGATGCCCCCGACTAACGAAGTCGTCTAGGCGTCGTCTTGAGGCGCAAATGCGGACCGCGAAATAATAATATGCCGCCCCTTCCCACGCACGTCTCCGAATTTTGGGCTAATCCTTGTGATTAAAATAGGGGTAGAGACATTATTATTATATTATTATTGTTATTATTATTATTAATTATACGCTCAGTTTTAGTTCAGTTTCACGAAAAGTGTTATGCAAAGTATGATATAAAATTTCACAGAAAGGTCAAAGCTTACTAGGTTCAATAAAATAAGCGAAAACCAAAATATTAATAACAACATCGCAAAAACTAAAAGAGTTATATAAGAGCATATCTAAAATACTTTGTACACAATTAACTGCTGCACCTAACTGATCTTATTATATTTAAAGGGTTTCCTATTTAAAGAAATGTGTTTCTAATATTAATATTGCTACAAATAGCAGAAACGTTAGTGTCAATAACAGGGAAATAACAGTTTCATTTACATATTTTGTGAAACCATTGTATAGTTTTTAAGGTTGACATTGTTTAAAAAAAAAATGAAAATTACGATTTTCTCAAAAACCATTGAGACAAAGTATACTGTTTTCTGCTGAATGTGCGCCTAAAATTTTATGTACAATTAAAAAATGTTATTATAAACAGGTTGTTCCATTTGAAATAAGACAGTATGAGCAAAGATTAGAAAGACCTAGATGTACAAAGCTTACGGGAAAAGTGCAAAGCCAAAGTGAGTGGACAACAAACTTCACTTCAACCAGATTAAACTCAACTATGAAAATGCTTAATTTTAATAGCTAGTAAATGATGTAGGTAACTATTCACCCTATGTATAGTTGTTTAATTTAAAGTTTGTTATAGAGTTTTAAAGTTTGTGATCTACGCATTTCAACGCTAAAATATATTACCATTGCAATAAACAACTAGGTATAGTATACATAAACTTTGGTGGTTGAGTTTCTAGTAGAACCAGAAGTGCGCCACGGTTAAAAATACTTTCAAAATATCTTTCAACCCCCAGAACAAATTTTCACGAATAACGCCCAAGTAGATTCCGATTCCGAGATTCGGCTAACTGACGGTACAAGATAGTGAAGGTGCTCTGTAACATCCGAAGATTTGGCAACGTCGCTGGAGGTGACAACAACGTACCAGTCTCTACTCATATATAGATGTTGGAAGTGATAACGTATCCTTAGTGTGCACTATATATCGCAAAAAAATAAAGGGGAAATTGTTTCCCCTCGCTTGAGATTCTAATTCTGGAAGATCCCCTCGTCAAGAATATATCTAATATACAGGGTGTAACTTTAAGTGGGGGCCATATTTACAGGGGTAATAGTCTTAGTCGCCAAGAATGCTAATATGAATTTATTTTTTTGATTTTGCGGAAAATGGCCGAGTTATAAATGTTGTAAAATTTTGCAGGTAAAATCTTATTTCGGCGCCGCTGGCCGAAACCAACATTCGACTTCAACCTTGAGTCGGTTAGTTGTGTCGATGCGCTGAGCAGTGTTGCCTTTTATCGCATCGACAACGACTGAGAAAATGGAGTCGTGATAATAATTAATTTATTAATTGAGAGGTAGCACTGAGGTTAAATGTACAATAAATTGTATAATCACAATAAATAAAAAACCCATTTTTAATAATTAATTGGCAATGTATAAAAGTAATGAGGTTATGTTATAATGTACACCTAGTTATAAATAAAGAGCAGCCCACTTTCTCAAATTATTTTTAGTATTCTATTGCTCTTTTTTACGCAAAATTATCTTTTCGTCATACCTTCCTTGCAAGTAGACCGTTGTAACATGGTTTTTTGAAATGTAAGTGGCACATATCTGATCACAAATGCTTGCAAACTGTATTTTCCACCATAAAATTGTACTTACGACCCTAGATACATAAATAACTATTTTCTGCATTAGACCGTTAATTAATAGAATACTATAACGTAGCTTTACCGCAAAACATTTGATCTGGAGGCCGCCTTACGCCTTACAATGTGCGGGGTAATACAAACCAAAAGAAGCTTTGCACCGAAAAGCACGCTACTTTACATTTAAAAGTACTAAAAGTAGGCTTTCTCGTTTTTTCTTTTATTCAGTTCTACAGGCAACAATTAAATGTAATGAATTAATGAATGACTTACTGTTTCTGTGTTTAGAGACAGGTAGGTACCTACCTACCTACCGTGATGAACAAGGGAGATAGGTTAACCTTCTAACAACGCGTTTTTTAAGCACACACACTAAATAAAACTTTAAACACATGAGGTAGCTACTAACTCACTTTTTATAACTCTGCATTTTGAGTGGCACTAATATTTACCATTGACCTAGTCTCTTATTCACGAAGGACACACGACAAAGTCACTGTCACTGTTTGGGCATTAATTTGAATCTGAATGAATTAAATTAGATGTTGCAAAGTCACAGCATAAACTGTGGCAAGACTGTTGCGTTACAGGTTGCATAGTCGCATCTTTATAGCGTTCCCCGTGTTCTTTATTTGTTGACATAGGTCAGGGATTAAGGTAGGTCCAGATTTTAAACAAAATTATAGTATGTCATATCGTAATCGTTATTCTAAGCATGCGCAATGCGCCTGCTCCGTATAACGATTGCTATAACGCGAATATGCGAAGAAGTATTTGAATTGAAAATGAAAATTTAATATGAAATAACGGGATCTGGTGCTGGTGTCATTTTTTAGTGACTGCGAAGATACGTGCGAGACGGTAGCTTTGCGATTGTGTTCGATTAATAGTTTTACTTTTCAATGAAATTTAAAAAGCTTTATTTTGTGTAATTTAGTGATACGTTCGGTTTGGTGTCATTTTTAGTGAAAACGAAAGATACCTACGTGCGGGACGGTAGTCTTGCGGTTGTGTTCGATTAATAATTTTACTTTTCAGTGAAATCTAAAAAGCTTTAGGTATTTTGTGTAATTTTTAATGATACGTTCGGTTAGGTGTGTTCTGTGTTTGAAATAGTGTTTGGTGGTGTTTAGTGTTCAAGGTAAGTGTTTATATTATAGTTGCAGTGTCTGTGTGTGATATTAAAAGTATGTATACCAATCAAGAAAAAGTGGATATGCTTCGAGCTTATTTTTTGTCAGGAGAAAGCGCAAGGGCTGCAAGAAGACAGTATGAAGAAGAATATCCTAACCGACGAACGCCAAACAGAAAAACATTTGTTAAATTAGTTCAACATTTGAGAGATTATGGAAGCTTCGAACCTCACTATAATAATGTCGGACGAGAACAAACAAGAAGAGTAAGGGATTTAGAGCCACAAATTCTTGATGCCGTAGAAGAAAATCCTGGAACTAGCTCACGAAGGTTAGCTTTAGCACATGAAGTATCACACATGACTGTGCAACGAATATTAAAGGAACATGGATTGCATCCCTATCACGTTCAAAAGGTACAGTCGTTGAATCCAGAAGATTTTCTGAGACGTGTCGAGTTCTGCCAGTGGTATAGGACAAAATGTAATGAAGAAGAAAATTTTTCAAGATGCGTTTTATGGACTGATGAGGCGGGATTTACCAGAGAGGGCATATTCAATATGCATAATAGTCATGTTTGGTGTGATGAAAACCCGCACGCAACGAAAGAAAACAATTTTCAAGAAAAATTTTCGATTAATATTTGGGCTGGTATTGTAAATAATACATTGGTTGGACCTTACAGAATGCCTGAAAGATTAAATGGCGAAAGGTACTTAGATTTTTTAAGGAACACACTGGATGACCTACTTGAAGATGTACCTTTGAATGTAAGAAGAAATTTATGGTACCAGCATGACGGGGCACCACCCCACAGTGCACGGATTGTTACAGAATGGCTCAATGAACATCAAGAAGACAAATGGATTAGTCGTTTCGGGCCAGTAGCTTGGCCGCCGAGATCCCCAGATTTAAATCCATGCGATTTTTATCTGTGGGGCCACATGAAAAGTTTGGTGTACACGTCTCCTATTAATAATGTTGAAGAATTACGTGCAAGAGTGGAAAACGCGGCCAACTACATAAGGGATAATATGGATCTAGAAAAAGTAAGACAGTCTATGATGCGACGAGTTGACGCATGTTTAGATAATCATGGAGGACATTTCCAGCACCTGCTATGAAGGAAGAAAGAAGTTTAGGTAAGTAAGAATTAGAGATTATTTTATTAATTTTTATTATTAGAGCAAATATTTTATTGTCTGTTATAGTTAAAGAAAATATATTTTTATTTGTTATTATTGAATGTTACATTTTGTTATAGTTGGATATTTTATGTTGTTTTGGAAAATAAAAAAAAATTTAAAATTTATTTTGTGTTTATGTGGGAAAATATGGTTACTGGCGAACACCCACTAAAAAAAGTAACGCTCCAATAGCAATACCTCACGGGTGGTGTGGAAATTTGCTTTGTTGAATAAAATTCCTCATGTTTCAGTTGAATTACGACATTTGGCAACTATGTATTTCACCGTCCGTGGCGCGCGCGATCCTTGCGGTACGGAGTAGCGCCTTCCAGTGGCGGGGTACCCAATTTAATAGAAAACCATTTTAATAAATAATTATTTTTCATGGCGGAATTTCGAAAAAAAAACTTTAGATATGTGTTCCTACAATCGAAAGCTACCACCACTACAAATATGGCCCCCACTTAAAGTTACACCCTGTATATGGGTATATAAACGGGAAAACCCGGATGTGAGGACGTCTCTTGTGTCATACGGATGTGGTAACGAGCTCTCAAGCAATATATATATATATATATATATATATATATATATATATATATATATATAACTATTCGTTAATATTAATATATATTTACGTATATAAAATACATAAATTAATAGAGGTATCAAATGTTTCACTTATAGAAAAATATGGCCGTTATAGAAAATAGACAATTAACACAAGGTGGATTAGATGCTTTTCTTCTACTCATTGAATAATAGAATTCTAGAATAATAATGATAAGATATTAAAAAAGAACTTACAACTGTTTGAGGTTATGTAACTGCAGTGGAGCACACATGTTTTGACCACTATTTCACCATCACTATACTGATACTACTAAATCATATAGTAAGTAACACGTAATTTTATCATAAAGCTCTGACATCTGTTTTTCTAGTTCATTGACTTATTGTGATCATAGTTTATGGCTATTCAGCGATTATATATAGTAACACCTGCTAGCTACTTGATAAAATACCGAGGCTTTATGCATACGTAGATAATAGACAGGAAGTCACCAAGGTCGGGACATTTTACTTTTACAGAAATCCAAATATGTAGTATACAAAGTGTCTCGAACAATTACTCATATAGGGTGAGGCAAATAAGAAAGTGGTTTAGAAAATCATGCGCATTAGATCATTTTATTTATAGAAAAAATGTATGATGTAATAAGAGGAAAAATCATGCGCGGTGAATTCCAACAGAAAAACATGACAGACAGTAAAATGAATGAGGTGATAATTCATAGTTTATTGAGCTGTTCCAAAAAAAAAACAAGTTAGTTATAGGATGAACCAAAGAAGAAAGTAACTTACCTTGTTAAAGAAAAATCATGCGCTGTAAACACCAACAGAAAAACATACTACTTAGTAAAATATATTATCTATAAAGCACCAAGACACTTAGACCCTTGTTTAAAATATTAAAAGTATGTAAAATATTACAGGTTTCACTTCCACTACTCTAACCTCACTTTTGTCGTGGGATTAAACACGACTGTTCACTAACACAGGCCACTTTACACTAGCCCCATGCATCAGCGCAATACAATATAAATATCTAATTTGTCCATAATTGCATAATTGCGTATCTTTATAAATGAACGAGCGGAATTGACATTATTGGAACTAAGCGTAGTAATAATAATTTTATCAGTACAAAACTTGTATCCTCGTAAATTGACGACGACGACGACGAACCGAGAGCTTCAGAAGATACCCGACCTCCGATAGCTATGATTCTGTACTCACATATATATTGGTCTCAAGTACAAACCACGTTACCTAATTGCGTATCTCCATAAATAGAGGAGCTATTCAGATTATTAGAGTGATAAAAGCGAATTTTTAGTCTTGCTGAAAAAACCTCGTATTAAAACCAACCGCGAACAAAAGAATCCCAGTGCAGATTCTGGCCAACACCCAGTACACCACATTTAATATTAAATACACAAGTCAGAAAAGCATCACAATCTACCCGTATAAGGAAGTATCAATTCATTTAGATAAACTTGGTAAATTCAAATACGTCATGCGAAAGACCTAACCTAACGGGCCCGATCAATGATTACGTCATAAATAATCTCGAAGCCTGTACGTACCCTCGATAAATCATTAGGATCAGTACGTACCCTCGATAAATCATTAGGATCAGTATTGTCATCCCATTCAAATTCCTCATCATGGTAATTTCTATTAGATTGATTCGTATTGGGACTTTCAGATTGATGAATATAATATTGTCTGATAGGTTGTTGATGTTTATTATTATTTACATCAACATACGTACTTTCAGACTTATATTTTCCATTATTTTGTTCACTGCTACCATCATTACTGTTATCGTCTTTCTGAGTGTAGTTTTTTATAACAGGAAGGTGATCATTGGTTTTTGTTTCGTATGAAATTTTATCGTCTAGTTGATGACTGTTTCTGTTGTGAAAATTTAAGTTGTCTCTTCTTGTAAATTTCCTGTCACACAAATTGCAGGGGAATAAAACAGATTTGTGTTTGTTAGTGTGGCGACTAAGTGTACTTCCATGGGAAAAAGTTTGTGAACAAATGTGACATACATACATGTTTACACTTTGAATAGCCAACGGTAAATGAGATTAAGGCTAATAAGGCTAATATTAAGGCTAATAAGGCTAATATTAAGGCTAACAAGGCTAATATTAAGGCTAATAAGGCTAAAATTAAGGCTAATAAGGGTAATATTAAGGCTAATAAGGCTAATATTAAGGCTAATAAGGCTAAAATTAAGGCTAATAAGGGTAATATTAAGGCTAATAAGGCTAATATTAAGGCTAATAAGGCTAAAATTAAGGCTAATAAGGCTAAAATTAAGGCTAATAAGGCTAATATTAAGGCTAATAAGGGTAATATTAAGGCTAATAAGGGTAATATTAAGGCTAATAAGGGTAATATTAAGGCTAATAAGGCTAATATTAAGGCTAATAAGGCTAACATTAAGGCTAACCGTTACGTAAAAATACGTCACGCGTACCCGCAAAAACGTGACGTGTACCCGCCAAACACGTCACGCGTACCCGCAAAACACGTCACGCGTACCCGCAAATAAGTCACGCGTACCCGCAAATACGTCACGTGTACCCGCAAAAACGTCACGCGTACCCGCAAATACGTCACGTGTACCCGCAAAAACGTGACGTGTACCCGCCAAACACGTCACGTGTACCCGCAAAACACGTCACGCGTTCCCGCAAAACAATTGTACAACTTGTACCCGCAATTTAGTAACGGCTAATTTACAAAAATGATAGGATAAATGTGCTAAGCAATGATAACTGCACGCCTTAGACCATGTCTGACGTCGCCGTACATACAAAAACATTCTCGAGCTATTTAAAGTTCATCATCAAGTTATCATGTCGAGTCACCCCCACCTCTTTCACACATCTTATAGGTGTAGCGCCATCATCAGTTGTTTAATTTACGTTCAGCTGCTTGAGGTGTTTATACGCAATGACGGGAGTTATCAAATTCTTTTTTAAATCAAAAGCCCTGGGAGAAATAAAGAAGCTGAAACTATGCGATATGTTCGTTGACCAGTGGTATGTAGATAATCAACCCTCATGTTACATAATCTACGTGAATTGCAAACCTGTGTCGTTTGCCCTGCTGTCAAAGATGGACTATGACCCTTTCAACCAACATTCGAGACCAAAGACGTTCAATTACATCTATACACTACCACAACATCGTAGAAAAGGATATGCGGCACAGCTGGTGGAACATATCAAAGAACGCGAGCAGTTTTCGGCATTTACCTCGAACGAAGCATCAGAAAATTTATTTAAAAAGTGCAAGTGTATAGAGTATGATGAAATGTTCAGATATCCTTAATAAATCTTTAATGTTGTTTTTCTGTTTTATTTCCTATCATAGACAATCACCGGTAAAATCAGATTATCAAAAAACCGAAGGGTAAATTAATAATGGTTCAATAATTATTTACTATGACGTAGATAACACCGTATTATAAGTTGTTGTATTTCAATAGTGAAACATACGGTAGTTTGAATGCCTAGGTAAATAGTAAAAATAAAAACTTAGGAACAAAATAATTACTCAACTTTTTGACTTCAATAGATTAAGTCTAAATAATTTTTAATATTATATTTCCAATATTATTTAGAACTGTGTAACCTTTCTTTATTAGGAATTAAGCCAAAGTAAATTGACTAGGAGATAAACTATGAATGAGACTATCAAATATCATGGCTTCATAAAGTTTTTTATTCCCTTGTTTTACCAGATACCCTACTAAATAAAAAAAAGTAGTATGGTTTACGTTTTTTATTTAAACATATTTTTACAATTCTTTAAGGTATAAATATAATACATTGAATATACAGGGTATTGTAGAAAAACAAGGGAATAAAAAACTTTATTGAGCCATGATATTTGATAGTCTCATTCATAGTTTATCTCCTAGTCAATTTACTTTGGCTTAATTCCTAATAAAGAAAGGTTACACAGTTCTAAATAATATTGGAAATATAATATTAAAAATTATTTAGACTTAATCTATTGAAGTCAAAAAGTTGAGTAATTATTTTGTTCCTAAGTTTTTATTTTTACTATTTACCTAGGCATGCAAAGAGTAAAACTACCGTATGTTTCACTATTGAAATACAACAACTTATAATACGGTGTTATCTACGTCATAGTAAATAATTATTAAACCATTATTAATTTACCCTTCGGTTTTTTGATAATCTGATTTTACCGGTGATTGTCTATGATAGGAAATAAAACAGAAAAACAACATTAAAGATTTATTAAGGATATCTGAACATTTCATCATACTCTATACACTTGCACTTTTTAAATAAATTTTCTGATGCTTCGTTCGAGGTAAATGCCGAAAACTGCTCGCGTTCTTTGATATGTTCCACCAGCTGTGCCGCATATCCTTTTCTACGATGTTGTGGTAGTGTATAGATATAATTGAACGTCTTTGGTCTCGATTGTTGGTTGAAAGGGTCATAGTCCATCTTTGACAGCAGGGCAAACGACACAGGTTTGCAATTCACGTAGATTATGTAACATGAGGGTTGATTATCTACATACCACTGGTCAACGAACATATCGCATAGTTTCAGCTTCTTTATTTCTCCCAGGGCTTTTGATTTAAAAAAGAATTTGATAACTCCCGTCATTGCGTATAAACACCTCAAGCAGCTGAACGTAAATTAAACAACTGATGATGGCGCTACACCTATAAGATGTGTGAAAGAGGTGGGGGTGACTCGACATGATAACTTGATGATGAACTTTAAATAGCTCGAGAATGTTTTTGTATGTACGGCGACGTCAGACATGGTCTAAGGCGTGCAGTTATCATTGCTTAGCACATTTATCCTATCATTTTTGTAAATTAGCCGTTACTAAATTGCGGGTACAAGTTACGTGTTTTGCGGGAACGCGTGACGTGTTTTGCGGGTACACGTGACGTGTTTGGCGGGTACACGTCACGTTTTTGCGGGTACGCGTGACGTTTTTGCGGGTACACGTGACGTATTTGCGGGTACGCGTGACGTTTTTGCGGGTACGCGTGACTTATTTGCGGGTACGCGTGACGTGTTTTGCGGGTACGCGTGACGTGTTTGGCGGGTACACGTCACGTTTTTGCGGGTACGCGTGACGTATTTTTACGTAACGGTTAGCCTTAATGTTAGCCTTATTAGCCTTATTAGCCTTAATATTACCCTTATTAGCCTTAATATTACCCTTATTAACCTTAATTTTAGCCTTATTAGCCTTAATATTAGCCTTATTACTTAATATTACCCTTATTAGCCTTAATTTTAGCCTTATTAGCCTTAATATTAGCCTTATTAGCCTTAATATTAGCCTTATTAGCCTTAATCTCATTTACCGTTGGCTATTCAAAGTGTAAACATGTATGTATGTCACATTTGTTCACAAACTTTTTCGCATGGAAGTACACTTAGTCGCCACACTAACAAACACAAATCTGTTTTATTCCCCTGCAATTTGTGTGACAGGAAATTTACAAGAAGAGACAACTTAAATTTTCACAACAGAAACAGTCATCAACTAGACGATAAAATTTCATACGAAACAAAAACCAATGATCACCTTCCTGTTATAAAAAACTACACTCAGAAAGACGATAACAGTAATGATGGTAGCAGTGAACAAAATAATGGAAAATATAAGTCTGAAAGTACGTATGTTGATGTAAATAATAATAAACATCAACAACCTATCAGACAATATTATATTCATCAATCTGAAAGTCCCAATACGAATCAATCTAATAGAAATTACCATGATGAGGTATTTGAATGGGATGACAATACTGATCCTAATGATTTATCGAGGGTACGTACTGATCCTAATGATTTATCGAGGGTACGTACAGGCTTCGAGATTATTTATGACGTAATCATTGATCGGGCCCGTTAGGTTAGGTCTTTCGCATGACGTATTTGAATTTACCAAGTTTATCTAAATGAATTGATACTTCCTTATACGGGTAGATTGTGATGCTTTTCTGACTTGTGTATTTAATATTAAATGTGGTGTACTGGGTGTTGGCCAGAATCTGCACTGGGATTCTTTTGTTCGCGGTTGGTTTTAATACGAGGTTTTTTCAGCAAGACTAAAAATTCGCTTTTATCACTCTAATAATCTGAATAGCTCCTCTATTTATGGAGATACGCAATTAGGTAACGTGGTTTGTACTTGAGACCAATATATATGTGAGTACAGAATCATAGCTATCGGAGGTCGGGTATCTTCTGAAGCTCTCGGTTCGTCGTCGTCGTCGTCAATTTACGAGGATACAAGTTTTGTACTGATAAAATTATTATTACTACGCTTAGTTCCAATAATGTCAATTCCGCTCGTTCATTTATAAAGATACGCAATTATGCAATTATGGACAAATTAGATATTTATATTGTATTGCGCTGATGCATGGGGCTAGTGTAAAGTGGCTTGTGTTAGTGAACAGTCGTGTTTGATCCCACGACAAAAGTGAGGTTAGAGTAGTGGAAGTGAAACCTGTAATATTTTACATACTTTTAATATTTTAAACAAGGGTCTAAGTGTCTTGGTGCTTTATAGATAATATATTTTACTAAGTAGTATGTTTTTCTGTTGGTGTTTACAGCGCATGATTTTTCTTTAACAAGGTAAGTTACTTTCTTCTTTGGTTCATCCTATAACTAACTTGTTTTTTTTTTTTTGGAACAGCTCAATAAACTATGAATTATCACCTCATTCATTTTACTGTCTGTCATGTTTTTCTGTTGGAATTCACCGCGCATGATTTTTCCTCTTATTACATCATACATTTTTTCTATAAATAAAATGATCTAATGCGCATGATTTTCTAAACCACTTTCTTATTTGCCTCACCCTATATGAGTAATTGTTCGAGACACTTTGTATACTACATATTTGGATTTCTGTAAAAGTAAAAAGTCCCGACCTTGGTGACTTCCTGTCTATTATCTACGTATGCATAAAGCCTCGGTATTTTATCAAGTAGCTAGCAGGTGTTACTATATATAATCGCTGAATAGCCATAAACTATGATCACAATAAGTCAATGAACTAGAAAAACAGATGTCAGAGCTTTATGATAAAATTACGTGTTACTTACTATATGATTTAGTAGTATCAGTATAGTGATGGTGAAATAGTGGTCAAAACATGTGTGCTCCACTGCAGTTACATAACCTCAAACAGTTGTAAGTTCTTTTTTAATATCTTATCATTATTATTCTAGAATTCTATTATTCAATGAGTAGAAGAAAAGCATCTAATCCACCTTGTGTTAATTGTCTATTTTCTATAACGGCCATATTTTTCTATAAGTGAAACATTTGATACCTCTATTAATTTATGTATTTTATATACGTAAATATATATTAATATTAACGAATAGTTATATATATATATATGTATTTATTAAGTAACAGCTGTAAGAAAGTCAATGTTCCTGTCAGTGATGTCAGACCAGAAAAGGCTGTCTGGGCCTCTCCCTCTTTCTCTCTCTTTATCGTTACCTTTGTTACAATACATTGTCACTGACTACGTTCCTCCTTTTTTTTAATTTCTCACTATTTTTTTTAAATTTACTGATCGCTATGTTTTTTTCTGTGTAAATAATAGAATCTACTGTGCAAGACTTTTCTTTACCCGTTAGGTTGCTTTCTTGTTTGGGTCATCCTATATAGCTTTATTCTTTATACACCCTGTATACTAATAATTTGAATTTCCTGCTATTTTTTTATTTTAATAACCGCCATGTTTTTTCTGTTTAAATATTGAAATTTACTGCGCATGTTTTTTTTCTATTATTTCATCATACATTTTTTCTATAAATAAAACGATCTACTGTTCATAATTTTTCTTCAATAGGTAGGTTACTTTCTTGTCTGGCTCACTCTATATAGTTTTATTTTTGATTCACCCTGTATACTAATATTTTGTAGTATTTTATTTTACTGGCCGCTTTGTTTTTTCTATTGGAATTTACTGCGCATGATTTTTTACTTAAACTTCTTCTTTTCTTATTTTGGTTCACCCTGCTTTTAATTTTATACACTTTGTATACTAATATTTGAATTTCCCTCTTTTATTTTACTGACAGCCATGTTTTTTTTTCTGCTGGAATTTACTGCGCATGTTTTTCTATTATAGTAGAAGATATATTGCGCATGATTTTTACTTTGACTTCTTTTCTTATTTTGGCTCACCCTATAACTAACTGTTTTGGGACGCCCTGTATACTATGAATTTGAATTTCTGTAAAAGTAAAATGTCGCGATCTTGCTAACTTCCTGTCTATTATCTACATATGCATAAAGCCTCAGTATTTTATCAAGTAGCTAGCAGGTGTTACTATATATAATCGCTGAATAGCCATAAACTATGATCACAATAAGTCAGTGAACTAGAAAAACAGATGTCGGAGCTTTATGATAAAATTACGTGTTACTTACTATATGATATAGTAGTATCAGTGTAGTGATGGTGCAATAGTGGTCAGACATGTGTGCTCCACCTCAGTTACATAACCTCAAATAGCTTTAAGTTCTTTTTTAATATCTTATCATTATTATTCTACGTCGTGAATCACACCAATTGAATTTTCCTCTTTTATTTTACTGTCCGCCATGTTTTTTTGTTAGAATTTACTGCGCATGTTTTTCTGTTATCGTAGAGGATTTACTGCGCATGATTTTTCTTTAAATAGGCAGGTTACTTCTTATTTTGGCTCACCCTATAACTAACATTTTTCGGACACCCTGTATACTAATAACTACTGACAGCCATGTTTTTTCTATAAACAGGACTATTGCGCATGTTTTTCTGTTATAGTAGAGGAGGATACACTGCGCGTGATTTTTCTTTATTAGGTAGGTTACTTCTTATTCTGGCTCACCCTATAACTACCTTTTTTTTTTGGGGCATCCTCTATACTAATATTTGAATTTCGGGGGTCCTTTTCTAAATTTCTGGGGTGTCGTTGTGGGGGTCTCATTCTGTTCTGTGGTTCAATGGTCTCATTCTGTTCTGTGGTTCAATGGTCTCATTCTGTGGTTCCATGGTCTCATACTATTCTGTGGTTCCATGGTTTCGGATCAGTTCAGTTCACTTCGGATCAGTTCAGTTCACTGCGGATCACTTCAGATCACTTGATCTACTGTTCTGTGGTTCCATGGTATCGTTCTGTGGTTCAATGGTCTCATACTATTCTGTGGTTCCATGGTCTGACACCTGTGCCCGGCCGGTAATGCAGATCGTATACTTACCGACCACCCTGAAGTTGGCGCCAGTGTGACGTCACACTGTCTGCCTCAACCGTCGCTATGACTACGGGAGGGGGCGTGGCCTGGATCTAAGCGCCGGCCAACGGAGCGCTGTGATTGGTTGGCCTCCTGGACAAAAGAGAAAGTGGAGGGGCAGGTCTCAACCGTCCCAATGACTACTATTTGCTCTATAAGGGTTTATTTAAAATAAACTCACAAGGTGTTGATGTAATTTTACTTGAATCTACCTGACTACGTAAGCTGTTAATTTATATTATTTTATTAGTACATTTCTGAATTAAATTACATATTTACAATTTAGCAGTTAATAATTTATAATATAGTTATTTAAAACTACTAGGTTATGAGTTAAAAGTGTATAAAGCATTTAGCGACTAACACACACGTTCAAGACAAATCGTTCAATTACTTACCTAAGCCGGGAGGGAAGTGGTGGAATATGTCGAAATAAAGTTGAAACTGTGGTAGCAAATAAACGTCCCCAATCAGCAATTACAGTTAAAGTTAAAGGTATGCCCACAAGGGCAAATACTACACAAAAGGCCCGACCTTCGGTTGTTGTAGGTACAATATTTCCATAACCTATGAAAGAATATATATAATTTATTTGCTGAAGCTTAGCGTTAGTATATTTGTTAATAAATAAGACCGTAAATGATATACATTTGTTTTGTTAAAACCGGTCAATAACAAAGAAATTCCAAACGCTCTTTTTATGCCGCTCCGCCTTTTTGTTCTTCACGCAAAACATCAATAGTGACGAGTTGTAAGTACCCTAAAATATTAATTATCTATCTATCTATCTACCCCATCTATATTAAAAATCTTCGATCCACTAGGTCTAATTAGTCCATGCATGGTATTAACCAAAATTTTAATGCAAGAGCTTTGGTGCCAGAAACTAACGTAGGACGAGAACCTACCAAATCATTTAAAGTCTAAATGAGAAACTTTTCAAATAGAGCTACCATTATTGACCAATTTATCAATTGCTAAGCGTTGCCATAATTTACAATTCCATTACAGTTGAGTTGCATGGATTTTGCGATTCTTCCGAGAAGGCCTACGGTGCCTGCCTGTATTTACGAAGCTTGGACAAAGGTCCAAATCAAAGGTCCACCTCTACCTCTAATCTACCTCTCTAAAGAATACATCTAAAAAATTAATTTTGGAAATTTTGGAAAAAATGATATTGAATGAAGCATATTACAGGTACACCGAATTATATACCAGCTATATGAATTGCGTCGAGAAGCATCCACTATTAGATTTTGATAAATTCAAGGACCGAGCGTTATTTGCCTTTGATTGCTCGAGGCGAGACGAAAATGAGAGTATCTACTGTGAGGCTCGAAATAGAGGCCTCCGAAGGTTTTCCAGTAAAAACCCGAGCTTTCTGCATAATTATACACGATTACATTATGGAGTACCGCCCACTCAACAATATTGTAAATAATCTTAAAGCTCGAGTGTACTCCGGTCTTCGGCTCAGTTTCAATCAAGACCTCGATCAAGATGTAGTGCCTGGCCGTAGAGATGCAGGGTTTCAAACTAAAAACAGGTGGCGGTCCAAAGGCACTTCAGTTTATACTCAACGTTAATTATAGTCTGCGCCGATGATGTAGCATTAAATTCACATAGCCTTTATCTGAGGAATTCATGTTTTTAGTGTCTTTTTACGTATATCATACAGTTATTACCATAATCTATCAGGTGAGCCTTTAATATTTCATTTAGCATATCATAATCGATGTATCAACTAGCGAATTTCAGTGCATGATGAGATTGTTCCAAATATTGAACCTGTCTCTTAGCAGCAGTGTCTAAGGCTAGTAATAGTGGTCAGAGGAAAGTATATGAATACAATATTGGAGCGCTCACAAAGAGCCCTCAACATTATCGGCAGGTGGTGGAGAAGGGAGAACCTTGCAATAAATCTCTAAAAAACCATGGCGGTAACGTTTACCCGTAAGATAGCCCTGGGAAGAACTAGACCACTAGTTCTAAATGGGGAGGACATTCCATTTGCCAATGAGGCAAAATATCTAGGAGTCATCTTTGACCAGAAAATGACATGGAATGCTCATATACAAAAAGCCACTCAAAAATTAATGATCGCCCTTGGTAGGTGTAGAAGGATGTGTGGAAAAAATTGGGTCTTGAATCCCAAAATAACTCTATGGCTTTACACTAAGGTAGTAAGACCGATGTTAACCTATGAGTCAGTGGTGTGGTGGACAAAGACCCCTCAGGCCAGCGCGTCGAGGCTCCTTAGTGGCGTACAAAGGCTTGCCTGCCTGTGTGTCACTGGGGCGGTGAGAACCGCTCCTACGGCTGCATTCGAGGTACTATTAGATCTGCCACCACTACATATACACATTCATGGTGAGGTCCGGTAGGTGATGACAGACAGACTTATGCGAGGCCAGACACCGATGACACTGCGACACAGGATGGAGCATCAGAGGCTTTACGCAGAATTGAAGACATTCGTGTTTTAGGAATGCCCACGGACATAATGGCCCCAATGTATAGCTTCCAAAGAAACTTTGTAATCAAAATACAAGACAGGGAAGACTGGAACAATGGTCCCCCAATAACAGCTCAAATAGTCTGGTATGCAGACGGTTCCAAGACAGAACAGGGAGTTGGAGCCGGGATTTATGGGACGAGGCCAATAACCAAAATCTCAATAAGTCTAGGCAAATGGGCAACTGTTTTTCAGGCTGAAGTAATAGCCATACAATGCTGCGCTAAGGAGGCGATAAGGTTAGGCACGGATAACCGTTCGATTGCCATTTTCTCCGATAGTCAAGCGGCGATACAGGCAATAGACTGACCCTAGCTTGGGTACCGGCGTACGAGGTGCACGAGTACGAGTACAAAGGTAATGAGGAGGCAGATGCAAGCCGAGGCGCGTCAAAAGACCGCATAGGACCAGAACCCTTCTGCGGCATAGCGAAGCGCATTAAAACATCCATTGAGGAATGGATGAGAAACAAATCTATAGAATGGTGGAGGAATCTGCCACAACTGAGACAGGCAAAGCTGTTCATTAAAGCACGAACGCCTGAATTCACAGCAAATCTGTTAGCCAGAATAAAAAGGCCATCAGAATAAAGGTCTCCTAACGGGACACTGTAGGCTAAATAGGCACCTGAATCTTATGGGACTGTCAGAAGATGGAACTTGCGGATTCTGTCAAGAAGAAGAGGAAACCTCAGTACACGTACTATGCCAGTGCGAGAGCCTGACAAGACTAAGATTTCAAATACTTGTGGAAGGAAGGCCAAGGGCCAATAGCTACATGGAAGAGCCTCTATCAAGGCTGTGGAGTCTAATGCAAAGGACAAAGCTGGACAGAGTGCTCTAAATAGGTTGGGAGTTCTACAATAGATCTCTTAGGGCGCGGTGGACCAGGCCAGGGGGCCGACTCCTATATAAATCTATCTATTTCGTTAATTTAGTTCTTATTGTTTGTTATTTAATATGTGTATATGTGTTTTGGGTTGACGTTTCTCATCTCGAATTTTTGTCTCAGCGAAAGAATAATTCCATTGTAATCAGGAACTAGAAAAGAGTATTCTCGAACCTTTCGGAAGCTTAAAAAAATATATAAATACCCGCGCATTCAACTAGGGGGTAAGTTGAACCTGAAACCTCGTGCGCGATATATTGAAACGTCAACGTGAAGATTTAATATTGGTCACAGTTGTTATTACATATATCTGTGAGTTATATCTAGAGACAATAAAGATTGAGGTTGTTTTGCCGAAGAGTTTGAGTTTAAATCTATTTGAAGGTTAAACAAACGTATTATCACAATACGTTTGTTTTCATTTATCTTTTTATTCAAATTATGTGTGGTAGCAGCTATTTGCTTCAATGGAATGGAAACGGGATTAAAAATTTTTTGTATAGATTCATCCTCCTCCGACTTGCCCGACTTTAGGACTGGATATATTTTCCTGATTACCTTTGCCAACTCGTTCATTTTTTTCTTACGCTTGGTAACATTTATTACATCATTAAGTGATGAACTCATATCGATTAATGAAACCTTTTTGAAAAGTTACACTATTATATTATGCTTGCCGAATCCTATTCTATATCGACCATTATGTAAATCGAAATCGTTTACAATAACCACACTACCATAATTATCGGCCCAGCATTCGCTACATATTTGTTTGAAACATTCTAAGGAAACGTACGGTGATACATATTCATCGTAGATGTGTTTGAGATTACGGTCGTCTTATCTGAAAAGGACAATGATATTACAATTGTCCCTAATCAACTGTTTCGTATTTTCGAAGATTGACAGAGATAAGCAGCGTCGACGTTTTTGTGTCTAGACGTGGAATTTGCTGTTGTCGTATGCAACTTCACCAAATTAATATGAATATGGAGTTTGGTTTGGCGTCCATTAGACTAATTAATTCATCGTTGTCCTTATATGGGAAATAGCAAACAGCTTATACTTTGTTTAAAATTTCATTGAGTAACTGGTATTTGGGCTGATATAGCGATTTTGAATATATGTATACATTTTCAAATTTTATTCCATTTCTGTGGCATAAGAGCGATAACAAGACGTTGATCTTGCCACAACCACTCGGTTCACATACTATGGCTCGAAAAGAGTTTAGTATAGTTTACTGTGTTTCACCGCCGCACCGATGTTTTAGTATATTCAATCAAATTTTAATTTTCAATGGGCAACGTACGTTCCTGTTGAGAAGGATTTTTAATCTTTTGACGATATCCTGGTGATATATGAGCTTCACTAACACTACAATCATTCTTCATGCCGCTCAACTACGGGGAGGGTATACTAAATTCTCTAATTGATAACCAACCTTTTGAATTATACATTCCTGGTGGCTATCAAGTTTGCGGACCTGGTATGTGTTCCTACAACTACAATTCGATTAGTATTGCTATGTTCTGGTACGTCACTTAAATGTTAGGACGTTTATGTCACGTTTTTGTGACGTTATACACCACATTTTTACATGTTGTTATATGGGAAATACAATATATACCTTTTTACGAGTAGCAAACGTCACGTTTACGTCATTTGTGTCGTTCTTTTTCTTTTTATGTTCCAAAAACGTGTCAAAAAATTTTGCGACTAAAATTTCATTAGCCTTATATTCTATTATCATATTATATCAAACATCTAAATATTAATATTCCTTTGACAGATACCAAACTTAAAGATCCCTTAGCCCAGGGCCAGTAGGGCATTATTCCTTTGGACCAGGCTTGCCTTTGGACCAGGCGAGTTAGGCCACGAAGCTGCTGGTCATTGCTGTCAAAGCGAAGAAGAAGAGAGACCACCCCCAGGAGGTCCATGCAATTTTTCAAAAACTTTCCCATTTTCAAAATAATGAATTTATGTGGGACTTTATGAACTCCCTGTATATTTCCTTAAGTTATCATGTAATGTACAAATATTGACAAGTTGCTTTAAAACTAGTGCACAGTACATTTAGCGCGGAGGACTGACAACAACTGTTTTTCGATCGAAGGAATGAATCAGTTTATTTCTATGTAATTCATATGTAAAAATATTTAACATGTTCCTACTCTTATTGTTATGCCACAGTGCACTTTTAGTTACATCCCTCTTAATATCGAGAATATTAAATTCTGTATTCACAAATTTGTGAGATTAACCTAAATATTTAAATGTATACCAGATGGTCCACTTAAAAATACACACGTTTGGGCCAAATCTTCTTAACGTGATGTGCAATTACTTTATTGAAACACAATAATAAGTACCACTTTTACCACTAAAACAATGAATTCCTCTTTTGTATTCTATCACTGCTTTCCTTAAGAAAAAATCAAGATAACCTCAATCCATACACCTCTGGTATATGACTGTACTAATGAATTATTTGAGTACACTGTGTACTCTGTGACTACAAAGTGTGGAACTAGTTTGATAAAAAAATATTTATCCTACGACCCGTCAACTTTTTTTGAAAGTGCATCTTTTTTTTATAACTGCCGCTTGTCTTTTGTTTTTTCATGTGACGTCATCGGCAATTTTTTAAATTACAACCCATATGTTTGACATGATAATTCTGTATTCCACTAGCCACTGCACTGGTAGAGCCACAGAAATTGCGATTCTAATTAAATAGCCACTGAAATTGCAATTCCATTGATATGCCACACCATTATATTGACGTTGATATTTTCACCTATTTAATAATACCTACAGTTCTAAAATCGAGAACAAATTTTTACAGTTTGGTCATGTGAAAACCCGTCCTCCTCGCCGTCCTCGAACTGGTCCTTCAACGGGAGAAGATATCCAATTAGATATTTTATTGACCGCGCAAGAAAATCCCTATACCACGACATGAGAGCTAGTTGCTAACCACATGACCTTCCCCAAAAATCGGTAGCTGTGTTCAAAAAGTACAAATTGCATCCGTATAAATTAGTTCTGCTAAAACAAATCAATGAGGGTGACCCTGATCATAGACTGTAGTTCTGAGAGACTATGTAGAACCGATGTAATACTGATCCCAATACATAAACTGGATAATATTCTCCAGACGAAGTTTCGTTTTTGTTTACGGTGCAGTCAATCAGCAGAACTCGATATACCTACTGGACTTTTGAAAATCCACATTGGATGATTGAAACCCATACTCAGTTGCCTGTAAAAGTAAATGTTTGGGCTGGAATTATATGGATCAAACTTTGGGGTAATTTTTCTTTGAAAGGTAATTGTGAGGCTATCTACAGACCAACATTTATTTTAATAGGCCAAATACGATAGATGAATTATTGAAGCAGAGAATCCGCAGTGAAATTAGTAGGGCCATTAGAGCAGACACTATCAGCCGTGTACTCTAGGAATTCTTATTTCGACTAGGATATTGTCAAGAAATGTTTGGGTGGCAATTTGGAGATCAATTTTAATTCTTAGTATTAGTTAATTGCTATTTTATTAAATTTACCGACCAACTAAGTGATTACTAATACATTTCATTTGAGTTTTCTTTTTACTTTAAACTCGGTTATCTCGAAAAATATCAACGTCAATATAATACTGTGCCATATCACTGGAATCGCAATTTCAGCGGCAATCTACGATGTCAAATATATATGTTATTATTTAAAAAAATGACAATCAAAATCATAACATACTACTTACTTTAAGATCATTTGGTATACATACCTATTGTAGTTAAAACAGTAGAAGAAAAAAATACAGCTTTAAGGGTGGTCCACTTTACTATGTCACCCTGTGGAAATCGAGGAATTCCAGCCATAAAAGAATCTTGAAGAATTTTCTCATATTTCATTAATTCTTTAGAAATTACATATTCAAAATTAGAAGCTGTTGTACTATTTCCTATGAATTCAATAAATTGTTGCCTTTCCCGTAGCATTGTTCTGTTGAAATATTTTATTCTTGATATTTCAGCAGGGTATTCAAATCTTCTAAAAATCTGAAAAAAAAATAATACTTTTAACGTATATGTCGTATGTCCGGGTGTCCAAATAAGAAAATACGTCGGCGATATCTCAGAAATGGGACATCGTAGGGGAAAAAAGTCACTGCAAAAGTGGACCAGAAAAAATGCTGGGAATTATTTTCAAGTTCCTATCTCTGCCGCAAGAGGCGCAACATGCAGGGTCAACTTGAAAAACTTATTTTTTTTTTAATTTTCCTTAGTTGAGGTAAGTAGAATAGCTATGCCGATCGTGCTCCAAAATTCAAGATGGCGGCTGGAGCAGGATCGGCATAGCTTTTCACCGACTATGTGACAGTCCAAGATGGTGGCTGGCTGGTAATATTATTACTACAATGTCGAATTTATCTTGGGTTGACGATCTAGTGAAGAGAAATGGATTAATAAAAGTAGGTGACGCTAAGCCACTTGAATTATTATCTTATTACGGATTGTACTGAACGGAGGTGTCATTTATTGGCGTAGTGGTTAATTGCAATATGCCCGTTCCAGTCAAATATAAGTGTATCAAATGTGGAGGAGATTGCGACCTACCAAACAGAAAATGTTTCCCATGTGAAGCTCAGGAGTTTTTTGAGGATGCAGATAAATCGAAACATATACCTAGCTCTTACTTTGACAAAAAGTGATTCAAAGTATGTTGCAGTTAATACTTTGTTGATTTAATTGAGGAATATCTAAGTAGTGCGTCTTACTTTATGATTATGTTAAATCACATAAAATGGTTTCTATATCAAAATTTAATAATTTCTTTATTATATAAAAAACTGAAAAACAATTGTGTTTAAAATATTTTATTAGAAATATATATATTACAAACAATAAAATTATTTAATTTATTGTTGTTGATGGTTTTGCAACCAATCATCTACTGGATCAATCCAATCCTGATCATGAAGCCTCCATCCTTCATCATTGTTACTGTTGCTGTTGCTATTGCTGCTATTGTTGTTGTTGTTGTTGCTGCTATTGTTGTTGTTGTTGCTGCTGTTGCTACTGCTGCTATTGTTGTTGTTGTTGTTGCTGCTGGTGCTACTGCTGCTATTGTTGTTGTTGCTGCTGTTGCTGCTGTTGCAGCCGTTACATGTGTAATATTGCCTCTGTGTTTGTTCGTTTTGTAGACGGAGACTCCGTCTACATTTTCCCAGATAGTCCAATACCAATGGGCAAGTTCTAAATTCTGTAACAATAGATAAGTATATGTAAATTAAAAGTCAAATTAAAAAATTAACTATCACTTACCACTGTGATCCATATTAGCAGAAATATGAAAGATTCAAGTTATGATATTGTTTTAGTGTCAAAACAATGATACATTTATGTGTTTTGTTCAGACTTATATATGCTAACAGCTGGAAATTAGTAGCCCTTCCATTATCCTCCATGTAGGAGGAGTAAACATAAGAAGAGGGAGACTGCTTTGGAGGGAGAGGTATGGGTGGGAATGATATATGTGGTATATATATATCAGACTTATTTGAACAATCAGTTAAATAAAACATTAATTTACAATCAACATGGATCTACAAAAGTTGAACAAAGAAACAGCTTTTAAAGAACTGAAGAACCTGAAAGAGTTGGAAATAAACCGAAGTTATAAAATAGTGAAGTTGAGGTTTAGTAAAACCAAATATGGCGATAGTATTTTGGCTGAAACTGAAGATTTTACCACCTACTTACCCCGAAGATTTTATATGTACTTTGAAAAAGAAGGTATTGACAAATTCAACGATGGGCTAAGAAGTCGACCTGTATATCTGGTTAGTAAGGGAAAAGTTGGGACGACAACGAACGTTATATTTACCGAGGGAGATGCATTATAATTGTGTTGTAGGAAATAGAAATATTTGTATGGAATGGATTTTTTTTATTCTACCTCATGTACAGTATAAAAATAAATCCTTGACTATCATGTCTTCTACTCCAAGTAAATGATACAGTGACTATTTTGTCTTCGAATTAATGAAACTTGAACACCCTTAAGAATTTCTTAGAATTGTTGTGATATTTTCCACTTAATCTAACATTATACAAACATATTCTTGATATTTTGTATCAATGTTTTTGTTTTCAAATTTAAAAAAACTTCCATATTTTGTTATTATAAATGTTCAAATTATTATATATATATACATATATATATATATATATATATATATATATATATATATATATATATTTATTTGTAATTAAATGAATCATTCATGATTGACTTCAGCTTGGCGCTCAAAAAATCATACTATTTCTAGAAATATGGCTTCCGAGTAATAGTAGAGAAATAGTTATTAATTTAATTACTATGTACGAAACACGAACAAGCTACCGGGCCTCGTACATGGTAAATATAATTTGCAAGAGAATTTTAGTGTTAAAATATTTGTGTAACAATATACTACTATTTTACTTTTAATCAAAAACTAAATAATGACAAATTACTATCTCATGAATGCTCAAAGCTTTTTATATTTTTGTAATAAAATTGAATAATCTGATTGACTTGCTTGATGTTCAAAAACATACTATTTGTATCAATATGGTTTCCAAGAGATATATAATAATTATTAATTTAATTGCATAATTTTTATTTTATTTAAATTTTCTAAGTATACAAATTTTTGCTTTGGTTACTACATATTTTCAAAATTTTTGTAATAAAATATTAAATAACAAAAAGTGTTTTATTATCTCATAGATCATCAGGTGGTGATTGGGAAAGAAAACTAATGAGTAGATAATAATACTATATATTTTACGTATAACTAATACTTTACATACCTACAACTAATATTTAACAATAACTAATATTTAATAATAACTAATATTTCTACTATTCTAATATTTCTAACTATAAATCTATTTATATTTACATATTATTTACATATTCATATCTTTGAATTTGGCTACGACGACCTCGTATCCTCGTAGCGATTCCATCGCGGCGGCCTTTCTCGCTTCTATATTAGCCTCACGTTCTTCGAGAACCCTCAGCTGCTCTCTGAGAGCCTCCTTTTGCCGGCGAATGGAATTTTCCTCGCCCTTCAGCGAGGATACGAGGTCCCGTGCCTTTTGAATCTTCTTTTTGATTGAAGCCAAACCTCCCTGGACACGCAGGAACCATTTTTGCCTTCGGGCTTCTTCAACAGCCCGCCTCCGCTTCTCTTCATTCATTATGGCAACCAAATCTTCCTCTTCAGCAGCGGAGGCGGACGAAGTAGAAGCCTGCGAAGGCGATGGTGATGGTGACGGCAACCTTATGTTTTTGAGGGCCACCATGTTCTTTCCTCTGTAACAAAAAATAAACGATATTAATTTGGAAAAAAAAAGGGAAGTGTTTTTTAGATTTTTGTAAAAATTCATTGTAGAATATTTACCCAGAATTCTTTTCCCAGGATTCGGGAACGGCGAATTACTGACGAAGTCGTCCTCGTCATTCGCCACCACCAAGCGCATCCTTTTTGATGACGGGGACGAATCTTGGGGTGGGTGGGGTGCATTCTCCTCTTCCCGAATTGCCTCAATGGCAAGGTTTAACTCTTCCGTTGTTCTACATGAAAAGAAAATATTATTAAAAACAACAAAATTATTAAGATATTAAAAATCATCATCAAAATAAGTATAGGAAATAAAAAACTTAATTTCGTTAACAATATCTTCCATTGCTAACTGGTCTTCTCTCAGCTCACAAATTGCTTCCAATGACAAAGACATTTTATAAGATAAAATATAAACACTTGGCTAAAGTTGTCTTTGCGGTGATTCGTATAAGACTAAATGTATTCAACGAAGGTAGTGTACTTTTATAATCAAATTCTTGCAAATTGCAGATTCCAGAGCAATATGAGCATCCGGTGAATTCCCTTGAACTGTATAGGTCACTTAACTCTAGGTGTTGGATAAAATGACTTATTTCTGGTGTGCGGACGAAATTTGACACCATTTTCTGCTGAGTTAGAAAAAAATGTAATATGACACCTTATTTTGTAATTAGACACCATTTCCTGCTGAGTTAGCGAAAAATGTTATTTGACACTCGTTTTGTAATTTGACACCGCTATATGAAATTTGACACCAACGTGCTGTAATCTGACACCTTGTTTTGTAATTTGACACCTCTATATGAAATTTGACACCAACGTGCTGTAATCTGACACCTTATTTTGAAACTTGACACCAACATGATGTAATCTGACACCTTATTTTGAAATTTGACACCAACGTGTTGTAATTTGACACCTTATTTTGAAATTTGACACCAACGTGTTGTAACCTGACACCTTATTTTGAAACTTGACACCAACATGATGTAATCTGACGCCTTATTTTGAAATTTGACACCAACGTGATGTAATCTGACACCTTATTTTGAAATTTGACCCAACGTGTTGTAACCTGACACCTTATTTTGAAATTTGACACCAACGTGTTGTAACCTGACACCTTATTTTGAAATTTGACACCAACGTGTTGTAATTTGAAACCATATATTGAAACGTGACACATTATATTTGTAACCTGACACCCTTCGTTAGCTTTTCCTTTTCTTTTTTTCTTTCTTTTTTTTTTTTTTTTTTTTTTTGAAAGATATCAAAGTTCGTGATCATTGTCACCTTACCTCAAAATACAGAGGTGCTGCTCATCAAGATTGTAATCTAAATTATAAAAATTCATTTAATATACCACTTGTCTTTCATAATTTAAGCGGCTATGATGCAAATTTTATAATGAAACAATTGGCTACCGGTTTTGCAGGTCCAATTCGGTTACTGCCAGTTAATAAAGAAAAATATATTTCATTCACTAAAACAGTTGAAGGTACTAATGTACATTTACGGTTCATCGACTCATTTCGCTTCATGGCTAGCAGTCTTGATAAATTATCTTCATATTTAGAAAATGAAAAGAAAACTATTGTTAGAGCTTCTTGTAACACTGATCAAGAATTTTATTTATTAACAAGAAAGGGTGTTTTTCCTTACGATTATATAGATTCGTGGGAAAAACTCACTGAGACATGTTTACCTGCAAAAACAAACTTTTATAGTCAATTGCATGATGAAGGTATTAAAGATGAAGATTATCAGCATGCTCTTAATGTTTGGAAAACATTTGACATAAAAACTTTGGGTGACTATTCTGATTTATACTTGAAAAGTGATGTTCTTCTTCTTGCTGACATATTCGAAAATTTTCGAAAAACTTGTTTATTAACATATGAATTGGACCCATTGCATTTTTATACTGCTCCAGGTTTAGCGTTCGATGCTATGCTTAAAACGACTGGAGTACACTTAGAACTTTTAACAGACATCGAAAAGCTCATGTTTATCGAGAGAGGTATCCGTGGTGGAGTGTCTCAGTGTTCTAATAGATACGCAAAAGCAAATAACAAATATATGGGTGATCAGTATGATTCAAATAAAGAGTCTACATATCTAATGTATTTTGATATAAATAATTTATATGGGGCTGCAATGTCTGAATATTTACCATATGGAGAATTTGAATTTCTAGAAGAGAATGAAATTGAAAATTTAGATATAATAAATATTCCAGACAATGCTGATGTTGGCTATATTTTTGATTGTGACTTAGAATATCCCACTCATCTACATGAAGTTCATAGTGATCTACCGCTAGCTCCAGAACATATGACTCCACCAATACCTTCAAGATCAAAGTTAAAGAAATTATTATTAACACTGTATCCAAAACGTAATTACGTTGTTCATTATAGGAATTTAAAAATGTATTTGAAATATGGATTACGTTTAAAGAAAGTTAACAGGGTTCTCAGATTTAAACAAGCTCCATGGTTGAAAAAGTATATTGATTTAAACACCATGTTGCGTCAGCAAGCTAAAAATGATTTTGATAAAAAATTTTATAAATTGATGATAAATGCTGTATATGGCAAATTAATGGAAAACGTAAGGAAATACAGAGATGTCCGTATGATCACTAAGTGGGAAGGGCGCTATGGAGCCCAAAATTGTATTGCAAAACCTAATTTCCATAGTTGTAGTATTTTTGATGATGATTTGATAATCATAGAAATGAATAAATTAGAAATTTTATTTAATAAACCAATATATGCAGGATTTTGTGTCCTAGATATATCTAAAACCTTTCTATATGAATTTCATTATGATTATATCTTAAAAAAATTTAATAATAGCGTAAAACTCCTGTACACAGATACCGATAGCCTAATTTATCAATTTAAAGTGCCCGATATTTATGAGTATATTAAAGAAGATAATCAGAGGTTTGACACATCTGATTATGACTCTCATAATCCATATGGAATAGAACAGAAAAACAAGAAAGTCCCCGGTTTGATGAAGGATGAAAATAATGGAAAAATTATGGTTGAATTTGTTGGCCTTCGAGCAAAAATGTATGCCTATAAAGTTATTAATAATAAGATAGTTAAAAAGTCGAAAGGTTCTACAGCAGCAAGTGTTAGAAAAATTTCATTCCAAGATTATAAAAGAACTCTTTTCGATCACGAAATTATTTATAAACCACAGCATCTTATTAGATCTAAAAAGCATAGTGTCTACACAATTCGACAAAATAAGATGATTCTTAATCCTTAGGATGATAAAAGAATTTTAAATTCTAAGAATACAGATACAAAGCCATGGGGTTACAAAAGAATTTCAGACGAGGACAATGATTCCAAATAAAAGAATATGTATTCGAATCTGTAGAAAGAGTGAGAATAGTTTAAATACGCAGGCTTTATTCACGAGTCAGCAAATTACTGATATATAAGTAGCAAGCTAAGCGACAAAAGTCAGTTTGCTTTTGTTTCTTACACAAATAAAATGGATACAAGAAATCTGTGCAAAATTGCTTTACATTATGCAACTGTTGAAGTTTATAGTGACTTTATGAAACGTTGCATCGTCGAAGGTTGTGCTGATGATGAGGAAAGATTCAAGTTATTAAAAGATATCTTGGAAGAAGTGGTAATACCAGATGAAGCTTTTCAGTCGTTAACGGAACATGATATAGAACCCCATTTAGAAACCATAGAATTGTTGATGGATAAGAAAATGGAACTTGACAAGTTTATTCATAACTTGTTGGCCATATGTCAAAAAGAAGGATATGACAATATAACCATTAAGCAGTTGAATGATGTCGTGCTAATATTACATCCTGAAATTAAAATGTCGTTCAGAATATACTTATTTGAATTGTTACTAGATGGTAAATATTATCCCTATCTCTATTGTGGGGACACCAGTTTCCCATTAAAAAATATATCAAGTAATTATAAAACCATTGATAAAACAATCGATGAAGCCATCACTAGAGCAGCATACTATGCCAGAAGCCGGACACTTCGCAAACTGTACACAATACAAAAGTCTAAGAAATTAAACTGGAAATTTCAGCCATCAACAAATGCCCATCACTCTAATGTTCTAAAATGGATTCAGGATAATATAAAGAGAGCTGAACAAAATTCAAATGCTCACTTAGGATGGAGTTGTGGTCCCGATTCCGGACCATGGCCTTCAACACATTTGCATGATTATAATAGAACCCTTTGCATATTATATGAAATTAAAGAATAAAATGATTTAACACAGTTTAAGTTTTATTATTTATTTATTAAGTTAATATTACAATTATTAATGTAGTTATAATTTATAAAATCCTTACAGCACTAGTAAGAGGACTATATTTAACTAATCGATCATGAAGTATAAGAGCGTAACAACTTGTGCTTGAGGGAACATCTTTGTTAGTTTCGAATTCCAATCGAATATCAACAGAACCAGATTTAAGGCTTTCATTCTGATGAGAACAATCTATAACAATTAGAGGTGCAAATTTCTTGAACTCTGCGGGTGTATAAATAGGTTCATTTTCCTTTTCATAATATGATCGTTGAAACTTTGCATACATGTCATACAAGGTTGCTATCTGATTGTTCTCAAAATTTATATTTAAATTATCATAAGGAAACATCTCAGAATTAAGATACAGCTTCATATTAATCAAATTACAATGATCAAATTGACTAAAATTTTTATTCAATTTATTTTTACGATCAGTATGGAATCCTACAATTACAAATCTAGGTTTCTCAAGTTGTGTTGCCGTCTTAATATTCCAAGTGTGACGTTGGGTTTCTTGTAAGAGAGGATACTCATGCAGTTCCCAACCTCTAAAGGCAACTTCCAGTTCCTTGTTTCTCGCTACATACTCGACCAATTTTAGTCTTTCTACATCTGCCACGGATATATGAGGCATTTTCCACAGTACTTTATTTAATATCACTTTAACTGACTCATTTTCTGTAGAATTTATTATAGCGTTAGTATCTGAATTTGAGCGAATTAACACCAACTCCTGTCGCAAATTTAAAATAATTTTCTTAAAGTCTTCACAAAATCCGAAAACAGTGGGTAAATCGATTATAACATTAAAATTTCCATTATCGTCAACTATATTTGACTGTTCGTTGTTATTAAAAAACCATCCACCATTTTGTAGATATTGAGTATCACTTCTATTGAATGATGCGTATCCCTTTAGAATTGAGGTTAGACCTGGATGACGAATGCGATCTATTACATATCCTCCCATTTCATATCTGATCTCATCAAATAAAAACATGACACCGTTATTCACAAATGCAGCAGTTTTTTAAGGAGTATTATCAGTTTTCAGTAATTTACCTTCAATATATAACGAGCTTCCACTGGGTAATGTGTAGACATCCTGCTGTTGTATTGGAATACGAATTTCATCATTGTTATTCAAAGACGTAGATGCATAAGGCTGATGAGTATGTTTCTCAGCACTACTAACAGAATTGTCAAAATAAGCCCTCTCATTAACACTTAATATATCCATTTTTTATCACTTCTTAAAAATAACTTTAAAACCAAGAGATTAGAGAAACTTCCGATTTCTTATTGTTATTGGTTTGATGGTTCGTGTATAACTGTCCAAAGGTTTTATGTTTACACCTCCTATATAGCTTCGACTAGAGCTACCACGTTTGTTGTATCTTATTACCATTGTAATTGTTAATTACGCTTCCTTCAAATGTAGTCTTAATGACAATACCTCTCTTCCGAAATTGACGAGCTCGCCGTCTTGACTGACTACATTAACAATAATTTGATCGATAATTCGAGTGTTGATGGGTAGATACACAACGTTACTTGGAGTCTCAACAATTTTGAATCCTGCTGGTACTGTAGGAAAAAATTCATGTATAACGTGAGCTTGTCTGTCATTAATATAGGATCCTCTCACAATATTGCATTCTATGCAAATGGTATTTACACTGAAAATATCTACTGGAAAATCTGATTCGTGATTACCATATGCCGCTAATTTTCGTCGTTTAAAACCAAGCCAATGTCCTATCGAATCTTCTTTAGTAAAATCTATATCCTCACTGCATTTGATTCTACACTTCAGGGTGTTATTGTTGGCTTTAATGGAAATGAGCTTTGAATATCCTTTCACAATCCCCTCTTTTGAACTATCATCGTTTTCAAGCCATCTGGGGTCGCCTAAGGCTCGTTGTAGATATTTATTTACTGAATCAATATCATAGGTTCCTTCTGGAATTTCGATGTATTTACCTTCGGATCCATAATAAAATCTGTTGTTCTTATATTTTTCGATATTTGGAATTGAATTGTAGGATTCGAAACTGATTAATCCTAAGACGTAGTCTTTACTATCATCCAAAATAATTGGAGGATTATACCTAGAAGTAAGGGTTGAGCTTCTCCCAGAGAGTAGGAATGAATTCGTCGTCATCTTAGGTGTCGATGAAATATACTATTCAAAAACACCTACTGCATTCTTAATTATATAAAAATTTCAGACACAGATGACCACAGTTGAATGTATTAAATTTTTGTAACTTTTCATGGTTATACAATATTTTACATGGTTCGTTGGTATTAAGGTAATGTATCAATTCTCGTGGAGGTCTTAGGTTACCGTAACTATCAAAATATACTGCTTTTTCTCCATTCTTCTTATATGTAGTCCAATGTGTTCCAGGGCCTTTTTCATTATCGAGATTAATAATGCCGCATTCATTATATTGTACCCGACATGGTAAACTATCTTTCATAAATACACCTCGAAAATGTTGAATATTTAATTTCTTAGCCAATCTCATTAAGTCTAAATTAGTAAGAGCTCGTTTTGGTAATTTTATCGGTAACGCTTGGAGGGTGCTTTTCGTTCTAAAAAAAGACCAAATCCTTGCTTATACGGTCTCATGTATAGTCCTTTACCCATAGCTATTTCTTTCATTGCGACATTGTGACGTTTACTTTCTTCAAGCTTTCGCTTTGCATCTTTGGCATCATTAACGGCCTTTGCAATTCCTGCAGCTCCACCACCTAAAGCACCAAGCGCACTTAAGCCAGCAAATAATGGAATTAGTGGTAGAAATCCTCCTGTTTTAGGTATTGGTATTACTCGAGTGGCTTTAATATGTTTCTTTTTAACTTTATTAACAGCTTTTAATGCAACTTTAACGGCATCTTTCATATCCTTCACATTTTTACCTTTAAGCGCCACTCGTGCTTGCTTTGTTACGTCTTTAAATGGTAATGATCCACCCACCTTTCTAGATTTCACTTTACGTTTACTAGCATTACTTTTTCTTTTCTTAGTTTTTTTGTTACCACATCCCATTCCTAATTTAACTTTAGCTTTCATTGCTGTTGCCACAGCTAAGGCTGCTGCCTTTTCTCCTATGGATGCGTTTGGTGACTTAAGTCTGTCCACCGCCTTCTCACCTAAAATTTGATCTGCCTTATGGCGTTGTTCCAAGTCTTTCTCTCTGCTATAAGCCACGTCGTGTTGTTTACAAGCTTCGTCTAGACCATTAATACCCATATCACCTCTTGCTAACCTCTTCGCAAGTTTTGTACCGGGACCACAAAATTTATATCCCGGAATATGGAGCTCTACTGGTAATTTATTTATAATAGAGTCCAATATACCGCTGCCTGACTTTTTAGCTGTTCTAAGCATTTGGCACTACAAACAATTCACAAATGATATAATAATATTATATCATTTGTAAATATTATTAGTATCATCATCCTATATATATATAGATAATCATAGACTGTGCTTTATTTGAAGTATTCAATCAACAGTTTTACCTATTAACAATAGTGATATCAAAGAAAAGAAAATCTTGAAGAGACATGGAGAACTGCTACCATCCACAATCCGTTGCCTGGTTGTCGGTCCATCGAACTGTGGTAAAACTAATATTATGATTAGTTTGATTGAGCATCCTAATGGATTGAAGTTTGAAAACATTTATATTTTCTCTAAGTCTCTCTATCAGTCAAAATATCAATATTTAGAAGAGCTTCTAAAACCCATAAAAGGAATTGGATACTACTCCTTCAATAATTGTGACAACATTCTATGTGGCTGAAGACAGAATCAGAATCAGAAACGAGAAATGAAATTTTACAGTCGACCAGATAAGTAGTGCATAAAAATGTATAAAAACTAAAAAAATGGGATATTAATTTAAATACTCACACACGCAACATTTTTTACACATTTTTATCAACAAAGACTACAAAGAGGAACACAGAAGGTCATTACATAATATATAATTTTAATCGTATATATACATACGATTAAAGAGAATAAATAAACCCAAATCTGACAAAAATTGCCAAGAGTTTTGTACTATTCCACTAGAAAATAGTAGAAGACATGAGAGATATATTTCAAAAACGAAAATATTCTGGGGATAAGTGGGGCAAACGATCCTTAGATTATGTAAAAAAATCGCCAAAAATAGCCATGAGCTTTGTACACGTTCATATTCTGCCAGATAATAGTATAAGATTTGAGAAATATAATATATTAGAGAAACGAAAATATTGCGGGGGTAAGTGAGGCAAATATAATTTCGAAAATTTAAAAAATTCGCCAAAAATTGTCAAGAGTTTGGTACACCTTCATATTCTGCCAGATAATAGTATAGGATATGAGAAATATCATATATTACAGAAACGCAAATATTCCGGGGGTAAGTGGGGCAAATATAGGTTCGAAGATTTAAAAAATTCGCTAAAAATTGCCAAGAGTTTTGTACATCTTCATCTTTCGCCAGATAATAGTAAAGGATATGAGAAATATCATATATTACAGAAACGCAAATATTGCGGGGGTAAGTGGGGCAAATATGGGTTAGAAACTTTAAAAAATTCGCCAAAAATTGTCAAGAGTTTTGTACACCTTCATCTTCTGCCAGATAATAGTAAAGGAAATGAGTAATATCATATATTACAGAAACGCATATATTCCGGGGGTAAGTGGGGCAAATATGGGTTCGAAAATTTAAAAAATTCGCTAAAAATTGCCAAGAGTTTTGTACACCTTCATCTTTCGCCAGATAATAGTAAAGGATATGAGAAATATCATATATTACAGAAACGCAAATATTCCGGGGGTAAGTGGGACAAATATAGGTTCGAAGACTTAAAAAATTCGCTAAAAATTGCCAAGAGTTTTGTACACCTTCATCTTCTGCCAGATAATAGTAAAGGATATGATAAATATCATATATTACAGAAACGCAAATATTCCGGGGGTAAGTGGGGCAAATATAGGTTCGAAGATTTAAAAAATTCGCTAAAAATTGCCAAGAGTTTTGTACACCTTCATCTTTCGCCAGATAATAGTAAAGGATATGAGAAATATCATATATTACAGAAACGCAAATATTGCGGGGGTAAGTGGGGCAAATATGGGTTAGAAAATTTAAAAAATTCGCAAAAAATTGTCAAGAGTTTGGTACACCTTCATATTCTGCCAGATAATAGTATAGGATATGAGAAATATCATATATTACAGAAACGCAAATATTCCGGGGGTAAGTGGGGCAAATATAGGTTCGAAGATTTAAAAAATTCGCTAAAAATTGCCAAGAGTTTTGTACACCTTCATCTTTCGCCAGATAATAGTAAAGGATATGAGAAATATCATATATTACAGAAACGCAAATATTGCGGGGGTAAGTGGGGCAAATATGGGTTCGAAAATTTAAAAAATTCGCTAAAAATTGCCAAGAGTTTGGTACACCTTTCATATTCTGCCAGATAATAGTATAGGATATGAGAAATATCATATATTACAGAAACGCAAATATTCCGGGGGTAAGTGGGGCAAATATAGGTTCGAAGATTTAAAAAATTCGCTAAAAATTGCCAAGAGTTTTGTACACCTTCATCTTCTGCCAGATAATAGTAAAGGATATGAGAAATATCATATATTACAGAACCGCAAATATTCCGGGGGTAAGTGGGGCAAATATAGGTTCGAAGATTTAAAAAATTCGCTAAAAATTGCCAAGAGTTTTGTACACCTTCATCTTCTGCCAGATAATAGTAAAGGATATGAGAAATATCATATATTACAGAAACGCAAATATTCCGGGGGTAAGTGGGGCAAATATGGGTTCGAAAATTTAAAAAATTCGACAAAAATTGTCAAGAGTTTTGTACACCTTCATCTTCTGCCAGATAATAGTAAAGGATATGAGAAATATCATATATAACAGAAACGCAAATATTGCGGGGGTAAATAGGGCAAATATGGGTTCGAAAATTTAAAAAATTCGACAAAAATTGTCAAGAGTTTTGTACACCTTCATCTTCTGCCAGATAATAGTAAAGGATATGATAAATATCATATATTACAGAAACGCAAATATTCCGGGGGTAAGTGGGGCAAATATAGGTTCGAAGATTTAAAAAATTCGCTAAAAATTGCCAAGAGTTTTGTACACCTTCATCTTTCGCCAGATAATAGTAAAGGATATGAGAAATATCATATATTACAGAAACGCAAATATTGCGGTGGTAAGTGGGGCAAATATGGGTTAGAAAATTTAAAAAATTCGCAAAAAATTGTCAAGAGTTTGGTACACCTTCATATTCTGCCAGATAATAGTATAGGATATGAGAAATATCATATATTACAGAAACGCAAATATTCCGGGGGTAAGTGGGGCAAATATAGGTTCGAAGATTTAAAAAATTCGCTAAAAATTGCCAAGAGTTTTGTAGACCTTCATCTTTCGCCAGATAATAGTAAAGGATATGAGAAATATCATATATTACAGAAACGCAAATATTGCGGGGGTAAGTGGGGCAAATATGGGTTCGAAAATTTAAAAAATTCGCTAAAAATTGCCAAGAGTTTGGTACACCTTCATATTCTGCCAGATAATAGTATAGGATATGAGAAATATCATATATTACAGAAACGCAAATATTCCGGGGGTAAGTGGGGCAAATATAGGTTCGAAGATTTAAAAAATTCGCTAAAAATTGCCAAGAGTTTTGTACACCTTCATCTTCTGCCAGATAATAGTAAAGGATATGAGAAATATCATATATTACAGAAACGCAAATATTCCGGGGGTAAGTGGGGCAAATATGGGTTCGAAAATTTAAAAAATTCGACAAAAATTGCCAAGAGTTTTGTACACCTTCATCTTCTGCCAGATAATAGTAAAGGATATGAGAAATATCATATATTACAGAAACGCAAATATTCCGGGGGTAAGTGGGGCAAATATATGTTCGAAGATTTAAAAAATTCGCTAAAAATTGCCAAGAGTTTTGTACACCTTCATCTTCTGCCAGATAATAGTAAAGGATATGAGAAATATCATATATTACAGAAACGCAAATATTGCGGGGGTAAATGGGGCAAATATAGGTTCGAAGATTTAAAAAATTCGCTAAAAATTGCCAAGAGTTTTGTACACCTTCATCTTCTGCCAGATAATAGTAAAGGATATGAGAAATATCATATATTACAGAAACGCAAATATTCCGGGGGTAAGTGGGGCAAATATGGGTTCGAAAATTTAAAAAATTCGACAAAAATTGCCAAGAGTTTTGTACACCTTCATCTTCTGCCAGATAATAGTAAAGGATATGAGAAATATCATATATTACAGAAACGCAAATATTCCGGGGGTAAGTGGGGCAAATATATGTTCGAAGATTTAAAAAATTCGCTAAAAATTGCCAAGAGTTTTGTACACCTTCATCTTCTGCCAGATAATAGTAAAGGATATGAGAAATATCATATATTACAGAAACGCAAATATTGCGGGGGTAAATGGGGCAAATATGGGTTCGAAAATTTAAAAAATTCGCTAAAAATTGTCAAGAGTTTTGTACACCTTCATCTTCTGCCAGATAATAGTAAGGGATATGAGAAATATCATATATTACAGAAACGCAAATATTCCGGGGGTAAGTGGGGCAAATATAGGTTCGAAGATTTAAAAAATTCGCTAAAAATTGCCAAGAGATTTGTACACCTTCATCTTCTGCCAGATAATAGTAAAGGATATGAGAAATATCATATATTACAGAAACGCAAATATTCCGGGGGTAAGTGGGGCAAATATAGGTTCGAAGATTTAAAAAATTCGCTAAAAATTGCCAAGAGTTTTGTACACCTTCATCTTCTGCCAGATAATAGTAAAGGATATGAGAAATATCATATATTACAGAAACGCAAATATTCCGGGGGTAAGTGGGGCAAATATAGGTTCGAAGATTTAAAAAATTCGCTAAAAATTGCCAAGAGTTTTGTACACCTTCATCTTCTGCCAGATAATAGTAAAGGATATGAGAAATATCATATATTACAGAAACGCAAATATTCCGGAGGTAAGTGGGGCAAATATGGGTTAGAAAATTTAAAAAATTCGCCAAAAATTGTCAAGAGTTTTGTACACCTTCATCTTTCGCCAGATAATAGTAAAGGATATGAGAAATATTATATATTACACAAACGCAAATATTGCGGGGGTAAGTGGGGCAAATATGGGTTAGAAAATTTAAAAAATTCGCCAAAAATTGTCAAGAGTTTTGTACACCTTCATCTTTCGCCAGATAATAGTAAAGGATATGAGAAATATTATATATTACACAAACGCAAATATTGCGGGGGTAAGTGGAGCAAATATGGGTTAGAAAATTTAAAAAATTCGCCAAAAATTGTCAAGAGTTTTGTACACCTTCATCTTCTGCCAGATAATAGTAAAGGATATGAGTAATATCATATATTACAGAAACGCATATATTCCGGGGGTAAGTGGGGCAAATATGGGTTCGAAAATTTAAAAAATTCGCTAAAAATTGCCAAGAGTTTTGTACACCTTCATCTTCTGCCAGATAATAGTAAAGGATATGAGAAATATCATATATTACAGAAACGCAAATATTCCGGGGGTAAGTGGGGCAAATATAGGTTCGAAGATTTAAAAAATTCGCCAAAAATTGCCAAGAGTTTTGTACACCTTCATCTTTCGCCAGATAATAGTAAAGGATATGAGAAATATCATATATAACAGAAACGCAAATATTGCGAGGGTAAATGGGGCAAATATGGGTTCGAAAATTTAAAAAATTCGCTAAAAATTGCCAAGAGTTTTGTACACCTTCATCTTCTGCCAGATAATAGTAAAGGATATGAGAAATATCATATATTACAGAAACGCAAATATTCCGGGGGTAAGTGGGGCAAATATATGTTCGAAGATTTAAAAAATTCGCTAAAAATTGCCAAGAGTTTTGTACACCTTCATCTTTCGCCAGATAATAGTAAAGGATATGAGAAATATCATATATTACAGAAACGCAAATATTGCGGGGGTAAGTGGGGCAAATATGGGTTAGAAAATTTAAAAAATTCGCCAAAAATTGTCAAGAGTTTTGTACACCTTCATCTTTCGCCAGATAATAGTAAAGGATATGAGAAATATTATACAGAAACGCAAATATTGCGGGGGTAAGTGGGGCAAATATGGGTTAGAAAATTTAAAAAATTCGCCAAAAATTGTCAAGAGTTTTGTACACCTTCATCTTCTGCCAGATAATAGTAAAGGATATGAGTAATATCATATATTACAGAAACGTATATATTGCGGGGGTAAGTGGGGCAAATATGGGTTCGAAAATTTAAAAAATTCGCTAAAAATTGCCAAGAGTTTTGTACACCTTCATCTTTCGCCAGATAATAGTAAAGGATATGAGAAATATCATATATTACAGAAACGCAAATATTGCAGGGGTAAGTGGGGCAAATAAAGGTTAGAAAATTTAAAAAATTCGCTAAAAATTGCCAAGAGTTTTGTACACCTTCATCTTTCGCCAGATAATAGTAAAGGATATGAGAAATATCATATATTACAGAAATGCAAATATTGCGGGGGTAAGTGGGGCAAATATGGTTTAGAAAATTTAAAAAATTCGCCAAAAATTGTCAAGAGTTTTGGACACCTTCATCTTTCGCCAGATAATAGTAAAGGATATGAGAAATATCATATATTACAGAAACGCAAATATTGTGGGGGTAAGTGGGGCAAATATGGGTTACAAAATTTAAAAAATTCGCCAAAAATTGCCAAGAGTTTGGTACACCTTCATATTCTGCCAGATAATAGTATAGGATATGAGAAATATCATATATTACAGAAACGCAAATATTGCGGGGGTAAGTGGGGCAAATATGGGTTCGAAAATTTAAAAAATTCGCTAAAAATTGCCAAGAGTTTGGTACACCTTCATATTCTGCCAGATAATAGTATAGGATATGAGAAATATCATATATTACAGAAACGCAAATATTCTGGGGGTAAGTGGGGCAAATATAGGTTCGAAGATTTAAAAAATTCGTTAAAAATTGCCAAGAGTTTTGTACACCTTCATCTTTCGCCAGATAATAGTAAAGGATATGAGAAATATTATATATTACAGAAACGCAAATATTGCGGGGGTAAGTGGGGCAAATATGGGTTAGAAAATTTAAAAAATTCGCCAAAAATTGTCAAGAGTTTTGTACACCTTCATCTTCTGCCAGATAATAGTAAAGGATATGAGTAATATCATATATTAAAGAAACGTATATATTGCGGGGGTAAGTGGGGCAAATATGGGTTCGAAAATTTAAAAAATTCGCTAAAAATTGCCAAGAGTTTTGTACACCTTCATCTTTCGCCAGATAATAGTAAAGGATATGAGAAATATCATATATTACAGAAACGCAAATATTGCGGGGGTAAGTGGGGCAAATAAGGGTTAGAAAATTTAAAAAATTCGCTAAAAATTGCCAAGAGTTTTGTACACCTTCATCTTCTGCCAGATAATAGTAAAGGATATGAGTAATATCATATATTACAGAAACGCATATATTCCGGGGGTAAGTGGGGCAAATATGGGTTCGAAAATTTAAAAAATTCGCTAAAAATTGCCAAGAGTTTTGTACACCTTCATCTTCTGCCAGATAATAGTAAAGGATATGATAAATATCATATATTACAGAAACGCAAATATTCCGGGGGTAAGTGGGGCAAATATAGGTTCGAAGATTTAAAAAATTCGCCAAAAATTGCCAAGAGTTTTGTACACCTTCATCTTTCGCCAGATAATAGTAAAGGATATGAGAAATATCATATATAACAGAAACGCAAATATTGCGAGGGTAAATGGGGCAAATATGGGTTCGAAAATTTAAAAAATTCGCTAAAAATTGCCAAGAGTTTTGTACACCTTCATCTTCTGCCAGATAATAGTAAAGGATATGAGAAATATCATATATTACAGAAACGCAAATATTCCGGGGGTAAGTGGGGCAAATATATGTTCGAAGATTTAAAAAATTCGCTAAAAATTGCCAAGAGTTTTGTACACCTTCATCTTCTGCCAGATAATAGTAAAGGATATGATAAATATCATATATTACAGAAACGCAAATATTCCGGGGGTAAATGGGGCAAATATAGGTTCGAAGATTTAAAAAATTCGCTAAAAATTGCCAAGAGTTTTGTACACCTTCATCTTTCGCCAGATAATAGTAAAGGATATGAGAAATATCATATATTACAGAAACGCAAATATTGCGGGGGTAAGTGGGGCAAATATGGGTTAGAAAATTTAAAAAATTCGCCAAAAATTGTCAAGAGTTTTGTACACCTTCATCTTTCGCCAGATAATAGTAAAGGATATGAGAAATATTATACAGAAACGCAAATATTGCGGGGGTAAGTGGGGCAAATATGGGTTAGAAAATTTAAAAAATTCGCCAAAAATTGTCAAGAGTTTTGTACACCTTCATCTTCTGCCAGATAATAGTAAAGGATATGAGTAATATCATATATTACAGAAACGTATATATTGCGGGGGTAAGTGGGGCAAATATGGGTTCGAAAATTTAAAAAATTCGCTAAAAATTGCCAAGAGTTTTGTACACCTTCATCTTTCGCCAGATAATAGTAAAGGATATGAGAAATATCATATATTACAGAAACGCAAATATTGCGGGGGTAAGTGGGGCAAATAAAGGTTAGAAAATTTAAAAAATTCGCTAAAAATTGCCAAGAGTTTTGTACACCTTCATCTTTCGCCAGATAATAGTAAAGGATATGAGAAATATCATATATTACAGAAACGCAAATATTGCGGGGGTAAGTGGGGCAAATATGGTTTAGAAAATTTAAAAAATTCGCCAAAAATTGTCAAGAGTTTTGTACACCTTCATCTTTCGCCAGATAATAGTAAAGGATATGAGAAATATCATATATTACAGAAACGCAAATATTGTGGGGGTAAGTGGGGCAAATATGGGTTACAAAATTTAAAAAATTCGCCAAAAATTGTCAAGAGTTTGGTACACCTTCATATTCTGCCAGATAATAGTATAGGATATGAGAAATATCATATATTACAGAAACGCAAATATTGCGGGGGTAAGTGGGGCAAATATGGGTTCGAAAATTTAAAAAATTCGCTAAAAATTGCCAAGAGTTTGGTACACCTTCATATTCTGCCAGATAATAGTATAGGATATGAGAAATATCATATATTACCGAAACGCAAATATTCTGGGGGTAAGTGGGGCAAATATAGGTTCGAAGATTTAAAAAATTCGTTAAAAATTGCCAAGAGTTTTGTACACCTTCATCTTTCGCCAGATAATAGTAAAGGATATGAGAAATATTATATATTACAGAAACGCAAATATTGCGGGGGTAAGTGGGGCAAATATGGGTTAGAAAATTTAAAAAATTCGCCAAAAATTGTCAAGAGTTTTGTACACCTTCATCTTCTGCCAGATAATAGTAAAGGATATGAGTAATATCATATATTACAGAAACGTATATATTGCGGGGGTAAGTGGGGCAAATATGGGTTCGAAAATTTAAAAAATTCGCTAAAAATTGCCAAGAGTTTTGTACACCTTCATCTTTCGCCAGATAATAGTAAAGGATATGAGAAATATCATATATTACAGAAACGCAAATATTGCGGGGGTAAGTGGGGCAAATAAGGGTTAGAAAATTTAAAAAATTCGCTAAAAATTGCCAAGAGTTTTGTACACCTTCATCTTTCGCCAGATAATAGTAAAGGATATGAGAAATATCATATATTACAGAAACGCAAATATTGCGGGGGTAAGTGGGGCAAATATGGGTTCGAAAATTTAAAAAATTCGCTAAAAATTGCCAAGAGTTTGGTACACCTTCATATTCTGCCAGATAATAGTATAGGATATGAGAAATATCATATATTACAGAAACGCAAATATTCTGTAGGTAAGTGGGGCAAATATAGGTTCGAAGATTTAAAAAATTCGTTAAAAATTGCCAAGAGTTTTGTACACCTTCATCTTTCGCCAGATAATAGTATAGGATATGAGAAATATCATATATTACAGAAACGCAAATATTGCGGGGGTAAGTGGGGCAAATATGGGTTCGAAAATTTAAAAAATTCGCTAAAAATTGCCAAGAGTTTGGTACACCTTCATATTCTGCCAGATAATAGTATAGGATATGAGAAATATCATATATTACAGAAACGCAAATATTCTGTAGGTAAGTGGGGCAAATATAGGTTCGAAGATTTAAAAAATTCGTTAAAAATTGCCAAGAGTTTTGTACACCTTCATCTTTCGCCAGATAATAGTAAAGGATATGAGAAATATTATATATTACAGAAACGCAAATATTGCGGGGGTAAGTGGGGCAAATATGGGTTAGAAAATTTAAAAAATTCGCCAAAAATTGTCAAGAGTTTTGTACACCTTCATCTTTCGCCAGATAATAGTAAAGGATATGAGAAATATCATATATTACAGAAACGCAAATATTGCGGGGGTAAGTGGGGCAAATATAGGTTCGAAGATTTAAAAAATTCGCTAAAAATTGCCAAGAGTTTTGTACATCTTCATCTTTCGCCAGATGATAGAAAAGGATATGAGTAATATCATATATTACAGAAACGCATATATTGCGGGGGTAAGTGGGGCAAATATGGGTTCGAAAATTTAAAAAATTCGCCAAAAATTGTCAAGAGTTTGGTACACCTTCATATTCTGCCAGATAATAGTATAGGATATGAGAAATATATATTACAGAAACGCAAATATTCCGGGGGTAAGTGGGGCAAATATAGGTTCGAAGATTTAAAAAATTCGCCAAAAATCGTTAAGAGTTTGGTACACTTTCATATTCTGCCAGATAATAGTATAGGATAATAGGATATGAGAAATATCATATAATAGAGAAATGAAAATATTGCAGGGATAAGTGGGCCAAAAGTCACTTCGAAAATTAAAAAAAATCATCAAAAATAGCCAAGAGTGAAGTACACTTTCATATTCTGCCAGATAACAGTAGACATGAGAAATATAAGATACCGGGTGTCCATTTTCAAATTATGTACAAGGTATTCGCGTATATTTTGACCCCTACCTATAGGGGTTATTAAGAAAGTTAGGAAAAAAGGTTGTATACAAAAGTTGTTTGGTTTTTCACGTATTATCTTTTGGCTAGGTCGAAAAATAAATTGAATGTCGTAAATTTGAGGAAACCAATTGAACATAATATTTTTAAATGGGACACCCTGTATAATTTTACACGCTTGGGTAAACATTTTTTCCTGATTTCAAGAATATATATTTTTTTGACATGTGCACTGACAGTTTTCGAAATCTTTAATATTTAATGAATGCAATAAATCATAAAAAAAATATTAAAAAATGAAAATATTAGAAAATGTTTAAATAACTAAGGAGGTTACATCGAAAATCATTGAATATTTGTTATTACTGTTGGTTTCTACTGATAAATATTTTTAGTTCTTTGTATTTTTTTATGGCACTCGCTGTAGAATATTTCGAAAACTGTCAGTGCAAATGTCAACAAAATATATATTTTTGAAATCAGGAAAATAATCAGGATTACAAAGACCCCTTTTTCATAATTTGTGAAAATGATTACTGAATGTATGTATTTTTAAAAGCTCCAAAGATAATATAGCCTCTTCAGTCGATTTTTTTCCATGGAAAAGGATTCTTAATTCGCGATCCAAGCGTTTACGGATAAAGAGCTTCGAGTATTGGCACGTGAGAATTAACGCACATGCGCACAATTTGTCTCGCGAATTAAACTTGTTGAAACTTGCCTCACATGTATTGATGCGTGATGCGTGAAGGTCCAGTCTAAAACCGATGTGACAAGTGTCGTGTAAAAGGACATTCACATTTGAAAAAATTCTGTGGTGTGTTTTCAACTCTATCTTATCTTGATTTGTATATTATAAAATATTTAACGGTACTTTGATGCTGCATAAATCAGTTACTTTGGTACATTTATTGGAATTACTTTATTTTTTTGCATTTTACGATATTTCATTTTAGTTTCCTTATACAATAAATGATTTTTGTGTAGTTAGTATAGGAAATAAAATACGCCTTGCCTAGCTTTTGTTATCTTCAGTGTGTCGAATATGGGTCGACCCAAGAAGAATGATATAACTTTACAAAATATTCAGATGTTTATTCATCAGTCATTATATTCTCTACAAGAATACAAAAAATGTTCTCCAAGAAATAAATGAAAATTCTCTTCTATCGGAAATGTGCAAACGTTTCAAACGTAAAAATACATTCAATAACAGAATGTTTTTTTACACAAATATCAAAAATTTATCCAAGCAAGTGAAAGATATCACTAAAAAACATATTTGTAATATATCAAACATTCAGAAACCTGATCGTATATTAATTGAAGAAACAGGTGAGATATCAAGTAAGAAGAAAGAGCTAATCATTCAAAATTTGAATAGTAATGAAAAGTTATTAGCATCAGTGGGTCATAAGGTAATTATTCACGAACAATTACCTAGTGAAATTACAGTAGAAATGCCTAGAGAAGTACTAGTTACAATTTCAAATGTAGAGCAAAATATTAATAAATTGATGGACTCGAAAAAGTTAACGGTTCTACATGAAGGTACTGTAGAAAGAAATGTAGATACAGAAAATGCAAGTGAGACAAGCAGTCAAAATTTTTACGAACATAGTGTCACTGAAAATGACGAATTATTGATGGAAAATAGAAAATTGAACTATGAAATTTTATTTTCTACACAAGTTGAACGTATAAGAAACAACATAGATATACTTCAAAATTCTGAAGACAGACATATCTTTTGGAGAAATAAATTATTACTTCACGAAATATCCTGTGTAATAGTATTTAAGGGTCACAGAATTAATAAAAGCAAAAGAAAATGTAAATATTTTATTGAGTACGCTACATGCAAGCAGACAAGCTGCAGATTTTATAAATTCGTTTATGAAATAACCGACGATGCCATGAATGTGTCTGTGTACTTTAAAGGGCCGAAGGATACAAATCATAAAGAAGAATATTCATACTGGTTAAAAGGGAGTGAAAGAAAACAAATAAAAGACGAATTAAAAATAACATTACCAAATGTCTTTAGACATAAAGAAATTGATAAGGTGGAAGCAGATATAATTAAAGAAGGTAATTGGCAAAATCTACGTTCGCTTTCAGTATACCAAAAGGCGAGATCCGAAGCTCTTAGTGACTTAGATAAGCACAAAGATGCATTTTTAGATATATTGTTGAAAAGCATTGATCAAAAGGAGTTTGACAAATATATCCAATTTCCAAATGGAAGAACGCTTGTTTACCTATTTTCAAAACAACAAGTGAAAACGATTATTCGGAAGGGGAAAAAGGTTGATGCCTATTTTGATGCAACGGGATCCGTTATCAGACCAACGCCTTATGATCTGGGTTCTCGTGTACTGTACTATTCGTTAGTTGTTAATACAAATGAGGTAGTTGTTCCCATTGCAGAACTAATAAGTTCCAAACATGATTCCGCAACTATAACAAGTTTTCTTCTTCATTTCAAACATTTTGTCTGTACATAGGTAGTGTAATAAGATATGGCCAATATTTAATGTTGTAGTTACAGATTGGAGCTTCGCGTTAATGACATCTGTGTGTCAAGGTCTTAATGGTGTAACATTGTACAGTTACCTGAAAATCACTTACAAATATGTTACTAATTATAAGGATGACTCAAGAGTTTTCTCTATGATACCTTTAAAAACTTGTTGCGCTCATTTTATTAAAATGGTTTGCAACAGACTATCGAAAAGTGTTAAGCAAAAAATACAAATAAAAAACACTATTATAGATATGCTTACAGTTTTAATTCAATGTAGATCATTAGAAGAGTTATCATTTCATTTTGAAAATTTAATGATCGTTTTACTCTATCCAATATACAACACTCAGGTTAAAAATGCAATAACAGAATTAGCTTCAGATTCGTATGAAAAGTCTGAATATTTCCTTAAACTGCGAGATAAAAGCGAGGATTTATTTGAAGAAACTTTAGAAGAAGATCGTGTATGGGGCGAATATACCACTTCGCCATTTTTTATATATTTCTTTAGAATTTATGATCGTACAATAGAAAAAATTGAAAAACTGTCGTTCGTAGAATTTGAAAGAAATCCCTATCAATCCGAAGAGTTTTGCAGTTACCTTTTAAACCGACTGATGCCATTTGCCCCATTATGGAGTGACATATTAGAGGTAGGAAGATTCAGCAACTCAAATGTCGAGTGTTGGTTTAAAGTTTTAAAGACAGAAGTTCTTGAAGGCCGGACAAATTTAAAATTAGGAAGGTTTGTATCAGCAGTTGAAAGACGAATTAACAGTCAATTAAAATGTATAGAACTAGATATAGGTAAGGTTCCAAAAAAAGAAACAAAGGCACTAATAAACGCTAATACTAATAAAATGACAAACAATAATGAAATTGATAATCCTATGGCAGAAGAAGAATGGAAAAAAAGAAAAAACAGAGGTGGTTTTTTATATAAAACAAATTTAAAAAGCGTTCATCAAAAAATCCGATTTGAAGAGCAGCTCGAACGAAATGAAATATTAACAGATACAATTGTGACAATAGCTGAAAGTGACAAGAATGAAGATAGTAATTCTTTAGGTGACACGCCGCCTGCAGACAAACCCGATAAAAGAGCCCTCGAAAACGGGATATTTTTTAACAATAACTTTTACATGACACTGGCAATGCATGAAAAATTTACTTTTGGAAAATACACGAAGTCAGGAGAGACAATAACTTTAAGCAGTGTCGATTACAAGACTTTAATTTCTCAGTATAATGACTACAAACCTATGCCAAGTGGAAATGAAAAATGGGTATCAGATTATTGTTTAGACGCACTGGCTTTCTCATTTTTGACTCATAAAAGTGATACCTACTACATGGATACTATATCTTCTCACTTATTATTTTCTGAGGAAGCTAAAAGTTTTACCAAGTTTCAACCCTTTGTAAAATCATTTGAGTGTACCAGGTATGTTTTAATACCATACAATCAAAACAACAATCACTGGATTTTGGTTATATTAGGCCTGATAAAAAATAACATATATATTTTAAATCCTAGTAAAACCTACACTATCTCACAAGAAGATATTTTCAGAAAAATAAAAAGATATTTTACTACAAGAGATCGGCTACAAAAACTTGAAAAGCTTAACATTAGAAAATGGAAAGTTTCAAATATCTCTTCATATCCACAGCAAGTACATGGAGATGTTGTGAATTGTGGTGTATATGTCATTTATTATATATACATTTTTTCAAACATTTCCGATATACAAGACTTCTCTCTATTTTCTATACAAGACAAATTTGACCCAGAAGAATTTAGAGTTATTTTACAAAATATCCTCTTGCTCACTTCGGAATGTATGTTCGATAAGTGCCTAAAATGTGGACTTTCGACAAATGACGATTATGTGGCATGCAACAAATGTAACAGATGGTTACATTTTAAGAAATGCTCTGGTTTTGACTCCAATATTCTGCTTTCTGCAGTTCGAGATGCAAATTACTTTTATACTTGTTCTCTTTGCAAGATATATGATAATGACATATTTATATCTAGACAAAATAAACAATGCATAACGTTAAGTGACATAGAAATAGAATTCTTGATCATTCACTACAAAAATTACTTAGAAAACATATACAATACAAGGGACTTTAATGAAGAAAGCCGACGTTACCGAGAAATTTCTAATCCCGCAGAAAACTTAAAATGGGACTACTCTGTGCCATTTATTGAATTAGAGATTTCTAAAAAAATTTGCAAATCAATTGCTAAAATCTTAGAAATTGATGACATCAATTTTATAGTATTTGTTTTATTAGGTGAGATGAACAAAAAAATTATATATATCTATTACGGATTTTCAGAAGATGAAATTAGTTTAACGGATATATATAAACTGTTACATAATATTGAAGACTTCCAATTTGAATATCCTACTCCTTATACATTGGACAAAATATTAGAAGTGTGAAGTTGTCAATGAATTAAGACCCAAATAAAATGGATTTGATGCTCAATAACGGAAAAGAATTTTGAAGATAAATATCTGGTATATATTGTTACAACAGATAGAGTAAAGCTAATGAGGAGTTTCAAAAAAAAACTAACGACACATTACTGGTGTTATTTTTATAGATAAGTTCAATGGCCAATAATGGATAAACCATTCTCGTCACTTTGAGACGGATCCCATCAGTTTCTTACTTACAACATTTTTCAAACTTACTGTATTGTACTTATTTCTTATTATATTATCCATTAAAATAAAGTTTTTATAATTATTTGTAGTTATAACCTGGTCAAGTATCAAGCAAGTAAAAATCTTTCTCCTACTGGGTATAATTAGCCTGTTTATAAGAACTTATATGAAAGTTCTTTGTTCACGTGCTCATAGTTGAGACAATTACAGCATATAAAGGTGTACAAAACTCTTGGCAATTTTTAGCGAATTTTTTAAATCTTCGAACCTATATTTGCCCCACTTACCCCCGGAATATTTGCGTTTCTGTAATATATGATATTTCTCATATGCTATACTATTATCTGGCAGAAGATGAAGGTGTACAAAACTCTTGGCAATTTTTAGCGAATTTTTTAAATCTTCGAACCTATATTTGCCCCACTTACCCCCGGAATATTTGCGGTTCTGTAATATATGATATTTCTCATATCCTATACTATTATCTGGCAGACTATGAAGGTGTACCAAACTCTTGACAATTTTTGGCGAATTTTTTAAATATTCGAGCCCATATTTACCCCACTTACCCCCGGAATATTTGCGTTTCTGTTTTTAAATCTTCGAACCTATATTTGCCCCACTTACCCCCGGAATTCTTGCGTTTCTGTAATATATGATATTTCTCATATCCTTTACTATTATCTGGCAGAAGATGAAGGTGTACAAAACTCTTGTCAATTTTTAGCGAATTTTTTAAATCTTCGAACCTATATTTGCCCCACTTACCCCCGGAATATTTGCGTTTCTGTAATATATGATATTTCTCATATCCTTTACTATTATCTGACAAAAGATGAAGGTGTACAAAACTCTTGGCAATTTTTAGCGAATTTTTTAAATCTTCGAATCTATATTTGCCCCACTTACCCCCGGAATATTTGCGTTTCTGTAATATATGATATTTCTCATATCCTTTACTATTATCTAGCAGAAGATGAAGGTGTACAAAACTCTTGGCAATTTTTAGCGAATTTTTTAAATCTTCGAACCTATATTTGCCCCACTTACCCCCGGAATATTTGCGTTTCTGTAATATATGATATTTCTCATATCCTATACTATTATCTGGCAGAATATGAAGGTGTACCAAACTCTTGACAATTTTTGGCGAATTTTTTAAATTTTCGAAATTATATTTGCCTCACTTACCCCCGCAATATTTTCGTTTCTCTAATATATTATATTTCTCAAATCTTATACTATTATCTGGCAGAATATGAACGTGTACAAAGCTCATGGCTATTTTTGGCGATTTTTTTACATAATCTAAGGATCGTTTGCCCCACTTATCCCCAGAATATTTTCGTTTTTGAAATATATCTCTCATGTCTTCTACTATTTTGTAGTGGAATAGTACAAAACTCTTGGCAATTTTTGGCAGATTTGGGTTTATTAATTCTCTTTAATCGTATGTATACAGGGCGCCCTATTTCTTGACCCGTTGCATGGGTAACTTTTTTATTAGTAGAGATACAAAAACGCTTAAATGAGCAAATTAGTGCAGTTTCGTATTAGTAATTCTACGGTAAGGCGAAAAATTATATACGGGGGAAGGTTGAAAAGTTATTGACAAAAAACGAAAAATCCAACTTTTCTATTATCCCTCGTAGCTCGTTCATTTGAAGAGTTAGAGAAAAATGCTTCACATGTTTTTTGCAGTATTTTTCATGTAAAATGACATGCACTTGCTACTTTTTATATATCTCTTAAAATGGTTGAGAATCACAGTAAAATATATTTTTTTTAAATTTAATGGATAGGTGGCTGTGACATTAACCGAAAGTCCCCTTTTTTCTCTTTCAGATGATATAACATAGTCCATATTTTATCCTTACAAAAGTAATAATAATCGTTGTTTTTAAAGAAAGTTTATTGTCACATCAAAAATGCTATGGAAATAAAACAAAAAATAAGATTCCTGATATTTTTAAAAACGTCTAGTTGTCATTTAATTATTGACAGATCATAAGTGACATTTTTAGTTTTTGTTAAGTAGTTTATTGTTTATTATTAATACTGCATACAAAATAATAGTGTTGCAAATATGTACACCAACGAAGAGAAAAATGATATGCTATTTTGTTATTATAACCAAAATCGAGATGCACTAGCTGCAGCGATTCTTTATTTTGAAACTTACATGGAACGAAGACAACCCCATCATAGAATATTTAGACAGCTGGAAAATAATATACGATTATACGGTTCTTTTTCAAAGCCTAAGGATGAAAGAAACTTCAATGAAGACACTGAAATAAATGTTTTGGCTTATGTAAATTTTAAACCTGATTCTTCAACTGCAGAAATTGCACATCACTGCAACACTTCCAAGGAAACTGTAAGAGCTATTTTAAAAGGTAACAATTTAAAGCCTTATCATTATTCCATATGCAATACTTTATATCCAGCTGATAATCAAAGAAGGATGACATTTTGTCGATGGTACATTTCAAAATGCGAAGAGGATCTAGACTTCTGGAAAAAGATTTTATTCAGTGATGAAAGTAGATTTACCAACAATGGTATTTTTAACCGCCATAATAACATAATGTGGTGCCTAGAAAATCCACATCTTGTTTCTGAAAGAAGAAATCAACGTCAATTTGGGATAAATGTGTGGTGTGGAATTTTTTGTGGCAAAATTATTGGCCCATATTTTTACGAAGATAATTTGAATGCGAATAATTACCTTCATTTTCTAAGGAATACTCTAACAGAGGAATATTTAAATGAATTACCACTTCATATTTTTAGAAATCTTAAATACTTCCAACACGATGGAGCACCTGCGCATAATTCCCGCGAGGTAAAACAATATTTACATGAACAGTTTGATAATGTTATAGGAAATAGAATGGATATCGACTGGCCAGCGCGAACACCTGATTTGACCCCCTTAGATTTCTTTCTTTGGGGGTTATTGAAAGATAAAGTTTATGTGACAGCTCCTCTAGATATAGAGGATCTAAAAGTCAGGATTCAAGATGCAATTAGAAGCATACATGGACATACAATAAATAATGTTTTAAGAAGTATCCAGAAACGTTGCTTACTATGTATCCATCAGGATGGTGGTCATTTCGAACATTTACTTCAATATAATTAATTAATTAATTATTTCTGTTCTCAAAACATTCTTTTGTTCCATAATCCATAGCATTCTTGATGTGACAATAAACTTTCTTTAAAAACAACGATTATTATTACTTTTGTAAGGATAAAATATGGACTATGTTATATCATCTGAAAGAGAAAAAAGGGGACTTTCGGTTAATGTCACAGCCACCTATCCATTACATTTAAAAAAAATATATTTTACTGTGATTCTCAACCATTTTAAGAGATATATAAAAAGTAGTAAGTGCATGTCATTTTACATGAAAAATACTGCAAAAAACATGTGAAGCATTTTTCTCTAACTCTTCAAATGAACGAGCTACGAGGGATAATAGAAAAGTTGGATTTTTCGTTTTTTGTCAATAACTTTTCAACCTTCCCCCGTATATAATTTTTCGCCTTACCGTAGAATTACTAATACGAAACTGCACTAATTTGCTCATTTAAGCGTTTTTGTATCTCTACTAATAAAAAAGTTACCCATGCAACGGGTCAAGAAATAGGGCGCCCTGTATACTTATACGATTAATTATATATTATGTAATTACCTTCTGTGTTCCTCTTTGTAGTCTTTGTTGATAAAAATGTGTAAAAAATGTTGCGTGTGTGAGTATTTAAATTAATATCCCATTTTTTTAGTTTTTATAAATTTTTATGCACTACTTATCTGGTCGACTGTAAAATTTCATTTCTCGTTTCTGATTCTGATTCTGTCTTCAGCCACATCAGCATTCTGCCTCCTGAAGATGTAAAACAAAATTCAATATTTATTTTTGATGATGTAGCCTGTGATAAACAAAATGTTATGAGAGATTACTTCAGTATGGGACGTCATAAAGAAGTAGATTGTTTTTATCTCTGTCAAACTTATACACGTATTCCAAAACATCTAATACGTGATAACCCAAATATATTGGTAGTCTTCAAACAAGATGACTTAAATTTGAAGCACATATATGAAGATCACATTAATACCGACATGAATTTTAATAAATTTAAAGAAATGTGTTCACTATGCTGGACAGACAAATATGGTTTTATGGTGATTGATAAGGATAGTGATATAAGTAATGGTAGATATAGAAAGGGATTTGATCATTACATACATATATAAAGAGAGATACGTTCTGTTCACTTTATTCGTCATTGTTAGTGTTCATAGAGCTAGACCGGCACTTAGCACTAAGCTGTTTTTTACTACATGGGACCGGGCATCAGACCTGTTTTTTACTGCATCAGACCTGTTTTATACTGCCTGAGACCTGTTTTTTACTGCATCAGACCTGTTTTATACTGCTTGAGACCTGTTTTTTACTGCCTGAGACCTGTTTTTTACTGCCTCAGACCTGTTTTTTACTGCCTGAGACCTGTTTTTACTGCTTTTACTGAGGTTAAGAAGAATTTGTAACTTCAATATGAATAGAAAGGAAGTTGAAGTAAAAAAATTGTTAATACAAAGGAGGAACGTAGTAAAGCAAAAGCTGAATGCTTTGAAAGAAGGAAGTATAATTCAAGAACAATCGTTTCTTCCTATCACGAAGCGTTTACAAACAATTGCCGAGAAACTTGATCGAGAGTCAAACATAAAAAGTGAGGAGCCTGTAAAAAAGGAAGTAAAATCTAATTTCTCCTTTAGCTCACCGAAAAAAAGCAAAGCAAAATATAATAGCTCCAGGATTTTTAACGCAGCAAGTTTCCTAGATACGTCAATTGTTGCAGAAGGAAATTCAAATGATAATGATATTGCTGATGGAGATAATGTGGAAAGTAATGAAGAACTAGATGAAAATATACAAGAAGCAAAAGATTACATTCAAACCTTAAGTAATGCACCCGACACATTGTACTATTTGGATCAACTTGATCCTTTACCCAGAGAATATGTTCATAAAATGATTGGTGATGTACATAATGAGTTTGACTTTAGATATGGTGTTAGATATGATCCAGACCTTAATGAGCTAAAAATTGGCAACGCATCTTTACAATTCGATGGTAATGATTTGATTATAGGTGGATTAACTTATAAGGGGACTCCTGGACTATACGAGTTGGTTTTTAAGAAACATCCAGTTGGTTTCACAGAAGGTGATAGAAAAAACTACTTAGACATTGTTAAACGAACGAATGCTAATAAAAGAAACTACTCTGAAAATGAACAAATTCAGGGTAATGGATCTTACAAATATAAGAAAATCATATCCGCTTTGACCATACAACCACTAACACCACGAAGACCTCGTAGCATACAACCTCTAACTCGAAAAAGATTGGGTCTTGGTATGTTACTGGAAGCCTCGAATAGTCCAATAGATTACGTATACTGGGACGATCCTAATGAACTTGTTGATAGATTACGGCTTTTAGTTTCATCTCAAACCGCTGGTCATACAGGTCACACTAACGAGATCGTGTCTATTATCGAAGAGTTGCGTGAATCTAAAATTATTGAGTAATAAGAAGAAACTTATAACTAGCTTAAAAATGACAATCGATAAATTTGGTAGACACATAAGTCAACCACAACATTCCTTTGAGGATCATGAAGATTTTGATGTAATGTCTACAAACATTGCAGAAAACATAGTGAAGGAACTATATTATAATGTTATTTTAACATTTGAGTCCGGGGCCTTTCAAGAAAATAGTAAGAAATATCTAATATCTAATATAAAAACATGCCACGTTTTCTTCTACGAGTCAGCTATGATTGAATATGTACTGGGTTACCCTAATGATATCATAACTATTATAAATGAGAAGGAATTTAACTTGACAGAACTAGTCAACGTACAGTTACGTCGCGGTGACAATATCTCGTTTCGAGAAAAGGATTCGCAAACTACGAATAGTAATTTATTTGTAGAATTCTTTATACGAGTTCCTGTGGGATTAAATATATAAGAAGGAGGAATGCATACTATAATATTAGTTGGAATCCAATATGAAATCTCCTGACAAATTGAATAAATATGCAACAAGAAGTGTAAAAGAAGATATTGTCAATGAACTACACAAGCCTGCCAGAATCAATTTCAAAAGACGTAGAACCGTAATAAAAGGCCTGAACGACTTAATACAAGCCGATTTAATTGATTTGATACCATATTCAACAGAAAATAAAGGGTATAAATATGTGCTAATCGTTATTAATTGCTTCTCTAAGTTTATATGGACAGAGCCTCTAAAGAGTAAATCCGCCCAGGATGTTACAAATGCGATGAATAAAATTCTGCGACCCCTTAAGAAGATTCCAAAAAATCTACAAACCGATATGGGAAAAGAATTCTATAATGAGAATTTCAGGAAACTCATGAAAAAGTATAATATTAACCACTACAGCGTTTACAGTACAAAAAAGGCTTCTATGGTGGAACGAGTTATTAGAACTATAAAAAATATGCTTTGGCGCGCTTTTAGTTTAGGTGGGACGTATAATTGGATTCATCTGTTAGATAAAATTGTTAATAAATACAACAATACAGTTCATTCTACAACAAAGTTAAAACCAAACAAAATCACATCAAGGAATGAGAAATCTATATTAAAGTCAACATACTCTCATTTAAAACTAGCTGACAGAATAACAAAATTTAAAGTAGGCGAGCATGTGAGGATTAGCAAATATAGAGAAGCTTTTAAGAAAGGGTATACACCGAATTGGTCTAGTGAAATTTTTATTATTAGGAAAATAAAATTAAGCAATCCCACAACATATTTATTGAAGGATGAGAGTGGTGAAGAAATAAAAGGAGGGTTCTATGAACTAGAGTTACAAAAAGTAAAACATCCTGACGCCTACTTAGTTGAAAAGGTGTTACGAAAAAAAGGAAATAAAGTATTTGTCAAATGGTTAGGTTATGATGATAAACATAATTCTTGGATTAATAAGAACAATGTATTGTAACACGTTTTATTGTATATGAATTGTAATAAACAAAATAAATGATTTTATATATTGCAGTATTTTATTTAGATCATTAACCCAAGATAAATTCAAATTATGATAATAAATAAGTACAGCTCATCAACATCTACCGAACAGTGTCGAGACGCGATGTGAAGCGTGGCACCTGCCAGCCTACTTGGACTGTGACGTAATCGGTGAAAAGCTATGCCGATCCTGCTCCAGCCGCCATCTTGAATTTTGGAGCAGGATCGGCATAGCTATTCTACTGAGGTAGACTAGAAATACTTGTATTGTAATCTTTGGGAAATGTTGCATCTTTTTGATTTGACACTTTTTGCTCTAACTCCAAATAAGGAACTAAGGAAATAAGTAGGGAGAATATCTTTTTAAAGAAATGAACTTCGGTTTCTATCAGCCAAATTTAAAAAGCTGTTGAAAAAAGCACCTAACGCGTAATTATAATTTTTGTATAAAAAGTTATTCTGCTTATATTGCCACTGCAAGTTGACATTATTTAGAAAACTCACATATTTTTCCAAAATTTCTAATAGGAGCATATGTCAATCTTAGCTTGACCAAAAAGACAACAAGAATAGGAAAGAATGGTGAGTCGCATGTCGATATGTCATTTGGTACCGGAGATATAGACCAAAGTATTGGAAATAGATGTGTGGTCTTTTCGCGGGAACGCGGCGATCAGCCGAAATTTTGAATAATATGCCATACAAAATAAATTTTTAAACCCTTATTTATATAGTTTCCTGTTTTCATGTTATTTTTTATGTCTAAGAGCCTTTTTTAATGAAAATAATAAAGACAATATCGCTCGTGTTTACATGAGGGATTGGTAGTGGTGTGTTCCTCACCACCACTAACATTCACAATGCTCATTAGCCGATCACGTCGCAGCATCGTTCATCGAGTCCACTACCTATGGCAATCTAATGAGCGCAAAATAAGCGCTAAACTGGTAAGTGTCTAATAGTTGGTCTCGATGAACGATGTGGCGACTCCTCTAGCGATGCCGATGTAATGCAATGCCAGTCGAGGCACATTGCCGTGGAGTAGTTGTTTTCAGTATCTATAAATTATCCACACATCAAATAAACATACCAAACTATGGGGAAATACTCGAATTTTTCTTTTGCCTCGGTTTCGATTCTGTTCATGAAGAGATTGGCAATGAATGGTGACAAACAGTTAGCCATTGCTGTACGTACCCTCATGTTGTTCGAAGAAATTACTATCGAATCGAAGGTAAGTTTGTTTCATGCAAAGTTTAGTGAGTTGAAGATATTCTTTTACTACATATTGACTCAGAATTTTTGATTTGAATATTATTGAGAATTAGCAATAAAATTGTTTTGTAATTAGGGCCAAAGTCAAAATTAGTTTTTAGTTGAGCCTGCGTACAAATAAGCTTCCTGTTTTACTTTTAAACTTTACTTTAAACTTTAGAGTCTTAGCTCAACGAAGATGCAAAAGCTCAGAATATATTTTCTGAAATCATGTTGCTTACTAAAATTTTAATGTCTTTGCCAGATATGTATAAATATTTTATACCCGTATGGGAGTCTGTCCCAAAGGAAAAACAAAATATAGATGATTTAGTAGTAAGATTTTCAGTAGAAGAGAAGAGAATTGTAAGTCGAGAAGAAGTTTAGTCGAGTTAAGTTTAATCGTAAAACCGACGCCGTAGAGTTCCTGAAAAAACTTTGATTTCCAGGAATATAGCGGCATAACTACCATTGAATTATTACCGGCCTTCTATGAAATTTTTCAAGGAAATGCCCTAGCCTGGTACCGCAATAACAGAACATCTTGGACTAGCTGCCAGGATTTCCTAACCGATTTTAAATACTTCTATTTACCGGCCGAATATCAAACATACTTAGAGGGACAAATACATAGCCGCTGCCAGACACCTGGTAAACCTGGCCGAGACTATGTAGTCGCCATGCAAACGTTAATTCGAAGGCATGGTGAATTCTCGCAAGAAAAGACCTTGCGCCGTCTCTATGGAAACCTGTTACCCGATTATCGACAATACATACGGCGGAGCGATGTGCAAAACATCCGGGACCTGGTGATCCGTATCGAGGAGTTTGAAACTCTTCAAAAAGAACTTCACCCACAGGTGTTACCTGTTACCGAACACCGCTCCCCGCCGCCTGTTCAAAGAGTTCCTTTGAACAACCGTCCCCGCCATACCGTACCGATTAGAGCACCTGAAGGAGCCCTCCGAGATAGTGTACCTCATCGTACCTATGCAGAAGCCGCTCAGGGTAGTAATACCGTCCGTCCTGAATCTGTAAACATGCCCAGAGAAGCGCACGCACGCCCTCCTGCGCGGCAGACAACAACCGACTACCCCTTCCCATAGACCCGTCTGCTGAAGGTGTGGACAATCCGCACATTTCCGAACCCAATGCCGAGCACCTCCGAGTCAATTTTGTTCACGCTGTGGACGAAATGGAATTATGAGCAGAGACTGTAATTGCCCCAATCTGGAAAACTAAACTGAAGCTGTTCGTTCTACTACGAGGCCAGCGCGGTTCCGGAATACTCCAGCCTCGCATAATTCGACCGTTACTGAACTGGACAACCAACCGCACGTTACCGTCAAAATAAGAGACAGGATATCCGGATGTACGGATATACGGCGCCGATATCCACGATATCCCGAGTGCAGAGAAGCACTCGTTGATACCGGCGCCGTCCGTTCCTACGTCGGCGTGAAAAATGCTGAATACTGTAGAGAATTGTTTACGTACAAGGTGGCTACTGTCTAGAATTCTCGATAAGTGACACTCACTTTTCGGAAATAGCTTCATACCTGCCAGACCTGACGTCTGATATAGTGATATTGTATTGTGGGTATTGACATTCTTGGTAAAAAGAAGTTTACCTTGGACTTGTTAACTAACATACTATATCTAAATGATGAAGTAGTCTTTAGACAACAGCCAATACCGTCATGTAGTCCTATTGGAGGACTATCGTTACAATTAACCGACACCGAGGAAACTGGTTTAAAGCAATTTCTAGATCAAGAATTACTAAATAACGGCTTGCATTCTAAAGTTCTGGAACCTTAGAATGCAAGCCGTTCACCTTTATTAATAGTCCGTAAGAAAGATGGCAAACCGAGGTTCTGCATAGATTTTCGAAAGATGAATGAAGTAACCGAAAAAGATGCATACCCGTTACCGTATATTAATGATAGACATGAAGCAAAGCTATTGGCAGTTACCGCTGTCACCTGAAAGCAAACCTATAACTGCTTTTACAGTTCCTGGCCGAGGTCTGTTTCACTTTAATGTGATGCCGTTTGGTTTGCACTCAGCACCGGCTACTTTTCAACGTCTGCTTGACCGTATCATAGGTCCAATTGGAACCGTATGCTTTTGCTTACCTGGATGACATATTGTCCTTGACGAAACATTTGAGGAACATTTGAAATACCTCAAAGAAGTTTTCCGCCGGTTACGAATGGCTAATCTACAGTTAAATGCTGATAAGTGTCAGTTACGGGAAATTTTTGACTTGGTAAGAGTGAACCTGTCCCGTCCATTCACCACCCAAAGTCATTACTATAATTTACGCCGACGTAACTGGAGATGTCATGAAGGAGACCAAGTGATGAAACGAGACCATCCGTTATCATCTGCCGCTCAAGGATTTGCGACTAAATTAGCATCGAAATATTCCGGACCGTTTACCGTGGTCAAAGTAATTTTGCCTGTTGTATACGAATTAAAATCTAACACAGGGCGATAACTAGTCACCGATGCACAACAGAAGTCCGCATTAGCCGCAGTCTATCAGTCAGTCAAATCACTGGAAAAGTAGAAACCTGAAGACATTAATGAGTAAGGCATTTTATTTTCTTTATTTTGTAAAAGGTGTATGTGCTCTGCAATAAAGTGCTGTTCATCAGTTAGAGTACGCGCCTTGGTAGGTTTAAATATAAGAATTTAGTTATAGGTTATGTATGTATATAGGCCAATAAAATAAAAATGAAATGCTTTCATTTTTTTGCCGATGTAAGGGGAGGGTGTAACGAAGTAACTTTTCTAAATAATAAATTCGACCGTTTTTAATTATGTTGAAGGTGAACACCATAGCGCTGTAGAAAACGTGCCGACTTTTCAGCCGGAAGATCCGAATTCGACCTCTCGGCCGGGTCAAGTTATTTTTTAATATTACCACCGTTGTTTCTAACATTCAATTAACATAGAAGTTAATTGTTAAAATAATATAACCGCAGTTTAAAGTAAAAAACTTACAAGTATTCCCTTAATTACATTTTTATTAATATTATGAGATTGTTTATTTTACCGAGTTTATATCCCCTTACTTAAATATAATATTTTAGTTTATTTCAGGTCTCCACATTATTTTGCAGTGCTTAGAGTAATTTGTATTTTTCGAAATTATTTAAATAAGTTATTATTTATTATGGTTTGATTTTGTAAATAGATTTAACATATTTAGGTTATTTATTTGGAGATGCCCCGACTGGCGTTGCATTACAAAATCCCTAAAGTACTTAGGAGACTTAGTCACCGCCTAGGGTATCTCTACCGACCCCGACAAAGTGACAGCCATTCAACATTTCCCAACACCTGAAAATATTAGAGAGGTACGCCGTTTCTTAGGCACTGCATCTTGCATCTTGATGTTGCATCTGGAGGGATACCGTTTTACCGTTATTACTGATCATCAATCTCTCCGTTGGTTACACTCTATAAAATGTCCCGCCGGCCGTTTAGCCTGATGGAGCATATTTTTGCAACAATATGACTTCGACATAAAATACCGTAGAGGAGCATCGAGCCGTGTGGCTGATGCTTTATCTCGACAGCCTTTACCAGGCCCTTCCGCTGAGAACGATACGCAAGAACTATGTGCTTTGGACGAAGCACCAGCATGTTCTTGGTATCAGCGCAAGAAGACCGCCTCTACCGTCACTTCTGGGACGAAAATGATCTAACCGATCCCGGCATGAGCGATCCATGGAAGTTGTGTGTTCCAACACACAACCAACACGCACTAAGACAATAGCTTGTATATCCCACCGATATTATTGGCCAGGCATGTTTCGGGATAATGCAAATTATGTGCTGCTGGTAAAATGCAACCCTCCGTTAACCGTCACCCTTGGCATATCGTTAGTACCGAGGTTAGTACCGACCTAGTAGGACCGCTCCCGAAATCCCGTAAAGGAAATCGCTTCCTGGTAGTCTTTCAGGATCGATTCACAAAGTGGGTACAATTCCGTCCTCTCCGCAGTGCAACAGCACGAAATGTCACCTGTCGCTTTGGTTGGCCCAGCGATAGTGTAGTCCCAGGTAAAGATAGGTAGGTAATCCCTACCTACCTACATAGATAGATAGGTAGTCCCAGCGATAGATCCCAGCAATAAGTGACAATGGTACGCAATATGACAGGATTTTTTTCCGAACGCTCTTACAGAACTTTGGGATACAACACCGTTTTACACCGCCTTATACTCCACAAGCTGACCCTGTGGAGAGAGCTAACCGCACAAAAACCATGATGGCCCAATATTGTAACCAGGACCACCGTCTGTGCGATGACCACCTACCGGATTTTCAGTTTGCTATCAACACTGCTCGACAGGAGTCCAGCCAGGATTTTCTCCAGCCTTTCTAAACTTTGGAAGAGAGTTGAAGGTACCCGCAGCCATTTACCGAGATGACAATGAAACAACGGGTGATGCTGTATCCGACCCCTAATACCGATCAGACCGACTGCCCTGCTAAGTTACAGGTTCTTCACTTAAGCTACCCACCCTCTACTTATCAGAGTAGAGTCTGCGTGGACCATTCACCGCATAAAACCCGTCCTATACATCGAAACATTTTATTTTTAGTTCGAGAGTATATAACTGGCGTCACTGGCACACATATAGGTTTGTAAGTATGGTTACGATACGTACGAAATCACCTCTACTGGTATATAACGAAATTGGGAGCGAAATCGTGAAAACTTGGTTTACCGCCAACAGTGTTTAAGATAGTTATTATAGGTAAGTGAACACGTTGTTCTCGTTACCGATGTTAAAAATGTTCATTAAATATTCAACAAAATGAATTCCAAAAACTTGTTTTACTAGTATTATAGCTAAATTTCCCCCCTAAAACCTTTAGTAAGCAATAGGAATCGCAATAAAGAAAAATTCATATACAGTTGTAGCTTCGTTTTCGAGATACAGGGTGTTCAAGTTAGTAAAATAAACTTTTTTTTTTTCAAACATCTCACCAACTACCTAATCGATTTTGACAAAATTTCTTCTTATGGTATAATAAGTAAGTGGTATAATTTGCTATTTAAAATATATATTATAGGGATTAATAGTTTGGAGTTTCGACAAAGAAGTGAACACGTTGTGCTCGTTACCGATGTTAAAAATGTTCATTAAACAGAATGAATTCCAAAAACTTAAAATCAAGAACTAAGCGAATTCTTGAAAATCGGTACACTGGTAAATGTAGCTTGTTTTACTAGTATTATAGCAAAATTTCCCGCCTAAAACCTTTAGTAAGCAATAGGAATCGCAATAAAGTAAAATTCATATAAACTTGTAGCTTCGTTTTCGAGATACAGGGTGTTCAAGTTAGAAAAATAAACTTTTTTTTTAAACATCTCACCAACTACCTAATCGATGTTGACAAAATTTCTTCTTATGGTATAATAAGTAAGTGGTATAATTTGCTGTAATTTGTTTTAATTTAATTTTTCTACGGATGGCAGTGGGGCATCCTAAGTAGATTTTTAAAAAAATTTGAGTACGTCACTGCCGTTCATAAGTTGATATTATTATTAGATTAACTGATTAAAGATACAATTTTTTAGTCTCTTGTATTTTTTGTATATTTCGCTTAATTTTCGAGAAAAAAAAAAGAAATTCGTCTATCAGTCCCGAGATCATTCCTCTCCAGGAACAAGTAAGCAAGATAGACAAAACATGTGAAAGATCAAAAAATAGTATCTTTAATTACTTAATCTAAAAATTATTATAAAACTTATAAGAAAGCAGAGGGTGTCAAATTATTATTTTACAACAGATCTCGTCATAATGTCCTATCGCCGCCTTTGGAAAAAATTAAATAAATCTAATTACATGAAATTAAGCCTCTTATAAGCGAAGTTTTATCAAAATTGCCAAATTGATTTTTGAGTTATTTGAAAAAAAAAAATTATTAATTTTACTTGACACCTTTTGTCTCCAGAACGTAGCTTTAGAATAAAAAAGTAAGTGTCTTAGTTTGTTTAAGATGGTTATAGCGTTTTTGTCTCTGATAGAATACGCCTTAGCATATTTAGAAAAATTGTCAATAATAGATACAAATTTTGATCAATAGAGAGGACATCAATATACAGGGTGATTGATTAAGGCCGGCCACCGGCTGTGTATGGGAAACTATTGGTCCTACAGGTTCGGGAAAAAAATTCTCATAATAAAAGTGGTCATGAAAATTTCATTAAAAATATTTTCATCTTCCGTAAATCTCCGCAAGAAGGCGCAACTGATCATGAAATTTTTAAAATTGACTTTAAATGAAAAAATGCCTTATTAACCTGGATATATTTTTTATCAGTTTTAATCGTTAGTCCATTTCCTAAAACTTGTTTAGTGACATTTTTCATTTCCTCGATAAATAAAGGGGTGGGAGCAGTTTTTGTTTTTAATTTGAAAAAATGCTGTATTTTCGGATCGCTTTAACAGGATTTTCTTGCAATTGGGTTTTTTTTAAAGAGAATATCTTACAGATTTAATAAATGTTTTAGTGATTGCAAAAAGTTGGTTAATAAAGGTACAAAATGGCGATATGTTGAAACCTAACCTATTTTTTAATTTTTTTTTTGGAAATTTTAAATGGAACGATATTCTTTTTTCCACGTCATTATGACCAACATTTAGTCAAAATAACACTGGTGAAAACCGCATCTCGATATCTCAAACCGTTTAGGAAATATTTAGATTTTCGTATTGTACCCAAAGAAGGAGAATACATTTTTATTTACCCCGTGTCATTTCGAAACAAAACGTATATTTATTTGCTGTTTTAGTAATTTGATATTATTTTACAAAAACCTACTTCCCGTCACACTTTATCCAGGCTTAGGACTGCTACAAATAGTACGTGAAATAATAATTGGAGCGTGTTTAAAGGCCAATGGGCCAAACAGCAATAACATATAACTAAACGAAAAGCAATAAGGTATAACAATAACTACAACAAATTTGCCAGCGTCTATGAGGACAAAAAAGCAAAAATTAAAGATGTTCAAAATGTTTACCATCATTGGCGATGCACAAATTAAGTCTTTCTCTCGTAGATTGTACCGTTGCTTCAATTTCGGCACCTGATAAATTTCTTATAGCCACACGAATTCTTTGTTTCATATCTTCTGGTGTTGTGACATTATTGAATAATTTTAGATTAATTTTATGAACAATTTTAATACGTAAACTTTCTGACAAAGAGAAAATAAACTGTATTGACCTGTCGTTAATTCAAGCATTTGTTTCTTATTTTGAATTTCATGACTAACATTGATCATCGTTATAGGGGAACTTTTTAGGATGAAAATATTAATGAGGCACCTAATTAAATTCGAATTAAATAATAAAGTCAATTTTAATTATTTAGATTGATAAAAAATCATACTTTTCGATTAAGCAACAATTTATTCATTGCTTGCATGTGCTAAAGGTTGAGAGTTCGATACCCGTCGGGGCAAAACTTTTTTTTAATTTTAATTTTAATTTTAATTAATTGTAATTCTTCCTAAGCCTGGGTAAAGTGTGAAGGGTTTATGTAAAATATCAAATTACTAAAACAGCAAATAAATATACGTTTTGTTTTGAAATTATACGGGGGTAAATGAAAATGTATTTTCCTTCTTTGGGTACAATACGAAAATCTAAATATTTCCTAAACGGTTTGAGATATCGAGATGCGGTTTTGACCAGTGTTATTTTAACTAAATGTTGGTCATAATGACATGGAAAAAAGTAAATCGTTCCATTTAAAATTTCCAAAAATTAAAAAATAGGTTAGGTTTCAACATATCGCCATTTTGTACCTTTATTAACCAACTTTTTGCAATCACTAAAACATTTATTAAATCTGTAAGGTATTCTATTTTAAAAAAAGCCAATTGCAAGAAAATCCGTTAAAGCGATCCGAAAATACAGCATTTTTTCAAATCAAAAAGAAAAACTGCTTCCACCCCTTTATTTATCGAGGAAATGAAAAATGTCACTAAACAAGTTTTAAGAAATAGACTAACGATTAAAACTGATAAAAAATATATCCAGGTTAATGAGGCATTTTTTCATTTAAAGTCAATTTTAAAAATTTCATGATCATATACAGCCGGTGGCCGGCCTTAATCAATCACCCTGTATAGATGCTGTAGGGGCTTTTTAGATATTAAAGGGCCTTTCAAAGGTAGGTTATAGGGATGTCTTTCGTATTTCGATTCTAAGCAAGTAGGGCACTTATTGATATAATTCGTTAATGTGATCTTTAAGTCGTGGTAAGAAATAAATATTTTTGAAATGTTGGTATGTTTCAGTTACCTATGCCGTTATGATTTATTTTGTGATATTTTTCTAAAGAGGAGTTGAATTTTTCTGTAGTTACATTAATTAGCAGTCGGGGACATTTAAAGAACTTACCACTAGGATCTAATAGACAAGTAATTAACAGTTTAAGAGGTTTTTCTAAATTCTTATCTTTCAAATATACGCCATATATTACTTTCGGGTTTATGTATTCGAATAGAAAATTACTTAGCCGGTTTTCTTCGTTTCCGCGCCTAATTTTGACGATTTTATAGAAATCTGCACATTCAAGGACTATGCCGTTGCAGTAGGATTGCAAGTTTTTGTTAGAAATTTTCACGGTGCAGACAGGGTTTTCACTTGCTGTATGTATTGTATCATTATCGCGGATTTCGCGTTCTGGTACAAGATTCAAAAATTCGACGGGAGGTGAATCATTTAAAATTTCGTCGGCGTCAGGTGGTATTTCTTGATAATCGATATTGGGGAATAGAGAAGCTAAGTCTATATCATGTTCTATTTGATCTTTTTTTTAATGTAAGCCAGTTGAAATGTCTAGTTCACCATCGCCACTATCGTCATTGTGGTTAGTGTCCTTAATATTATTTATCTCTACACGGGATAAAGCGTCAGCTACAACGTTTTCTTTGCCTTTTTTGTACTTTTCGTAATTGAATTCCTCTAATCTTAATCGCCATTTAGTTAACCTACTATTCGGATCTTTTAGGGAAAATAACCAAACTAATGGTTTATGGTCGGTTTCTATTACGAATCTCTGACCAAAAACATAGGGGCGGAACTTTTTACAAGATTCAACGATTGATAGCAATTCTTTTTCGATTGTAGAATAGTTTCTTTCAGAGGAATTTAAGGTACGACTATAAAAGGCAATGGGCTTTACGTCTTGGAAGATAACGGAGCCTATGGCGACATTACTAGCATCAGTTGTTATCTTGAATTGTTTTGTAAAGTCGGGATATGCTAATATTGGGGCATTAGTGATAAGCGACTTGAACTTTTCGAAAGCATTTTGGTAGTCTTGGTTTTGAAAATCTAATTTTATGTTTTTCTTTAGAAAATTGGTCATAGGAGAAGCTATTTTCGCAACATTTCTAATAAATTTTCGGTAATATCCTACAAGACCGAGGAAACTTAATTTCCTTGACTGTTTTTGGTAATGGAAAATTTTGTATCGCTTTAATTTTTTCCGGGTTTGGTTTAATTCTCTGAGGTGTTATGATGTGACCAAGAAAAGGTACGTCTTTTCTTAGGAATTCACTTTTGTCTAATTGAAATTTCAAATTATACTTTCGCAATTCCTCGAAAATTTGTTTTAAGTGTATTACGTGTTCGTGTAATGACTGAAAAAATGACTACATCGTCCATATAGACGAAACAAAATTTGTGCAAATATTTCATAAGAATATTTGCACATAGCCCTCTGAAAGGTCGAAGGGGCATTTTTTAAACCGAATGGCATTTCATTCGGTTTATTCGTAATGACCATTCTCTACCGTAAATGCGGTTTTCTCTACAGATTGGAATCCATCTCGATTTGATGGAAACCCTGGGCAAAGTCGAGCGTCGTAAAATACGTACATTTGCCGAGATTCTCCAAGATCTCTTCAATACTCGGAAGTGGGTACTTATCCTCTATAGTTTTATTATTTAGTTTCCTAAAATCGATTACCATGCGCCATTTTTTCTTACCGCTGGCGTCAAGCTTTTTTGGAACTATCCAGGGTGAACTATAAGGGCCAATCGAAGACCTTATAATTTTATTGTCCAGTAACTTGGTTTTGGATTTCTGTCTTAAGTTTATAAGGATATCTAAAATATATAGTTTACAATATATAGGCTTATATTCATAAAAAATTTTCAGTATTTTTTGGTTTTCTTCGTCATTAAGATGATCTACACGAATTAAACTTTTAACGTTACAATGAGGCGTTTTAGGTTTTGTTTTATCCTCGGTGTCAAACAACACAAATTCGTCTAAAGGTTTTACTGATATTGGTTCGTTAAAAATTATCTCGTCGTTTGTATGCACCGGGATATTGACAAAGTTTTCTTGAACGTTACATTATACATTCCGGAATTGTGATATCATTTATTTTATTTATCATGATATCATTTGTAGGTAAGTATTTGTCATTAAAGTCTAACTTAGCATGCATGTTGGTTTTGTTGCTTAGCAAGCAATCATATTTTTGATGCCATTGCGATTAAAAACTCTATTTCGTGATGTTCTTGAAATTCTAGCAAAAGGGGTAAAAATGTTTATTATTAATTTAAAATGTTTAAGCATACTTAAGTACTGACATAGGTATTTATAAATAATATTCACTTTACATTATAAAATAAATTGGATATCTATTCCAGCAACAGTTTTTTTATATAAGTAACTTCCGAAGTAACTCCTATCTGTGTATGGTGTATGACATTAAATATAATTTTAAGAAACGTCGTTATCCAAAAGTTTCCAAAATAACGAAGAATCCAGCTGAATGAAAATGCACTAAAAAATATTTTTTCTCATCTAAAAAGTCAGACTTTTGCATATCTTCTGTAAAAAAATTAGAACATGCATCTGATTTAATTTGCATATGCTAAGGTATCTTAAATACATTTTCTAATTGTATTTTGTTAACAAAATATTTTGTCTTCAAACTTAAAATGAGACGCATTGTATAAATTGCTAGAATTGTTAAAATAATATTAATTATCGCAACTTTCAGGTTAATGATGGCTTTTCTCGGACTTTTTTTGGAGCTTTTTATATGCTCAGCAAAATATTACTGAACTGTAAATCAAAATGTGGGGATGACATTATTTATAATTAAAATAATTAATTTACAATAACTTACAACTGTTCAGCATTATTTAGAATTAAATAGTATTATTTTTTGGTATAGTTTGAAATATTTTGGCATTGGAATGATCGGAAATATTACTATTTTCATGTAGAATTGGAAATATAAATGTGGAAATATTAATAGCTTTTGTGGATCTTGAAAATGGTTGGAACCTTTGATGTGAAGATAACACTGACGTAATTCTCCACAAACAAATGTACATGGAGCACATGTACATGTGCAACAAAACACTATACTGCACTCGACGCGCGTTTCGCCAACCAAGTTGACATGTCATGGTAAGAAACATTTGTGATATTTGCTTAACTATTTTAGTGATGAAGAAAAATTAAATTAGCACGTAGAAATCTTCATAATTTTAAAGTATCTTTCTCCAACGAAAAACTTTAACTTTTAAAAATTATAGATATAATGAGTCAGTTCTTTTCGTATTATACAGTGACTTGGAATCAATTCTTGAGCCGTTATCCAAGAATACCAATATCAAAACTTTAAAATATCAGCAACACAGCTTTCAGTGCGGGCTTCTAATTCAAATGCGACTATGATAATCTTTTTACAATAGTTATCGGGGCTAGATTAGGGGATATCAGATTCGGAGATATTATTTACAGGTTATCGGGGATTAGCCTGTAAATAAAATTAAGGTGATTAAAATTCACATGTGACCAAATTCTCGATTTGTGCAAAATTTCGCATTTTTGCTGCTTTTTGACGCACCCTGTATGTATGTAACTAACAACTGAATGCAAATTGAATACTTATACCGCATTACAAGCACCGATCAGGGAAACTGAGTCTCATTCAATTCATGTGCTAATTCTAAAGCTGTGTTGCATTTTTTCGAAAAAATTAAGGATTATAAGTAAAGAAAATAGTCTAGAAAAGAAAATATGCAACGGCTGTGAAAGAAGAATTGGGTGCTTATCAAATTTTTGTAAAAATGTAAGGGAGTTGAAAAACGCCCTGTACATCATAGGATACAAATTACTTCGTACTTAATAGTCCCTGAATAAATCATCAATGAATTCTTCTTTAGGACCGTAACAATTTCGTCCAAATCGGTTAATTGTAACGGAAAATATATATTGTAAAAATGTGACCAAAATTTCAAGTGTTCCTTGAATTTTGCACAGCAGTTTATTTCATTTGTGTTTAAACTGTAGTCACTGATAAAATTCACATTAATTGCATTTCATATGGTGTTTTTTGTTGTGGTGTGATGACGTGATGTGGTCTTTAGAATACCTAGTATATGATATAGTATATGATATGATTCCTACATACACCTTTTATTACTTTCCAATACGCTAGTGCTGGATCTTCAAAATCAGTATTTACCTATTTTAATATAAACAGCTAGACATGGCAGGAATGGCTAGTCCTTCAGGTTTGTTATGTTCAATCTCTGCCCGAACTCGCATCGTAGCTTTGCGCAAACTTTTGCAAACCAACCTCAAAATTGTGTGCACTAATTCTACAGAAGCTACACTGACGTAGTTTTCCACATAGCACCAAAACACTAATATAGAGATATGGATGATACATAATGCATTTATAGATAATTAAAACTTAGTTTTAATCATTTCCAGATGATGCCAACTTGGTTGGCAAAACGCGCGTCGACTGCAATATAGTGTTATGTGGAAAATTCCACATTTATATTTCCAATTCTATATGAAATACTAATATTTGCGATAATTCCAGTGTCAAGATATTTCAAACGATACCAAAAAATACTACATCCCAATAATACTATTTAATTCTAAATAATACCTATTATTTCTAAATAATACTGTACAATTGTAAACTATTGTAAATTAGTTCTTATAATTATAAATAATCTCATACCTACATTCTGATTCAAATTCTGATTATGACGGCAATCATTAACCTGAAAGTTGCGATTATAGCTTTTATTATAACAATTCTAGCAATTTATACAATGCGTCTCAGTTTAAGTTTCAAAACAAAATATTTTGTTAACAAAATACTATTAAAAAATATATTTGAGATACCTCAGCATATACAAATGAAATCATGCATGTTCTAATTTTTTTATAGAAGATATTCAAAAGTCTGACTTTTTAGATGAGAAGAAATATTTTTATTGCATTTTCATTCAGCCGACATTTTTAAAAATTATATCTAATTTCATACACCCTACACAGATAGAAGTTACTTCGGAAGTTACTTAAAAAAACTATTGCTGGAACAGATATGCAATTTATTTTATAATGTAAAGTGAATACTGTTTATAAGCACCTACCTATTAAGTACTTACGTGTACTTAAACACTTTAAATTAATAATATAAAAAATATTTTTATTCATTTATTGTAGTTTTTTAAATATTTCATTTATTATTATTTATTTTTTTATGCATCCAATCTGATTTTTGAGGAACTGTTGGAAATCCAATGTAATAGTAAGTATTAAATGTTTTTTTTTAATTAAATTGTTTTTTCATTAAGATGGTCCGTTAAAATATTCAGAAACAAACAGAAAAAGTTATATTGTTAAATTAAAGTGGAAAATACTAGTTAAAGCCGTAAGTAGATATTTACTATTAATTATTGTTATAATCAGTAAGAAAAGCTACTTTTAAAGAAAGATATATAGTGTGTCCCATTTAAAAAGAAATATAACTTTTTTTCATAGTCCAAAAAGAAAAGTAGATATAAAAATATTTACTACTTCACTACATTATACTTAAGTACTTTTAAAAAATCATCATTTACACTTTCTCTATATCCATTAAAATAAGAAAGATACAGGGATCCAAATGGATAAAGATCTTGTTGAAATAGGCATAATTTCAAAATCGTCCTATAATTCGAAAACATGTGGCAATAGAATTTATCAACCTGGCCTTGAAATAGTACGTCGAGACTGCAAATAATCTGTTCGTAAGTTTGACACTTTTTGAGTTACTCTGGATTCCCATAAAAAATGGACAGCTCTGTACATTACCGATCAGAATAAGAACAATTAGATAAATGAAAAACACCTACCTCAAACATTTATTTTTACACACACAGCTATCCCTACCTATTCGATTTGGAATATTTCTAAATAATTCCATCATATGGCAGACAATTTCAATATTTCCAGAATAAAACTCTTATTATAATTCTTATCATACTTCAATAATTACTTGTAAATAAGATCATAATAATTCTACAAATACTTATAATACTAATAATGTGTACACCATATTTCCACGATGGTTTGCCCCTAGTAGCTTTGTCAATTCAGTGTGAATTAAACTGTTTTTTTTTAAGGTTTTACTTATTAAAAGTGATTTTCCCACGTAAATAACAGTTGTGACGAATCACATTTATTCTGGTTTATTGTTTTTATTTAAGAGTTTCATTTAATATTTGGTGAACATAACTGTGCCACAACTAACACTTTTTACGTACCTCGGGGATTTTTAGAAGACTCTTTCTTCTACATCGAGATGCTGCACGGATGAGAAGCTTTTATATAAAAACCCTGTAAACAACAACGAAGTAGTTAAAAATACGTACATACCAGACCACCAGCTAAGGTATATCCCATAAGTGTAACTAGAAGTCCCACATGCTGAAGAACAGATTTAATTTTTAATGTTTTCCACCGATTGTTAATACGCGATTTTACGTCCATTGTAGAACTGACATAAACACGAGTTTGAACTAAATTTTCCAATCTGATTGCCTACTGGTATATTTAGAAACACTTAAACAAAATCGTAAAAACAAATATCACATGACTTGTTCTTTCTTCCCTTTTAACGTCCCGAATACTACTACATCACAGTCGTCGGGGCGCTCTTGGGATATCAGTGTAGGCGGAATTATTGAATGGACGTATACAGGCTATTATAAATTCGCTTCTCACGAGGTGGAGGTACGAGGACACTTAAGTGAAGGCAAAGTGAAGGCAAAGTTGCGTAATCAGGCGACCAATATAAACCCCAAAAAAATCAAGACTAACTTGATTAAGTATTAAAATATTTCAACAAAACCGAAATTTTGGAAATTCATATTAATTTTTTTAGTCTTTTTGAGCAGAAATTGAAAAATGAAGAGCACTAGATTATATGTATATAACTCTAATAATATTATATGTCATATTTTAAAATATGTCTAAAATATGTAAATAAAATAATTATTATAATAATATTTAAAAAAAATTAAACACTTAACTGCTAGCTCTCTTCTAAACGTTTCAAGTTGATCCTCAACTCTTCGTCGGTAGAATGTTTGTACGATAAGAACTCTTTATATGATAAGAAATACTTTTTGTCAGATTGACATTTTTAATTTAAATTGTCATCACATGCACTGATCACTATGATATTATTAATTTTCCAATGGTAATATCCTTCTGGAGCAGAGGAAGTCATGTTTGATCTATGTAAGTATTATAGATTTTATTATATTATAGAATTTTGTATAAAACTGAAAAACCACTGATGAAATTTAGTTAATCTATCAAATATTATTTTATCACACATTATATGGTGTTTTTTTTGGGCAAATTTATAAGTTTGTCCTGATACTGCACTTTGAATATTTAATTTTAATGCTTCCGGTTTATTGCTTTTTGTTATTTTACAGGTGGTTTCATCCCAAAAGGGAATGAAGCATGAGGGTATGAATCATAAAAACGCACCATAAATTACAAACAATAGGTTCTTTCGCAATAGTGATAACTTCCAATAACCGAACGGAAGAGTATGCGCAATAACAAAATATCGTTCGAAATGCGTATTTTGTCAGTTCTTGAACTGAAAATTATTTTAGTTTGCCTTTCGATATTACTTTGAGAACCATGAAATTACGGTTCCAACGGTTCTTAGTTTCAAGCACGAATCGCTAGTAATAATCCTGAACAGGCATGCGCAGTTTTATTTTACCCTCATCTGAAGAATCTGTAGAGTCGTATCCAGTTCCAATTCTTCCATGACTTTAATTGAATTTTTTTTATTCATACATATAAATAACACGATTACACAAGCAAAACAACTGAACAACTGAACTAACCTATAAACCACTCTACAAGTGACAGTCGACAGTGACAAATAAACGTGAACAAATGAACCTGTGATAAATCCTTTCGAAACAATTATTGCAGAACTGACGGTAATTCACCGACATTTTTCGCGCAGTCGCTATAAATGGGTCTGTCACTACTGGTTGCGGACGATAAAAGAATTACAATTGCGAAAGAACTTTATTTATCTTTAATGTTTTCATTCAGAATTGTATAATTTTCTATCATATGCCTCGCTACTTTTTGCTCATTTATCGGACACATATAAATGTCACTGGATGTCACCAAATTCAGTTAGGTCCTTACATTTTTTAATTGTGTTAAAAAATTAAAACTATTCCTTCCAAATAAAACATTAATGGGTTCATTTTATTACAAAAAGGTTTTAAACATGACAATGATTAACACGTATGAACAAATATTAAAAATTTACATTTAATGCTCTAAAAGATTTCCATTTTGAGCCTAGGTATACAAAAATTTATTAATCTGGAAATATTCTGCAGTGTTCTTTGAATATTCTTTCTTCTAATGGAATAAAGGTGTTTAAGAATATTTACCCTCAGCCCCTCTACATTGTTGGGTACGTTTTGGTATACCCTATTTTTAGAGTTTCTCACAAAAAACAATCTACTGGGTACAAATCGGGTATTCCTGCAGGTTATTCGACTACTCTACCATTTCATATCCATTTTTTCAGGAAACTGTTTGTGTAGAAAATGTCTCACATCAAAATTTGAGGGCGTAATTGGATGTGGTAACATACAGTGACATTTATGTGTACGATAAATTAGCAGAAAGTGGGTAGGTACGCATATAAAAAATTGAAGTTGATAATGTTACTGGAAAACCGATATATCACACTGAAAATCTAAATATCCTGGCCAATAGAGGATAGAAAGTTGTTTTGAGAAAGAGCTCTTCATTTTTCAGTATTTGGATATATCGGAGAAGCCTCAGAGTCTCCAAGACTAAATATTTTCCTTGAAACCAAATAATAATCAAGTGTGAAATATTTAGTAGTAAATACGTCACTGGCTTTGCAGCAAAAGATAGTATTAGCAGTAGCGGTTTCTCTTTAAGGTCGCATGGCCGCGCTCCCCTCCACCAAAAATACCAAAGAAATCCTTATTATTATCATTATTGTAATTAAATGCAAATGTCAAAAGATGTTTATTGTGGTACAGAACTATTATTAGGAAGGGCTCGAGCGCTTGAGCTAACGTACTCATAATGCCAACAGCCCACATTACTGGATCACCACAACACACTGCCTATGCACAGTGACATAGCCTTCTGTAAGAGTAGGCTGTGACAGTGAGCAAAGCATCACAGCTTCGTGGCCACATTTTGAGTCGCAGCCCAGGTAACTATTAGGCCAGTCATATAGTACACTAGAAATCGCTAAAATCTCAAACTAACGGCTAGTTCTGATTTTTTAATATGTTGTTAGGACTACTACCAGTAGTGTATATCCAAGTTTGCAGCTTCGAAAGACCTGTGCTAACTTCGTAGCACTCGAAAAACCACGAAATTTTCGCACTTTTTTCGATGTTTTCACTATATCTCCTAAACTATGCATTTGTTCATAAAACATGTTTAGAACGTTTTTAAAGTAGATTAAATTTGATACAATTTGAGATGAGAGCCAGCTCTGTCGATATAATAGTTACCAAGATACAGTCCTCCAAAAATTGTCAATTTTTTCCAAAAAAGTGAAATTATAAGATTTGGCCAACTTTCGTCCCCGAAATCAGGAAAAAATACTCATTTTACGGGTAAAGTCATAGGGGGAGATGTTGTAACGAGTGTAATTAGCTTTAATTTAAGCATAGAACGATGTCCGTAGGTCTGATAGTTTCCTCACAATGCTTAAAAATCCAAAAAAATGGGAAAACTCATTTTTCGCAAATTTGCTATATTGAGGGTAGTTTGAAAGGAAAACCCATGTACAGCCACAAGAAATATATATATTTAGCCTGTTAATAATATATTTACAATGTAATTCATGCAACATTTTTATTTATTGATATATATGTATATGCATATTTACAAGAGATATTGTTGGGTTATAGTTCATTTTGTCCACTTTGTGGGATATTTGGAAGTCCCCCCAGGATTCGAGTTGTTTCTCCTTCACTGGGTGCGACACCACCTCTGCCCTTTTCTGGTATGGGAAAAATAAATTGTGGAACGCCATCCAGAAATACCCTCAACTCATCACCACAGGTGAAGTGTTCCTCCAACCAACTTCAACCCACCAAGCCATCGCAGATGCTGGAGCGAAGTGTCTAGTAGCTCTGCATGGAGGACTACACTGAGAATACCCTCCAGAGCCTGCGCTATAAATTTTTATGAAAACAGCCGCCTCCGCTTGCCTTGCTATTTTCAAGCTGAATCGGACGATTTCGAACCACCCACGAAGCGGGCCAAATGAACTATTCCAATCCAACAATATCTCTTGTAAATATGCATATACATATATCGGGTGTTCCATATAAAAGTCCTCAGCCTCGTATCTCAGTAACGGAAAAATATATCTTGTTTTTGAAAAAAAAAAACAGATGATAAAGTTCATCTATGGCTTCATCACGAAGTTCAACTTGATTTTTTCAGAGCAAATTGGAGATGGCGCTGAAGTTGAAAGAAATGTTTGGTTTGCAGGAACTTTGTAACAAGGATTATCCGATGCTTTGTTCAATTCTAAACAATTTTAGTCAAATGACCATTTTTCAAAAACTTAATAGTTTCAGAGATATCGGGCTCTTCATTTGGTGAGGCCCAAACTCAAGCGTATTTTAGAGTCTCGAATTAGTACCTTATACAATGAAACAATAATTATCCAAGTCAATTTAATAGCTCTTTTTAAGGAATAGTGAAATAATATGTATTTCTGTAAAATATGTTAAGAGTTTTTTAAAGACAATTCATTTTGTATAATAATTCATAATTTGTACGCTTGTCCCAAAATAAATCCTGAATGTATGTATGTACAAAATGAATTAGGTTTGCATTATTTTACAAAAATACATATTATTTCACTATTTGTTAAAAAGAGCTTTTAAATTTACTTGGATAATTATTATTTCATTGTATAAAGTTCGAAGGTATTCAAAACTAAAATAGGCTTGAGGTTGGACTTCACCAAATGAAGGGCCCGATATCTCTGAAACTATTAAGTTTTCGAAAAATAGTCAATTGACAAAGATTGTTTAGAATTGAACAATTCTAAACAATCCCGTGAATTGAAGCCATAAATGAGCTCTATCATCTGTTTTTTTCAAAATCAAAATATATCTTTCCGTTGTGGAGATACGAGGCTGAGGACTTTTATGTGGAACACCCGATATATCAATAAATAAAAATGTTGAATTAATTACATTGTAAATATATTATTAATAGGCTAAACATATATATTTCTTGTGGATGTACATGGGTTTTCCTTTCAAACTTACCCTCAAACTATCGTGGGAACTCAATAGAGCAAATTTGCGAAAATTGTAGTTTTCCCATTTTTTGGATTTTTAAGCATTGTGAGGAAACTATCAGACCTACGGACGTCGTTCTTCGCTTAAATTAAAGATAATTACACTCTCTACAACATCCCTTAATATGACTTTACCCGTAAAATGAGTATTTTCCCCGATTTCGGGGAAGAAAATTGACCAAATCTGAAAATTTCACTTTGTTGGAAGAAATTGCCACTTTTTGGAGGATTGTATGGTGGTAACTATTGTACCTACAGAGCAGGTTCGAGTCTCAAATTGTAGCAAATTTAATCTACTTTAAAAACGTTCTGAACATGTTTTATGAACAAACGCATAGTTTAGGAGATATAGTGCAAACACTGAAAAAAGTGCGAAAATTTTGCGGTTTTTCGAGTGCTACGAAGTTAGCACATGTCTTTCGATATATATTACTGGTAGTAGTCCTAACAACATATTAAAAAATCAGAACTAGCCGTTAGTTTGCGATTTTAAAGTACTATATGAGTAGGCATGGCGGCGAGTGAGCCTGGGAACCAAAATGCGGGGACGGTGGCGGCGGCGTCAACATCAAAGGAAGCCGCCGCCCAGGCACCCAGCAAATAGGGGGCGCCGTCTAGACCAAAGACCTACAATTCAGAGGGGCCTCCATAGAACTACAAGCCTCTGGGGCCCCCCAACTGTCAAAATGGCGCCCCAGCTGTCAAGACCAAAGCCCCAAACCACGGATCATGTGATGTGGGGTATCAAACGACTCGTCTCAACGTGTAGAACACTAATTTAACCCTATTTTCTTTCTAAGAGCGAAACCGGCCATTTGGGACTCAATATTTGAATTTAACATTATTATTTAAAACTTACTCTGATGTGGAACAACCACGACTGATCACCAACACCGCTGACACTGGACTGACACAGGACTCACCTACACCAGCGTGATATCTCTCTACGAGAGCTTCAGGTATACCACAACAACAACAACAAAAGGTCCATTGAAGAGAGCTTCAGGTATACCACAACAAAATATTTAAAAAACTTAACCCAACTTTCCGAACGCCGGAGCCCAAGTATATAATTATTAGCTGCAGAATTTTGTATCTCAACGTCGAGAACAACAGCAATTTAAAAACTTAACCTAACTTTTTGTGTGTGTGTGGAACAAGCACGACCGATCACCAACACAGACCACTCTGACAGCTGCAGTCCAGTTATTGGACACCCCAGTTATTGGCCAGCAGGTCTTTTTTGCAGCATTCAGATCACACCATTCAGAATGGAGCATTCGGGACTCAATATTTGAATTTAAAGTATATGGGCGTGTTCCCCAACTCGAAACAAGCCAGAATCCGTCTACTTCCGGTCTCCATTTCCGGTCTCCCGAATCACATGATGTGGGGTATCAAACGACTCGTCTCAACGTGTAGAACACTAATTTAACTAAATTTACTTTCTAAGAGCGAAACCGGCCATTCGGGACTCAATATTTGAATTTAAAGTATATAGGCGTGTTGCCCAGCTCGAAACAAGCTGGAATCCATCATAAAATGGCCAGTTCCGGTTTCCATTTCCGGTCTCTCGAATCACACGATGTGGGGTATCAAACGATTCGTCTCAACGTCTAGAACACTAATTTAGCCCTATTTTCTTTCTAAGAGCGAAGACAGCCGTTTGGGACTCAATATTTGAATTTAAAGAATATAGGCTCGAAACAAGCTAGAATCCATCTACTTCCGGCTTCCATTTCCGGTCTCCTGAATCACGTGATGTGGGGTATCAAACGATTCGTCTCAACGTCTAGAACACTAATTTACGTTCTAAAAGCGAAGACAGCCGTTTGGGGCTCAATATTTGAATTTAAAGTATATAGGCAAGTTCTCCGACTGATCACCAACATAGCCGACACCAGCGTGATATCTCATTATTAAATGCGAACGAACTCATATAACTTAACCTAACTTTTCGTGGAACAAGCACGACCGACCGATCACGAACACAGACCACTGTAGACTGCATGTATGTAATATAATAATAATACATCATGATTCTAAATTTTAAGATTACAAGTTCCTTATCAGCATGTTACCGGAGGTTCCTTATCAGCTCGCTAACGGAAGTTGCTTATCTGCATGAAATGAGGTAAGCGTATAGGTCTACATAAGCAAATAGCACATAATTTGAAATTTTATACAGTGGCGTTGCATAAAAGAGGGATATTTATTAACAAGTAGTAGAAGGCTCATAGGAGGGGTTTGAATTTAAAAATTAAAAGCATATGTAGAAACCAGGAATCGAACCCGGGCCCTATAGATTTTCAGTCTACCGCTCTCCCACTGAGCTATTTCAACTATAAATAATAGTAAATAAAACTAAATTTAAAATTTAATATTATATTTATTAATATAACATCTATATACAGGGTGTCCACCTAGTGCGCGTAAGTCCAATATCTGGGTTAATAAAAGAGATAACTTAATTTTTTTTCTACAGGGTTGTCTAATATCCCGAGCTGCACAAAATGAAAATATATTTACATATTCAGGGTGTTCAGTTTTTCCTGGACAGGTACCAACTTAATTTTTTTAAATGGAAACCTATATTTTTTATGGCATTATCGAATTCTACGTAAAAAATCCAAGGACATGGAAAGTGAGCAAGGTAGTCTTAATCGAAAAGCCAAAGAAGACCCCAAACCAAGAAAGGACGTATAGACCGATATGCCTTATTGATACACTGGGGAAACTATACGAACATCTGGTGAATATACGCTTGCAGGAAGAGATAGAGGGGAATGGAAGACTGTCTCGGAGACAATACGGCTTTCGCAAGGGACTTTCGACAGTCGATGCGATAAAAAAAGTCCTGGAATGGTCTTGGGAAGCGCATAGGGGAGCGCCCTCCGAATGGTGCGTGGCTATAGCGATAGATGTTAAAAATGCGTTCAACACGGGTGACTGGGAAAAAATACTGGATGCTCTAAAAGCAAAAGGGGTATCATCGTACTTACATAACGTCGTAGCGGATTATCTTTCGGATAGGGGAATACATATAAATGCAAAAGGTCCAATTAAAAACGTGCACCTCGGGGTTCCACAGGGCTCAGTCCTCGGGCCAACCCTGTGGAATGTGATGTACGATGGACTCCTAAACATCCGACTCCCTGAGGGACTCCAGATGATCGCTTACGCGGACGATATCGTCCTGCTGGGAAACAATAGAAGCTGGGAAGCTTTGTCCTTGAGGCTAGAAGACGCCCTGAGAGAGGTCACGAACTGGATGCAGGAAAACAAGCTCCAGCTGGCCCCCGAGAAAACCGAGGCTCTAACCCTACGGTATGGAAGACCACCTAAGGAATTACATGTCCGCCTTCAAGGGGAGATTATCCGACAGGACGCTAACCTCAAATACTTGGGAGTCACACTGGATGCTTCTGTTAGTTTTGGCCCCCATATAAGGGCCACGGCAAAGAAAGCCGAAGCTGCGGTCAAGGCCCTGAGCAGGCTGATGCCCAACATAGGAGGTCCGGAAGAGAAAAGGAGGCAGGTTCTGGGAAATGTAGCCCAGTCTATTTTGCTCTATGGGGCTCCAATATGGGCAAAAGCGATGACAGTGGCGACGTATAGAAAGACCTTTTGGAGTGTTCAACGTAAGATCGCCATTAGGATATGTAGTGCGTATAGAACGGTGTCCTTCGAGGCTGTAACTGTGGTGGCGTCTCAGATACCGATACATCTCCTGGCTGACGAACGAAGGAGGATATGGGAGAGCGAGCTCCAAATAAACCAGGCTAGGAACGTGGAACGGGGAAGAACCCTTAAGTTAAGTTAAGTTAAGTTAAGTTAAGTTAAGTTAAGTTAAGTTAAGTTAAGTTAAGTTAAGTCAAGTTAAGTCAAGTTAAGTCAAGTTAAGTCAAGTTAAGTTAAGTTAAGTTAAGTTAAGTTAAGTCAAGTTAAGTCAAGTTAAGTTAAGTTAAGTTAAGTTAAGTCAAGTTAAGTCAAGTTAAGTCAAGTTAAGTCAAGTTAAGTCAAGTTAAGTCAAGTTAAGTCAAGTTAAGTCAAGTTAAGTCAAGTTAAGTCAAGTTAAGTCAAGTTAAGTCAAGTTAAGTCAAGTTAAGTCAAGTTAAGTCAAGTTAAGTCAAGTTAAGTCAAGTTAAGTCAAGTTAAGTCAAGTTAAGTCAAGTTAAGTCAAGTTAAGTCAAGTTAAGTCAAGTTAAGTCAAGTTAAGTCAAGTTAAGTCAAGTTAAGTCAAGTTAAGTCAAGTTAAGTCAAGTTAAGTCAAGTTAAGTCAAGTTAAGTCAAGTTAAGTCAAGTTAAGTCAAGTTAAGTCAAGTTAAGTCAAGTTAAGTCAAGTTAAGTCAAGTTAAGTCAAGTTAAGTCAAGTTAAGTCAAGTTAAGTCAAGTTAAGTCAAGTTAAGTCAAGTTAAGTCAAGTTAAGTCAAGTTAAGTCAAGTTAAGTCAAGTTAAGTCAAGTTAAGTCAAGTTAAGTCAAGTTAAGTCAAGTTAAGTCAAGTTAAGTCAAGTTAAGTCAAGTTAAGTCAAGTTAAGTCAAGTTAAGTCAAGTTAAGTCAAGTTAAGTCAAGTTAAGTCAAGTTAAGTCAAGTTAAGTCAAGTTAAGTCAAGTTAAGTCAAGTTAAGTCAAGTTAAGTCAAGTTAAGTCAAGTTAAGTCAAGTTAAGTCAAGTTAAGTCAAGTTAAGTCAAGTTAAGTCAAGTTAAGTCAAGTTAAGTCAAGTTAAGTTAAGTTAAGTTAAGTTAAGTTAAGTTACGTCAAGTTACGTCAAGTTACGTCAAGTTAAGTTAAGTTAAGTTAAGTTAAGTTAAGTAAAGTAAAGTAAAGTAAAGTAAAGTAAAGTAAAGTAAAGTAAAGTAAAGTAAAGTAAAGTAAAGTAAAGTAAAGTAAAGTAAAGTAAAGTAAAGTAAAGTAAAGTAAAGTAAAGTAAAGTAAAGTAAAGTAAAGTAAAGTAAAGTAAAGTAAAGTAAAGTAAAGTAAAGTAAAGTAAAGTAAAGTAAAGTAAAGTAAAGTAAAGTAAAGTAAAGTAAAGTAAAGTAAAGTAAAGTAAAGTAAAGTAAAGTAAAGTAAAGTAAAGTAAAGTAAAGTAAAGTAAAGTAAAGTAAAGTAAAGTAAAGTAAAGTAAAGTAAAGTAAAGTAAAGTAAAGTAAAGTAAAGTAAAGTAAAGTAAAGTAAAGTAAAGTAAAGTAAAGTAAAGTAAAGTAAAGTAAAGTAAAGTAAAGTAAAGTAAAGTAAAGTAAAGTAAAGTAAAGTAAAGTAAAGTAAAGTAAAGTAAAGTAAAGTAAAGTAAAGTAAAGTAAAGTAAAGTAAAGTAAAGTAAAGTAAAGTAAAGTAAAGTAAAGTAAAGTAAAGTAAAGTAAAGTAAAGTAAAGTAAAGTAAAGTAAAGTAAAGTAAAGTAAAGTAAAGTAAAGTAAAGTAAAGTAAAGTAAAGTAAAGTAAAGTAAAGTAAAGTAAAGTAAAGTAAAGTAAAGTAAAGTAAAGTAAAGTAAAGTAAAGTAAAGTAAAGTAAAGTAAAGTAAAGTAAAGTAAAGTAAAGTAAAGTAAAGTAAAGTAAAGTAAAGTAAAGTAAAGTAAAGTAAAGTAAAGTAAAGTAAAGTAAAGTAAAGTAAAGTAAAGTAAAGTAAAGTAAAGTAAAGTAAAGTAAAGTAAAGTAAAGTAAAGTAAAGTAAAGTAAAGTAAAGTAAAGTAAAGTAAAGTAAAGTAAAGTAAAGTAAAGTAAAGTAAAGTAAAGTAAAGTAAAGTAAAGTAAAGTAAAGTAAAGTAAAGTAAAGTAAAGTAAAGTAAAGTAAAGTAAAGTAAAGTAAAGTAAAGTAAAGTAAAGTAAAGTAAAGTAAAGTAAAGTAAAGTAAAGTAAAGTAAAGTAAAGTAAAGTAAAGTAAAGTAAAGTAAAGTAAAGTAAAGTAAAGTAAAGTAAAGTAAAGTAAAGTAAAGTAAAGTAAAGTAAAGTAAAGTAAAGTAAAGTAAAGTAAAGTAAAGTAAAGTAAAGTAAAGTAAAGTAAAGTAAAGTAAAGTAAACGGGGTGTATACTTTTCAAAGAAGGGGATCCGGTTCCATTATAGACGTGACGGCCGCAACGGAGAATGCTCTGGGCCTAATAAAGAACTGGCGGGTTCTCAGTGATGAGGAACCTCTTAGCCCTCATCTTTATATAGTTTTCGAGATAACGGAACGGAGCAGAATTTCTGAGAGATGGGTCTACGGGCCCATAAATGAGGATCGACTTCGCACGGAGCTCGAGCGGCTAACGGATGGGCAACCTGATGTCACACCAGAAAAACTGTCGGATGTTATGCAGGTGGCGTATAGAAACACAACCCTAAGGGTGAGAACTGATAGAGGCATAGCGCCATACTGGTGGACGGACCAGGTGGCTTTGCTCCGCTCTGAGGCGGCAATATGCCGCAGAAGACTGCAGAGGCTCCAAAGATTACGCATCCAAGGAAACGAGGGGAAACGAGGAAGCGGTAGAAACCGCCTCTCATCGCTATAGGGAGGCAAAGAGGGAGCTTAGGCTAACTATTCGCAGGTCGAAACGTTCGTGCTGGAAGACTCTGCTTAACGATCTAGACGAGGATATTTTTGGAGAGGGCTACAAACTGGTGACCAAGGCGATGAGGGTTGCATCCTTCCCCCTCCTACTTAGTAAGGAGGAGAGGAGAGAGCAGATAAATAAACTTTTCCCGGATGCTCCTGCAAGAGTATGGATAAAAGAAAGAGTGAATCGCATTCCTCTCTTCGAGATGGAGGATCTGAGAAATGCTGCGGGAAAACTGAAAAACAAAAAGGCTCCAGGGCCAGACGGAGTTCCCGCAGAAGCGGTAAAGGTTGGGGTTAGGTCAATAGGACACTATATTTTGGAGGTTTTAAACGGGCAACTACTTGTAGGTGCCTTTCCAAGGACATGGAAAGTGAGCAAGGTAGTCTTAATCGAAAAGCCAAAGAAGACCCCAAACCAAGAAAGGACGTATAGACCGATATGCCTTATTGGTACACTGGGGAAACTATACGAACATCTGGTGAATATACGCTTGCAGGAAGAGATAGAGGGGAATGGAAGACTGTCTCGGAGACAATACGGCTTTCGCAAGGGACTTTCGACAGTCGATGCGATAAAAAAAGTCCTGGAATGGTCTTGGGAAGCGCATAGGGGAGCGCCCTCCGAATGGTGCGTGGCTATAGCGATAGATGTTAAAAATGCGTTCAACACGGCTGACTGGGAAAAAATACTGGATGCTCTAAAAGCAAAAGGGGTATCATCGTACTTACATAACGTCGTAGCGGATTATCTTTCGGATAGGGGAATACATATAAATGCAAAAGGTCCAATTAAAAACGTGCACCTCGGGGTTCCACAGGGCTCAGTCCTCGGGCCAACCCTGTGGAATGTGATGTACGATGGACTCCTAAACATCCGACTCCCTGAGGGAGTCCAGATGATCGCTTACGCGGACGATATCGTCCTGCTGGGAAACAATAGAAGCTGGGAAGCTTTGTCCTTGAGGCTAGAAGACGCCCTGAGAGAGGTCACGAACTGGATGCAGGAAAACAAGCTCCAGCTGGCCCCCGAGAAAACCGAGGCTCTAACCCTACGGTATGGAAGACCACCTAAGGAATTACATGTCCGCCTTCAAGGGGAGATTATCCGACAGGACGCTAACCTCAAATACTTGGGAGTCACACTGGATGCTTCTGTTAGTTTTGGCCCCCATATAAGGGCCACGGCAAAGAAAGCCGAAGCTGCGGTCAAGGCCCTGAGCAGGCTGATGCCCAACATAGGAGGTCCGGAAGAGAAAAGGAGGCAGGTTCTGGGAAATGTAGCCCAGTCTATTTTGCTCTATGGGGCTCCAATATGGGCAAAAGCGATGACAGTGGCGACGTATAGAAAGACCTTTTGGAGTGTTCAACGTAAGATCGCCATTAGGATATGTAGTGCGTATAGAACGGTGTCCTTCGAGGCTGTAACTGTGGTGGCGTCTCAGATACCGATACATCTCCTGGCTGACGAACGAAGGAGGATATGGGAGAGCGAGCTCCAAATAAACCAGGCTAGGAACGTGGAACGGGGAAGAACCCTTAAGTTAAGTTAAGTTAAGTTAAGTTAAGTTAAGTTAAGTTAAGTTAAGTTAAGTTAAGTTAAGTCAAGTTAAGTCAAGTTAAGTTAAGTTAAGTTAAGTTAAGTCAAGTTAAGTCAAGTTAAGTCAAGTTAAGTCAAGTTAAGTCAAGTTAAGTCAAGTTAAGTCAAGTTAAGTCAAGTTAAGTCAAGTTAAGTCAAGTTAAGTCAAGTTAAGTCAAGTTAAGTCAAGTTAAGTCAAGTTAAGTCAAGTTAAGTCAAGTTAAGTCAAGTTAAGTCAAGTTAAGTCAAGTTAAGTCAAGTTAAGTCAAGTCAAGTCAAGTCAAGTTAAGTCAAGTTAAGTCAAGTTAAGTCAAGTTAAGTCAAGTTAAGTCAAGTAAAGTCAAGTTAAGTCAAGTTAAGTCAAGTTAAGTCAAGTAAAGTCAAGTAAAGTCAAGTAAAGTCAAGTAAAGTAAAGTAAAGTAAAGTAAAGTAAAGTAAAGTAAAGTAAAGTAAAGTAAAGTAAAGTAAAGTAAAGTAAAGTAAAGTAAAGTAAAGTAAAGTAAAGTAAAGTAAAGTAAAGTAAAGTAAAGTAAAGTAAAGTAAAGTAAAGTAAAGTAAAGTAAAGTAAAGTAAAGTAAAGTAAAGTAAAGTAAAGTAAAGTAAAGTAAAGTAAAGTAAAGTAAAGTAAAGTAAAGTAAAGTAAAGTAAAGTAAAGTAAAGTAAAGTAAAGTAAAGTAAAGTAAAGTAAAGTAAAGTAAAGTAAAGTAAAGTAAAGTAAAGTAAAGTAAAGTAAAGTAAAGTAAAGTTAAGTTAAGTTAAGTTAAGTTAAGTTAAGTTAAGTTAAGTTAAGTTAAGTTAAGTTAAGTTAAGTTAAGTTAAGTTAAGTTAAGTTAAGTTAAGTTAAGTTAAGTTAAGTTAAGTTAAGTTAAGTTAAGTTAAGTTAAGTTAAGTTAAGTTAAGTTAAGTTAAGTTAAGTTAAGTTAAGTTAAGTTAAGTTAAGTTAAGTTAAGTTAAGTTAAGTTAAGTTAAGTTAAGTTAAGTTAAGTTAAGTTAAGTTAAGTTAAGTTAAGTTAAGTTAAGTTAAGTTAAGTTAAGTTAAGTTAAGTTAAGTTAAGTTAAGTTAAGTTAAGTTAAGTTAAGTTAAGTTAAGTTAAGTTAAGTTAAGTTAAGTTAAGTTAAGTTAAGTTAAGTTAAGTTAAGTTAAGTTAAGTTAAGTTAAGTTAAGTTAAGTTAAGTTAAGTTAAGTTAAGTTAAGTTAAGTTAAGTTAAGTTAAGTTAAGTTAAGTTAAGTTAAGTTAAGTTAAGTTAAGTTAAGTTAAGTTAAGTTAAGTTAAGTTAAGTTAAGTTAAGTTAAGTTAAGTTAAGTTAAGTTAAGTTAAGTTAAGTTAAGTTAAGTTAAGTTAAGTTAAGTTAAGTTAAGTTAAGTTAAGTTAAGTTAAGTTAAGTTAAGTTAAGTTAAGTTAAGTTAAGTTAAGTTAAGTTAAGTTAAGTTAAGTTAAGTTAAGTTAAGTTAAGTTAAGTTAAGTTAAGTTAAGTTAAGTTAAGTTAAGTTAAGTTAAGTTAAGTTAAGTTAAGTTAAGTTAAGTTAAGTTAAGTTAAGTTAAGTTAAGTTAAGTTAAGTTAAGTAAAGTTAAGTAAAGTAAAGTAAAGTAAAGTAAAGTAAAGTAAAGTAAAGTAAAGTAAAGTAAAGTAAAGTAAAGTAAAGTAAAGTAAAGTAAAGTAAAGTAAAGTAAAGTAAAGTAAAGTAAAGTAAAGTAAAGTAAAGTAAAGTAAAGTAAAGTAAAGTAAAGTAAAGTAAAGTAAAGTAAAGTAAAGTAAAGTAAAGTAAAGTAAAGTAAAGTAAAGTAAAGTAAAGTAAAGTAAAGTAAAGTAAAGTAAAGTAAAGTAAAGTAAAGTAAAGTAAAGTAAAGTAAAGTAAAGTAAAGTAAAGTAAAGTAAAGTAAAGTAAAGTAAAGTAAAGTAAAGTAAAGTAAAGTAAAGTAAAGTAAAGTAAAGTAAAGTAAAGTAAAGTAAAGTAAAGTAAAGTAAAGTAAAGTAAAGTAAAGTAAAGTAAAGTAAAGTAAAGTAAAGTAAAGTAAAGTAAAGTAAAGTAAAGTAAAGTAAAGTAAAGTAAAGTAAAGTAAAGTAAAGTAAAGTAAAGTAAAGTAAAGTAAAGTAAAGTAAAGTAAAGTAAAGTAAAGTAAAGTAAAGTAAAGTAAAGTAAAGTAAAGTAAAGTAAAGTAAAGTAAAGTAAAGTAAAGTAAAGTAAAGTAAAGTAAAGTAAAGTAAAGTAAAGTAAAGTAAAGTAAAGTAAAGTAAAGTAAAGTAAAGTAAAGTAAAGTAAAGTAAAGTAAAGTAAAGTAAAGTAAAGTAAAGTAAAGTAAAGTAAAGTAAAGTAAAGTAAAGTAAAGTAAAGTAAAGTAAAGTAAAGTAAAGTAAAGTAAAGTAAAGTAAAGTAAAGTAAAGTAAAGTAAAGTAAAGTAAAGTAAAGTAAAGTAAAGTAAAGTAAAGTAAAGTAAAGTAAAGTAAAGTAAAGTAAAGTAAAGTAAAGTAAAGTAAAGTAAAGTAAAGTAAAGTAAAGTAAAGTAAAGTAAAGTAAAGTAAAGTAAAGTAAACGGGGTGTATACTTTTCAAAGAAGGGGATCCGGTTCCATTATAGACGTGACGGCCGCAACGGAGAATGCTCTGGGCCTAATAAAGAACTGGCGGGTTCTCAGTGATGAGGAACCTCTTAGCCCTCATCACTATATAGTTTTCGAGATAACGGAACGGAGCAGAACTTCTGAGAGATGGGTCTACGGGCCCATAAATGAGGATCGACTTCGCACGGAGCTCGAGCGGCTAACGGATGGGCAACCTGATGTCACACCAGAAAAACTGTCGGATGTTATGCAGGTGGCGTATAGAAACACAACCCTAAGGGTGAGAACTGATAGAGGCATAGCGCCATACTGGTGGACGGACCAGGTGGCTTTGCTCCGCTCTGAGGCGGCAATATGCCGCAGAAGACTGCAGAGGCTCCAAAGATTACGCATCCAAGGAAACGAGGAAGCGGTAGAAACCGCCTCTCATCGCTATAGGGAGGCAAAGAGGGAGCTTAGGCTAACTATTCGCAGGTCGAAACGTTCGTGCTGGAAGACTCTGCTTAACGATCTAGACGAGGATATTTTTGGAGAGGGCTACAAACTGGTGACCAAGGCGATGAGGGTTGCATCCCCCCCCTCCTACTTAGTAAGGAGGAGAGGAGAGAGCAGATAAATAAACTTTTCCCGGATGCTCCTGCAAGAGTATGGATAAAAGAAAGAGTGAATCGCATTCCTCTCTTCGAGATGGAGGATCTGAGAAATGCTGCGGGAAAACTGAAAAACAAAAAGGCTCCAGGGCCAGACGGAGTTCCCGCAGAAGCGGTAAAGGTTGGGGTTAGGTCAATAGGACACTATATTTTGGAGGTTTTAAACGGGCAACTACTTGTAGGTGCCTTTCCAAGGACATGGAAAGTGAGCAAGGTAGTCTTAATCGAAAAGCCAAAGAAGACCCCAAACCAAGAAAGGACGTATAGACCGATATGCCTTATTGATACACTGGGGAAACTATACGAACATCTGGTGAATATACGCTTGCAGGAAGAGATAGAGGGGAATGGAAGACTGTCTCGGAGACAATACGGCTTTCGCAAGGGACTTTCGACAGTCGATGCGATAAAAAAAGTCCTGGAATGGTCTTGGGAAGCGCATAGGGGAGCGCCCTCCGAATGGTGCGTGGCTATAGCGATAGATGTTAAAAATGCGTTCAACACGGCTGACTGGGAAAAAATACTGGATGCTCTAAAAGCAAAAGGGGTATCATCGTACTTACATAACGTCGTAGCGGATTATCTTTCGGATAGGGGAATACATATAAATGCAAAAGGTCCAATTAAAAACGTGCACCTCGGGGTTCCACAGGGCTCAGTCCTCGGGCCAACCCTGTGGAATGTGATGTACGATGGACTCCTAAACATCCGACTCCCTGAGGGAGTCCAGATGATCGCTTACGCGGACGATATCGTCCTGCTGGGAAACAATAGAAGCTGGGAAGCTTTGTCCTTGAGGCTAGAAGACGCCCTGAGAGAGGTCACGAACTGGATGCAGGAAAACAAGCTCCAGCTGGCCCCCGAGAAAACCGAGGCTCTAACCCTACGGTATGGAAGACCACCTAAGGAATTACATGTCCGCCTTCAAGGGGAGATTATCCGACAGGACGCTAACCTCAAATACTTGGGAGTCACACTGGATGCTTCTGTTAGTTTTGGCCCCCATATAAGGGCCACGGCAAAGAAAGCCGAAGCTGCGGTCAAGGCCCTGAGCAGGCTGATGCCCAACATAGGAGGTCCGGAAGAGAAAAGGAGGCAGGTTCTGGGAAATGTAGCCCAGTCTATTTTGCTCTATGGGGCTCCAATATGGGCAAAAGCGATGACAGTGGCGACGTATAGAAAGACCTTTTGGAGTGTTCAACGTAAGATCGCCATTAGGATATGTAGTGCGTATAGAACGGTGTCCTTCGAGGCTGTAACTGTGGTAGCGTCTCAGATACCGATACATCTCCTGGCTGACGAACGAAGGAGGATATGGGAGAGCGAGCTCCAAATAAACCAGGCTAGGAACGTGGAACGGGGAAGAACCCTTAAGTTAAGTTAAGTTAAGTTAAGTTAAGTTAAGTTAAGTTAAGTTAAGTTAAGTCAAGTTAAGTCAAGTTAAGTCAAGTTAAGTTAAGTTAAGTAAAGTTAAGTCAAGTTAAGTCAAGTTAAGTCAAGTTAAGTCAAGTTAAGTCAAGTTAAGTCAAGTTAAGTCAAGTTAAGTCAAGTTAAGTCAAGTTAAGTCAAGTTTAGTCAAGTTAAGTCAAGTTAAGTCAAGTTAAGTCAAGTTAAGTCAAGTTAAGTCAAGTTAAGTCAAGTTAAGTCAAGTTAAGTCAAGTTAAGTCAAGTTAAGTCAAGTTAAGTCAAGTTAAGTCAAGTTAAGTCAAGTTAAGTCAAGTTAAGTCAAGTTAAGTCAAGTTAAGTCAAGTTAAGTCAAGTTAAGTCAAGTTAAGTCAAGTTAAGTCAAGTTAAGTCAAGTCAAGTCAAGTCAAGTCAAGTCAAGTCAAGTCAAGTCAAGTCAAGTTAAGTCAAGTTAAGTTAAGTTAAGTTAAGTCAAGTCAAGTCAAGTCAAGTCAAGTCAAGTCAAGTCAAGTCAAGTCAAGTCAAGTCAAGTCAAGTCAAGTCAAGTCAAGTCAAGTCAAGTCAAGTTAAGTTAAGTTAAGTAAAGTAAAGTAAAGTAAAGTAAAGTAAAGTAAAGTAAAGTAAAGTAAAGTAAAGTAAAGTAAAGTAAAGTAAAGTAAAGTAAAGTAAAGTAAAGTAAAGTAAAGTAAAGTAAAGTAAAGTAAAGTAAAGTAAAGTAAAGTAAAGTAAAGTAAAGTAAAGTAAAGTAAAGTAAAGTAAAGTAAAGTAAAGTAAAGTAAAGTAAAGTAAAGTAAAGTAAAGTAAAGTAAAGTAAAGTAAAGTAAAGTAAAGTAAAGTAAAGTAAAGTAAAGTAAAGTAAAGTAAAGTAAAGTAAAGTAAAGTAAAGTAAAGTAAAGTAAAGTAAAGTAAAGTAAAGTAAAGTAAAGTAAAGTAAAGTAAAGTAAAGTAAAGTAAAGTAAAGTAAAGTAAAGTAAAGTAAAGTAAAGTAAAGTAAAGTAAAGTAAAGTAAAGTAAAGTAAAGTAAAGTAAAGTAAAGTAAAGTAAAGTAAAGTAAAGTAAAGTAAAGTAAAGTAAAGTAAAGTAAAGTAAAGTAAAGTAAAGTAAAGTAAAGTAAAGTAAAGTAAAGTAAAGTAAAGTAAAGTAAAGTAAAGTAAAGTAAAGTAAAGTAAAGTAAAGTAAAGTAAAGTAAAGTAAAGTAAAGTAAAGTAAAGTAAAGTAAAGTAAAGTAAAGTAAAGTAAAGTAAAGTAAAGTAAAGTAAAGTAAAGTAAAGTAAAGTAAAGTAAAGTAAAGTAAAGTAAAGTAAAGTAAAGTAAAGTAAAGTAAAGTAAAGTAAAGTAAAGTAAAGTAAAGTAAAGTAAAGTAAAGTAAAGTAAAGTAAAGTAAAGTAAAGTAAAGTAAAGTAAAGTAAAGTAAAGTAAAGTAAAGTAAAGTAAAGTAAAGTAAAGTAAAGTAAAGTAAACGGGGTGTATACTTTTCAAAGAAGGGGATCCGGTTCCATTATAGACGTGACGGCCGCAACGGAGAATGCTCTGGGCCTAATAAAGAACTGGCGGGTTCTCAGTGATGAGGAACCTCTTAGCCCTCATCACTATATAGTTTTCGAGATAACGGAACGGAGCAGAACTTCTGAGAGATGGGTCTACGGGCCCATAAATGAGGATCGACTTCGCACGGAGCTCGAGCGGCTAACGGATGGGCAACCTGATGTCACACCAGAAAAACTGTCGGATGTTATGCAGGTGGCGTATAGAAACACAACCCTAAGGGTGAGAACTGATAGAGGCATAGCGCCATACTGGTGGACGGACCAGGTGGCTTTGCTCCGCTCTGAGGCGGCAATATGCCGCAGAAGACTGCAGAGGCTCCAAAGATTACGCATCCAAGGAAACGAGGAAGCGGTAGAAACCGCCTCTCATCGCTATAGGGAGGCAAAGAGGGAGCTTAGGCTAACTATTCGCAGGTCGAAACGTTCGTGCTGGAAGACTCTGCTTAACGATCTAGACGAGGATATTTTTGGAGAGGGCTACAAACTGGTGACCAAGGCGATGAGGGTTGCATCCCCCCCCTCCTACTTAGTAAGGAGGAGAGGAGAGAGCAGATAAATAAACTTTTCCCGGATGCTCCTGCAAGAGTATGGATAAAAGAAAGAGTGAATCGCATTCCTCTCTTCGAGATGGAGGATCTGAGAAATGCTGCGGGAAAACTGAAAAACAAAAAGGCTCCAGGGCCAGACGGAGTTCCCGCAGAAGCGGTAAAGGTTGGGGTTAGGTCAATAGGACACTATATTTTGGAGGTTTTAAACGGGCAACTACTTGTAGGTGCCTTTCCAAGGACATGGAAAGTGAGCAAGGTAGTCTTAATCGAAAAGCCAAAGAAGACCCCAAACCAAGAAAGGACGTATAGACCGATATGCCTTATTGATACACTGGGGAAACTATACGAACATCTGGTGAATATACGCTTGCAGGAAGAGATAGAGGGGAATGGAAGACTGTCTCGGAGACAATACGGCTTTCGCAAGGGACTTTCGACAGTCGATGCGATAAAAAAAGTCCTGGAATGGTCTTGGGAAGCGCATAGGGGAGCGCCCTCCGAATGGTGCGTGGCTATAGCGATAGATGTTAAAAATGCGTTCAACACGGCTGACTGGGAAAAAATACTGGATGCTCTAAAAGCAAAAGGGGTATCATCGTACTTACATAACGTCGTAGCGGATTATCTTTCGGATAGGGGAATACATATAAATGCAAAAGGTCCAATTAAAAACGTGCACCTCGGGGTTCCACAGGGCTCAGTCCTCGGGCCAACCCTGTGGAATGTGATGTACGATGGACTCCTAAACATCCGACTCCCTGAGGGAGTCCAGATGATCGCTTACGCGGACGATATCGTCCTGCTGGGAAACAATAGAAGCTGGGAAGCTTTGTCCTTGAGGCTAGAAGACGCCCTGAGAGAGGTCACGAACTGGATGCAGGAAAACAAGCTCCAGCTGGCCCCCGAGAAAACCGAGGCTCTAACCCTACGGTATGGAAGACCACCTAAGGAATTACATGTCCGCCTTCAAGGGGAGATTATCCGACAGGACGCTAACCTCAAATACTTGGGAGTCACACTGGATGCTTCTGTTAGTTTTGGCCCCCATATAAGGGCCACGGCAAAGAAAGCCGAAGCTGCGGTCAAGGCCCTGAGCAGGCTGATGCCCAACATAGGAGGTCCGGAAGAGAAAAGGAGGCAGGTTCTGGGAAATGTAGCCCAGTCTATTTTGCTCTATGGGGCTCCAATATGGGCAAAAGCGATGACAGTGGCGACGTATAGAAAGACCTTTTGGAGTGTTCAACGTAAGATCGCCATTAGGATATGTAGTGCGTATAGAACGGTGTCCTTCGAGGCTGTAACTGTGGTGGCGTCTCAGATACCGATACATCTCCTGGCTGACGAACGAAGGAGGATATGGGAGAGCGAGCTCCAAATAAACCAGGCTAGGAACGTGGAACGGGGAAGAACCCTTAAGTTAAGTTAAGTTAAGTTAAGTTAAGTTAAGTTAAGTTAAGTTAAGTTAAGTCAAGTTAAGTCAAGTTAAGTCAAGTTAAGTTAAGTTAAGTTAAGTTAAGTCAAGTTAAGTCAAGTTAAGTCAAGTTAAGTCAAGTTAAGTCAAGTTAAGTCAAGTTAAGTCAAGTTAAGTCAAGTTAAGTCAAGTTAAGTCAAGTTAAAGTCAAGTTAAGTCAAGTTAAGTCAAGTTAAGTCAAGTTAAGTCAAGTTAAGTCAAGTTAAGTCAAGTTAAGTCAAGTTAAGTCAAGTTAAGTCAAGTTAAGTCAAGTTAAGTCAAGTTAAGTCAAGTTAAGTCAAGTTAAGTCAAGTTAAGTCAAGTTAAGTCAAGTTTAGTCAAGTTAAGTCAAGTTAAGTCAAGTTAAGTCAAGTTAAGTCAAGTTAAGTCAAGTTAAGTCAAGTTAAGTCAAGTTAAGTCAAGTTAAGTCAAGTTAAGTCAAGTTAAGTCAAGTTAAGTCAAGTTAAGTCAAGTTAAGTCAAGTTAAGTCAAGTTAAGTCAAGTTAAGTCAAGTTAAGTCAAGTTAAGTCAAGTTAAGTCAAGTTAAGTCAAGTCAAGTCAAGTCAAGTCAAGTCAAGTCAAGTCAAGTCAAGTCAAGTCAAGTCAAGTCAAGTTAAGTCAAGTTAAGTTAAGTTAAGTTAAGTTAAGTTAAGTCAAGTCAAGTCAAGTCAAGTCAAGTCAAGTCAAGTCAAGTCAAGTCAAGTCAAGTCAAGTCAAGTGAAGTTAAGTTAAGTTAAGTTAAGTTAAGTTAAGTTAAGTTAAGTTAAGTAAAGTAAAGTAAAGTAAAGTAAAGTAAAGTAAAGTAAAGTAAAGTAAAGTAAAGTAAAGTAAAGTAAAGTAAAGTAAAGTAAGTAAAGTAAAGTAAAGTAAAGTAAAGTAAAGTAAAGTAAAGTAAAGTAAAGTAAAGTAAAGTAAAGTAAAGTAAAGTAAAGTAAAGTAAAGTAAAGTAAAGTAAAGTAAAGTAAAGTAAAGTAAAGTAAAGTAAAGTAAAGTAAAGTAAAGTAAAGTAAAGTAAAGTAAAGTAAAGTAAAGTAAAGTAAAGTAAAGTAAAGTAAAGTAAAGTAAAGTAAAGTAAAGTAAAGTAAAGTAAGTAAAGTAAAGTAAAGTAAAGTAAAGTAAAGTAAAGTAAAGTAAAGTAAAGTAAAGTAAAGTAAAGTAAAGTAAAGTAAAGTAAAGTAAAGTAAAGTAAAGTAAAGTAAAGTAAAGTAAAGTAAAGTAAAGTAAAGTAAAGTAAGTAAAGTAAAGTAAAGTAAAGTAAAGTAAGTAAAGTAAAGTAAGTAAAGTAAAGTAAAGTAAAGTAAAGTAAAGTAAAGTAAAGTAAAGTAAAGTAAAGTAAAGTAAAGTAAAGTAAAGTAAAGTAAAGTAAAGTAAAGTAAAGTAAAGTAAAGTAAAGTAAAGTAAAGTAAAGTAAAGTAAAGTAAAGTAAAGTAAAGTAAAGTAAAGTAAGTAAAGTAAAGTAAAGTAAAGTAAAGTAAAGTAAAGTAAAGTAAAGTAAAGTAAAGTAAAGTAAAGTAAAGTAAAGTAAAGTAAAGTAAAGTAAAGTAAAGTAAAGTAAAGTAAAGTAAAGTAAAGTAAAGTAAAGTAAAGTAAAGTAAAGTAAAGTAAAGTAAAGTAAAGTAAAGTAAAGTAAAGTAAAGTAAAGTAAAGTAAAGTAAAGTAAAGTAAAGTAAAGTAAAGTAAAGTAAAGTAAAGTAAAGTAAAGTAAAGTAAAGTAAAGTAAAGTAAAGTAAAGTAAAGTAAAGTAAAGTAAAGTAAAGTAAAGTAAAGTAAAGTAAAGTAAAGTAAAGTAAAGTAAAGTAAAGTAAAGTAAAGTAAAGTAAAGTAAAGTAAAGTAAAGTAAAGTAAAGTAAAGTAAAGTAAAGTAAAGTAAAGTAAAGTAAAGTAAAGTAAAGTAAAGTAAAGTAAAGTAAAGTAAAGTAAAGTAAAGTAAAGTAAAGTAAAGTAAAGTAAAGTAAAGTAAAGTAAAGTAAAGTAAAGTAAAGTAAAGTAAAGTAAAGTAAAGTAAAGTAAAGTAAAGTAAAGTAAAGTAAAGTAAAGTAAAGTAAAGTAAAGTAAAGTAAAGTAAAGTAAAGTAAAGTAAAGTAAAGTAAAGTAAAGTAAAGTAAAGTAAAGTAAAGTAAAGTAAAGTAAAGTAAAGTAAAGTAAAGTAAAGTAAAGTAAAGTAAAGTAAAGTAAAGTAAAGTAAAGTAAAGTAAAGTAAAGTAAAGTAAAGTAAAGTAAAGTAAAGTAAAGTAAAGTAAAGTAAAGTAAAGTAAAGTAAAGTAAAGTAAAGTAAAGTAAAGTAAAGTAAAGTAAAGTAAAGTAAAGTAAAGTAAAGTAAAGTAAAGTAAAGTAAAGTAAAGTAAAGTAAAGTAAAGTAAAGTAAAGTAAAGTAAAGTAAAGTAAAGTAAAGTAAAGTAAAGTAAAGTAAAGTAAAGTAAAGTAAAGTAAAGTAAAGTAAAGTAAAGTAAAGTAAAGTAAAGTAAAGTAAAGTAAAGTAAAGTAAAGTAAAGTAAAGTAAAGTAAAGTAAAGTAAAGTAAAGTAAAGTAAAGTAAAGTAAAGTAAAGTAAAGTAAAGTAAAGTAAAGTAAAGTAAAGTAAAGTAAAGTAAAGTAAAGTAAAGTAAAGTAAAGTAAAGTAAAGTAAAGTAAAGTAAAGTAAAGTAAAGTAAAGTAAAGTAAAGTAAAGTAAAGTAAAGTAAAGTAAAGTAAAGTAAAGTAAAGTAAAGTAAAGTAAAGTAAAGTAAAGTAAAGTAAAGTAAAGTAAAGTAAAGTAAAGTAAAGTAAAGTAAAGTAAAGTAAAGTAAAGTAAAGTAAAGTAAAGTAAAGTAAAGTAAAGTAAAGTAAAGTAAAGTAAAGTAAAGTAAAGTAAAGTAAAGTAAAGTAAAGTAAAGTAAAGTAAAGTAAAGTAAAGTAAAGTAAAGTAAAGTAAAGTAAAGTAAAGTAAAGTAAAGTAAAGTAAAGTAAAGTAAAGTAAAGTAAAGTAAAGTAAAGTAAAGTAAAGTAAAGTAAAGTAAAGTAAAGTAAAGTAAAGTAAAGTAAAGTAAAGTAAAGTAAAGTAAACGGGGTGTATACTTTTCAAAGAAGGGGATCCGGTTCCATTATAGACGTGACGGCCGCAACGGAGAATGCTCTGGGCCTAATAAAGAACTGGCGGGTTCTCAGTGATGAGGAACCTCTTAGCCCTCATCACTATATAGTTTTCGAGATAACGGAACGGAGCAGAACTTCTGAGAGATGGGTCTACGGGCCCATAAATGAGGATCGACTTCGCACGGAGCTCGAGCGGCTAACGGATGGGCAACCTGATGTCACACCAGAAAAACTGTCGGATGTTATGCAGGTGGCGTATAGAAACACAACCCTAAGGGTGAGAACTGATAGAGGCATAGCGCCATACTGGTGGACGGACCAGGTGGCTTTGCTCCGCTCTGAGGCGGCAATATGCCGCAGAAGACTGCAGAGGCTCCAAAGATTACGCATCCAAGGAAACGAGGAAGCGGTAGAAACCGCCTCTCATCGCTATAGGGAGGCAAAGAGGGAGCTTAGGCTAACTATTCGCAGGTCGAAACGTTCGTGCTGGAAGACTCTGCTTAACGATCTAGACGAGGATATTTTTGGAGAGGGCTACAAACTGGTGACCAAGGCGATGAGGGTTGCATCCCCCCCCTCCTACTTAGTAAGGAGGAGAGGAGAGAGCAGATAAATAAACTTTTCCCGGATGCTCCTGCAAGAGTATGGATAAAAGAAAGAGTGAATCGCATTCCTCTCTTCGAGATGGAGGATCTGAGAAATGCTGCGGGAAAACTGAAAAACAAAAAGGCTCCAGGGCCAGACGGAGTTCCCGCAGAAGCGGTAAAGGTTGGGGTTAGGTCAATAGGACACTATATTTTGGAGGTTTTAAACGGGCAACTACTTGTAGGTGCCTTTCCAAGGACATGGAAAGTGAGCAAGGTAGTCTTAATCGAAAAGCCAAAGAAGACCCCAAACCAAGAAAGGACGTATAGACCGATATGCCTTATTGATACACTGGGGAAACTATACGAACATCTGGTGAATATACGCTTGCAGGAAGAGATAGAGGGGAATGGAAGACTGTCTCGGAGACAATACGGCTTTCGCAAGGGACTTTCGACAGTCGATGCGATAAAAAAAGTCCTGGAATGGTCTTGGGAAGCGCATAGGGGAGCGCCCTCCGAATGGTGCGTGGCTATAGCGATAGATGTTAAAAATGCGTTCAACACGGCTGACTGGGAAAAAATACTGGATGCTCTAAAAGCAAAAGGGGTATCATCGTACTTACATAACGTCGTAGCGGATTATCTTTCGGATAGGGGAATACATATAAATGCAAAAGGTCCAATTAAAAACGTGCACCTCGGGGTTCCACAGGGCTCAGTCCTCGGGCCAACCCTGTGGAATGTGATGTACGATGGACTCCTAAACATCCGACTCCCTGAGGGAGTCCAGATGATCGCTTACGCGGACGATATCGTCCTGCTGGGAAACAATAGAAGCTGGGAAGCTTTGTCCTTGAGGCTAGAAGACGCCCTGAGAGAGGTCACGAACTGGATGCAGGAAAACAAGCTCCAGCTGGCCCCCGAGAAAACCGAGGCTCTAACCCTACGGTATGGAAGACCACCTAAGGAATTACATGTCCGCCTTCAAGGGGAGATTATCCGACAGGACGCTAACCTCAAATACTTGGGAGTCACACTGGATGCTTCTGTTAGTTTTGGCCCCCATATAAGGGCCACGGCAAAGAAAGCCGAAGCTGCGGTCAAGGCCCTGAGCAGGCTGATGCCCAACATAGGAGGTCCGGAAGAGAAAAGGAGGCAGGTTCTGGGAAATGTAGCCCAGTCTATTTTGCTCTATGGGGCTCCAATATGGGCAAAAGCGATGACAGTGGCGACGTATAGAAAGACCTTTTGGAGTGTTCAACGTAAGATCGCCATTAGGATATGTAGTGCGTATAGAACGGTGTCCTTCGAGGCTGTAACTGTGGTAGCGTCTCAGATACCGATACATCTCCTGGCTGACGAACGAAGGAGGATATGGGAGAGCGAGCTCCAAATAAACCAGGCTAGGAACGTGGAACGGGGAAGAACCCTTAAGTTAAGTTAAGTTAAGTTAAGTTAAGTTAAGTTAAGTTAAGTTAAGTTAAGTCAAGTTAAGTCAAGTTAAGTCAAGTTAAGTTAAGTTAAGTAAAGTTAAGTCAAGTTAAGTCAAGTTAAGTCAAGTTAAGTCAAGTTAAGTCAAGTTAAGTCAAGTTAAGTCAAGTTAAGTCAAGTTAAGTCAAGTTAAGTCAAGTTTAGTCAAGTTAAGTCAAGTTAAGTCAAGTTAAGTCAAGTTAAGTCAAGTTAAGTCAAGTTAAGTCAAGTTAAGTCAAGTTAAGTCAAGTTAAGTCAAGTTAAGTCAAGTTAAGTCAAGTTAAGTCAAGTTAAGTCAAGTTAAGTCAAGTTAAGTCAAGTTAAGTCAAGTTAAGTCAAGTTAAGTCAAGTTAAGTCAAGTTAAGTCAAGTTAAGTCAAGTTAAGTCAAGTTAAGTCAAGTTAAGTCAAGTTAAGTCAAGTTAAGTCAAGTCAAGTCAAGTCAAGTCAAGTCAAGTCAAGTCAAGTGAAGTCAAGTCAAGTCAAGTCAAGTCAAGTCAAGTCAAGTCAAGTCAAGTCAAGTCAAGTCAAGTCAAGTCAAGTCAAGTTAAGTTAAGTTAAGTTAAGTTAAGTTAAGTCAAGTCAAGTCAAGTCAAGTCAAGTCAAGTCAAGTCAAGTCAAGTCAAGTCAAGTCAAGTCAAGTCAAGTCAAGTCAAGTCAAGTCAAGTCAAGTCAAGTCAAGTCAAGTCAAGTCAAGTCAAGTAAAGTAAAGTAAAGTAAAGTAAAGTAAAGTAAAGTAAAGTAAAGTAAAGTAAAGTAAAGTAAAGTAAAGTAAAGTAAAGTAAAGTAAAGTAAAGTAAAGTAAAGTAAAGTAAAGTAAAGTAAAGTAAAGTAAAGTAAAGTAAAGTAAAGTAAAGTAAAGTAAAGTAAAGTAAAGTAAAGTAAAGTAAAGTAAAGTAAAGTAAAGTAAAGTAAAGTAAAGTAAAGTAAAGTAAAGTAAAGTAAAGTAAAGTAAAGTAAAGTAAAGTAAAGTAAAGTAAAGTAAAGTAAAGTAAAGTAAAGTAAAGTAAAGTAAAGTAAAGTAAAGTAAAGTAAAGTAAAGTAAAGTAAAGTAAAGTAAAGTAAAGTAAAGTAAAGTAAAGTAAAGTAAAGTAAAGTAAAGTAAAGTAAAGTAAAGTAAAGTAAAGTAAAGTAAAGTAAAGTAAAGTAAAGTAAAGTAAAGTAAAGTAAAGTAAAGTAAAGTAAAGTAAAGTAAAGTAAAGTAAAGTAAAGTAAAGTAAAGTAAAGTAAAGTAAAGTAAAGTAAAGTAAAGTAAAGTAAAGTAAAGTAAAGTAAAGTAAAGTAAAGTAAAGTAAAGTAAAGTAAAGTAAAGTAAAGTAAAGTAAAGTAAAGTAAAGTAAAGTAAAGTAAAGTAAAGTAAAGTAAAGTAAAGTAAAGTAAAGTAAAGTAAAGTAAAGTAAAGTAAAGTAAAGTAAAGTAAAGTAAAGTAAAGTAAAGTAAAGTAAAGTAAAGTAAAGTAAAGTAAAGTAAAGTAAAGTAAAGTAAAGTAAAGTAAAGTAAAGTAAAGTAAAGTAAAGTAAAGTAAAGTAAAGTAAAGTAAAGTAAAGTAAAGTAAAGTAAAGTAAAGTAAAGTAAAGTAAAGTAAAGTAAAGTAAAGTAAAGTAAAGTAAAGTAAAGTAAAGTAAAGTAAAGTAAAGTAAAGTAAAGTAAAGTAAAGTAAAGTAAAGTAAAGTAAAGTAAAGTAAAGTAAAGTAAAGTAAAGTAAAGTAAAGTAAAGTAAAGTAAAGTAAAGTAAAGTAAAGTAAAGTAAAGTAAAGTAAAGTAAAGTAAAGTAAAGTAAAGTAAAGTAAAGTAAAGTAAAGTAAAGTAAAGTAAAGTAAAGTAAAGTAAAGTAAAGTAAAGTAAAGTAAAGTAAAGTAAAGTAAAGTAAAGTAAAGTAAAGTAAAGTAAAGTAAAGTAAAGTAAAGTAAAGTAAAGTAAAGTAAAGTAAAGTAAAGTAAAGTAAAGTAAAGTAAAGTAAAGTAAAGTAAAGTAAAGTAAAGTAAAGTAAAGTAAAGTAAAGTAAAGTAAAGTAAAGTAAAGTAAAGTAAAGTAAAGTAAAGTAAAGTAAAGTAAAGTAAAGTAAAGTAAAGTAAAGTAAAGTAAAGTAAAGTAAAGTAAAGTAAAGTAAAGTAAAGTAAAGTAAAGTAAAGTAAAGTAAAGTAAAGTAAAGTAAAGTAAAGTAAAGTAAAGTAAAGTAAAGTAAAGTAAAGTAAAGTAAAGTAAAGTAAAGTAAAGTAAAGTAAAGTAAAGTAAAGTAAAGTAAAGTAAAGTAAAGTAAAGTAAAGTAAAGTAAAGTAAAGTAAAGTAAAGTAAAGTAAAGTAAAGTAAAGTAAAGTAAAGTAAAGTAAAGTAAAGTAAAGTAAAGTAAAGTAAAGTAAAGTAAACGGGGTGTATACTTTTCAAAGAAGGGGATCCGGTTCCATTATAGACGTGACGGCCGCAACGGAGAATGCTCTGGGCCTAATAAAGAACTGGCGGGTTCTCAGTGATGAGGAACCTCTTAGCCCTCATCACTATATAGTTTTCGAGATAACGGAACGGAGCAGAACTTCTGAGAGATGGGTCTACGGGCCCATAAATGAGGATCGACTTCGCACGGAGCTCGAGCGGCTAACGGATGGGCAACCTCATGTCACACCAGAAAAACTGTCGGATGTTATGCAGGTGGCGTATAGAAACACAACCCTAAGGGTGAGAACTGATAGAGGCATAGCGCCATACTGGTGGACGGACCAGGTGGCTTTGCTCCGCTCTGAGGCGGCAATATGCCGCAGAAGACTGCAGAGGCTCCAAAGATTACGCATCCAAGGAAACGAGGAAGCGGTAGAAACCGCCTCTCATCGCTATAGGGAGGCAAAGAGGGAGCTTAGGCTAACTATTCGCAGGTCGAAACGTTCGTGCTGGAAGACTCTGCTTAACGATCTAGACGAGGATATTTTTGGAGAGGGCTACAAACTGGTGACCAAGGCGATGAGGGTTGCATCCCCCCCCCTCCTACTTAGTAAGGAGGAGAGGAGAGAGCAGATAAATAAACTTTTCCCGGATGCTCCTGCAAGAGTATGGATAAAAGAAAGAGTGAATCGCATTCCTCTCTTCGAGATGGAGGATCTGAGAAATGCTGCGGGAAAACTGAAAAACAAAAAGGCTCCAGGGCCAGACGGAGTTCCCGCAGAAGCGGTAAAGGTTGGGGTTAGGTCAATAGGACACTATATTTTGGAGGTTTTAAACGGGCAACTACTTGTAGGTGCCTTTCCAAGGACATGGAAAGTGAGCAAGGTAGTCTTAATCGAAAAGCCAAAGAAGACCCCAAACCAAGAAAGGACGTATAGACCGATATGCCTTATTGATACACTGGGGAAACTATACGAACATCTGGTGAATATACGCTTGCAGGAAGAGATAGAGGGGAATGGAAGACTGTCTCGGAGACAATACGGCTTTCGCAAGGGACTTTCGACAGTCGATGCGATAAAAAAAGTCCTGGAATGGTCTTGGGAAGCGCATAGGGGAGCGCCCTCCGAATGGTGCGTGGCTATAGCGATAGATGTTAAAAATGCGTTCAACACGGCTGACTGGGAAAAAATACTGGATGCTCTAAAAGCAAAAGGGGTATCATCGTACTTACATAACGTCGTAGCGGATTATCTTTCGGATAGGGGAATACATATAAATGCAAAAGGTCCAATTAAAAACGTGCACCTCGGGGTTCCACAGGGCTCAGTCCTCGGGCCAACCCTGTGGAATGTGATGTACGATGGACTCCTAAACATCCGACTCCCTGAGGGAGTCCAGATGATCGCTTACGCGGACGATATCGTCCTGCTGGGAAACAATAGAAGCTGGGAAGCTTTGTCCTTGAGGCTAGAAGACGCCCTGAGAGAGGTCACGAACTGGATGCAGGAAAACAAGCTCCAGCTGGCCCCCGAGAAAACCGAGGCTCTAACCCTACGGTATGGAAGACCACCTAAGGAATTACATGTCCGCCTTCAAGGGGAGATTATCCGACAGGACGCTAACCTCAAATACTTGGGAGTCACACTGGATGCTTCTGTTAGTTTTGGCCCCCATATAAGGGCCACGGCAAAGAAAGCCGAAGCTGCGGTCAAGGCCCTGAGCAGGCTGATGCCCAACATAGGAGGTCCGGAAGAGAAAAGGAGGCAGGTTCTGGGAAATGTAGCCCAGTCTATTTTGCTCTATGGGGCTCCAATATGGGCAAAAGCGATGACAGTGGCGACGTATAGAAAGACCTTTTGGAGTGTTCAACGTAAGATCGCCATTAGGATATGTAGTGCGTATAGAACGGTGTCCTTCGAGGCTGTAACTGTGGTGGCGTCTCAGATACCGATACATCTCCTGGCTGACGAACGAAGGAGGATATGGGAGAGCGAGCTCCAAATAAACCAGGCTAGGAACGTGGAACGGGGAAGAACCCTTAAGTTAAGTTAAGTTAAGTTAAGTTAAGTTAAGTTAAGTTAAGTTAAGTTAAGTCAAGTTAAGTCAAGTTAAGTCAAGTTAAGTTAAGTTAAGTTAAGTTAAGTCAAGTTAAGTCAAGTTAAGTCAAGTTAAGTCAAGTTAAGTCAAGTTAAGTCAAGTTAAGTCAAGTTAAGTCAAGTTAAGTCAAGTTAAGTCAAGTTAAGTCAAGTTAAGTCAAGTTAAGTCAAGTTAAGTCAAGTTAAGTCAAGTTAAGTCAAGTTAAGTCAAGTTAAGTCAAGTTAAGTCAAGTTAAGTCAAGTTAAGTCAAGTTAAGTCAAGTTAAGTCAAGTTAAGTCAAGTTAAGTCAAGTTAAGTCAAGTTAAGTCAAGTTAAGTCAAGTTAAGTCAAGTTAAGTCAAGTTAAGTCAAGTTAAGTCAAGTTAAGTCAAGTTAAGTCAAGTTAAGTCAAGTTAAGTCAAGTTAAGTCAAGTTAAGTCAAGTTAAGTCAAGTTAAGTCAAGTTAAGTCAAGTTAAGTCAAGTTAAGTCAAGTTAAGTCAAGTTAAGTCAAGTTAAGTCAAGTTAAGTCAAGTTAAGTCAAGTTAAGTCAAGTTAAGTCAAGTTAAGTCAAGTTAAGTCAAGTTAAGTCAAGTTAAGTCAAGTTAAGTCAAGTTAAGTCAAGTTAAGTCAAGTTAAGTCAAGTTAAGTCAAGTTAAGTCAAGTTAAGTCAAGTTAAGTTAAGTAAAGTAAAGTAAAGTAAAGTAAAGTAAAGTAAAGTAAAGTAAAGTAAAGTAAAGTAAAGTAAAGTAAAGTAAAGTAAAGTAAAGTAAAGTAAAGTAAAGTAAAGTAAAGTAAAGTAAAGTAAAGTAAAGTAAAGTAAAGTAAAGTAAAGTAAAGTAAAGTAAAGTAAAGTAAAGTAAAGTAAAGTAAAGTAAAGTAAAGTAAAGTAAAGTAAAGTAAAGTAAAGTAAAGTAAAGTAAAGTAAAGTAAAGTAAAGTAAAGTAAAGTAAAGTAAAGTAAAGTAAAGTAAAGTAAAGTAAAGTAAAGTAAAGTAAAGTAAAGTAAAGTAAAGTAAAGTAAAGTAAAGTAAAGTAAAGTAAAGTAAAGTAAAGTAAAGTAAAGTAAAGTAAAGTAAAGTAAAGTAAAGTAAAGTAAAGTAAAGTAAAGTAAAGTAAAGTAAAGTAAAGTAAAGTAAAGTAAAGTAAAGTAAAGTAAAGTAAAGTAAAGTAAAGTAAAGTAAAGTAAAGTAAAGTAAAGTAAAGTAAAGTAAAGTAAAGTAAAGTAAAGTAAAGTAAAGTAAAGTAAAGTAAAGTAAAGTAAAGTAAAGTAAAGTAAAGTAAAGTAAAGTAAAGTAAAGTAAAGTAAAGTAAAGTAAAGTAAAGTAAAGTAAAGTAAAGTAAAGTAAAGTAAAGTAAAGTAAAGTAAAGTAAAGTAAAGTAAAGTAAAGTAAAGTAAAGTAAAGTAAAGTAAAGTAAAGTAAAGTAAAGTAAAGTAAAGTAAAGTAAAGTAAAGTAAAGTAAAGTAAAGTAAAGTAAAGTAAAGTAAAGTAAAGTAAAGTAAAGTAAAGTAAAGTAAAGTAAAGTAAAGTAAAGTAAAGTAAAGTAAAGTAAAGTAAAGTAAAGTAAAGTAAAGTAAAGTAAAGTAAAGTAAAGTAAAGTAAAGTAAAGTAAAGTAAAGTAAAGTAAAGTAAAGTAAAGTAAAGTAAAGTAAAGTAAAGTAAAGTAAAGTAAAGTAAAGTAAAGTAAAGTAAAGTAAAGTAAAGTAAAGTAAAGTAAAGTAAAGTAAAGTAAAGTAAAGTAAAGTAAAGTAAAGTAAAGTAAAGTAAAGTAAAGTAAAGTAAAGTAAAGTAAAGTAAAGTAAAGTAAAGTAAAGTAAAGTAAAGTAAAGTAAAGTAAAGTAAAGTAAAGTAAAGTAAAGTAAAGTAAAGTAAAGTAAAGTAAAGTAAAGTAAAGTAAAGTAAAGTAAAGTAAAGTAAAGTAAAGTAAAGTAAAGTAAAGTAAAGTAAAGTAAAGTAAAGTAAAGTAAAGTAAAGTAAAGTAAAGTAAAGTAAAGTAAAGTAAAGTAAAGTAAAGTAAAGTAAAGTAAAGTAAAGTAAAGTAAACGGGGTGTATACTTTTCAAAGAAGGGGATCCGGTTCCATTATAGACGTGACGGCCGCAACGGAGAATGCTCTGGGCCTAATAAAGAACTGGCGGGTTCTCAGTGATGAGGAACCTCTTAGCCCTCATCACTATATAGTTTTCGAGATAACGGAACGGAGCAGAACTTCTGAGAGATGGGTCTACGGGCCCATAAATGAGGATCGACTTCGCACGGAGCTCGAGCGGCTAACGGATGGGCAACCTGATGTCACACCAGAAAAACTGTCGGATGTTATGCAGGTGGCGTATAGAAACACAACCCTAAGGGTGAGAACTGATAGAGGCATAGCGCCATACTGGTGGACGGACCAGGTGGCTTTGCTCCGCTCTGAGGCGGCAATATGCCGCAGAAGACTGCAGAGGCTCCAAAGATTACGCATCCAAGGAAACGAGGAAGCGGTAGAAACCGCCTCTCATCGCTATAGGGAGGCAAAGAGGGAGCTTAGGCTAACTATTCGCAGGTCGAAACGTTCGTGCTGGAAGACTCTGCTTAACGATCTAGACGAGGATATTTTTGGAGAGGGCTACAAACTGGTGACCAAGGCGATGAGGGTTGCATCCCCCCCCTCCTACTTAGTAAGGAGGAGAGGAGAGAGCAGATAAATAAACTTTTCCCGGATGCTCCTGCAAGAGTATGGATAAAAGAAAGAGTGAATCGCATTCCTCTCTTCGAGATGGAGGATCTGAGAAATGCTGCGGGAAAACTGAAAAACAAAAAGGCTCCAGGGCCAGACGGAGTTCCCGCAGAAGCGGTAAAGGTTGGGGTTAGGTCAATAGGACACTATATTTTGGAGGTTTTAAACGGGCAACTACTTGTAGGTGCCTTTCCAAGGACATGGAAAGTGAGCAAGGTAGTCTTAATCGAAAAGCCAAAGAAGACCCCAAACCAAGAAAGGACGTATAGACCGATATGCCTTATTGATACACTGGGGAAACTATACGAACATCTGGTGAATATACGCTTGCAGGAAGAGATAGAGGGGAATGGAAGACTGTCTCGGAGACAATACGGCTTTCGCAAGGGACTTTCGACAGTCGATGCGATAAAAAAAGTCCTGGAATGGTCTTGGGAAGCGCATAGGGGAGCGCCCTCCGAATGGTGCGTGGCTATAGCGATAGATGTTAAAAATGCGTTCAACACGGCTGACTGGGAAAAAATACTGGATGCTCTAAAAGCAAAAGGGGTATCATCGTACTTACATAACGTCGTAGCGGATTATCTTTCGGATAGGGGAATACATATAAATGCAAAAGGTCCAATTAAAAACGTGCACCTCGGGGTTCCACAGGGCTCAGTCCTCGGGCCAACCCTGTGGAATGTGATGTACGATGGACTCCTAAACATCCGACTCCCTGAGGGAGTCCAGATGATCGCTTACGCGGACGATATCGTCCTGCTGGGAAACAATAGAAGCTGGGAAGCTTTGTCCTTGAGGCTAGAAGACGCCCTGAGAGAGGTCACGAACTGGATGCAGGAAAACAAGCTCCAGCTGGCCCCCGAGAAAACCGAGGCTCTAACCCTACGGTATGGAAGACCACCTAAGGAATTACATGTCCGCCTTCAAGGGGAGATTATCCGACAGGACGCTAACCTCAAATACTTGGGAGTCACACTGGATGCTTCTGTTAGTTTTGGCCCCCATATAAGGGCCACGGCAAAGAAAGCCGAAGCTGCGGTCAAGGCCCTGAGCAGGCTGATGCCCAACATAGGAGGTCCGGAAGAGAAAAGGAGGCAGGTTCTGGGAAATGTAGCCCAGTCTATTTTGCTCTATGGGGCTCCAATATGGGCAAAAGCGATGACAGTGGCGACGTATAGAAAGACCTTTTGGAGTGTTCAACGTAAGATCGCCATTAGGATATGTAGTGCGTATAGAACGGTGTCCTTCGAGGCTGTAACTGTGGTGGCGTCTCAGATACCGATACATCTCCTGGCTGACAAACGAAGGAGGATATGGGAGAGCGAGCTCCAAATAAACCAGGCTAGGAACGTGGAACGGGGAAGAACCCTTAAGTTAAGTTAAGTTAAGTTAAGTTAAGTTAAGTTAAGTCAAGTTAAGTCAAGTTAAGTCAAGTTAAGTCAAGTTAAGTCAAGTTAAGTCAAGTTAAGTCAAGTTAAGTCAAGTTAAGTCAAGTTAAGTCAAGTTAAGTCAAGTTAAGTCAAGTTAAGTCAAGTTAAGTCAAGTTAAGTCAAGTTAAGTCAAGTTAAGTCAAGTTAAGTCAAGTTAAGTCAAGTTAAGTCAAGTTAAGTCAAGTTAAGTCAAGTTAAGTCAAGTTAAGTCAAGTTAAGTCAAGTTAAGTAAAGTTAAGTCAAGTTAAGTCAAGTTAAGTCAAGTTAAGTCAAGTTAAGTCAAGTTAAGTCAAGTTAAGTCAAGTTAAGTCAAGTTAAGTCAAGTTAAGTCAAGTTAAGTCAAGTTAAGTCAAGTTAAGTCAAGTTAAGTCAAGTTAAGTCAAGTTAAGTCAAGTTAAGTCAAGTTAAGTCAGGTTAAGTCAGGTTAAGTCAAGTTAAGTCAAGTTAAGTCAAGTTAAGTCAAGTTAAGTCAAGTTAAGTCAAGTTAAGTCAAGTCAAGTCAAGTCAAGTCAAGTTAAGTTAAGTTAAGTTAAGTTAAGTTAAGTTACGTTACGTTAAGTTAAGTTAAGTAAAGTAAAGTAAAGTAAAGTAAAGTAAAGTAAAGTAAAGTAAAGTAAAGTAAAGTAAAGTAAAGTAAAGTAAAGTAAAGTAAAGTAAAGTAAAGTAAAGTAAAGTAAAGTAAAGTAAAGTAAAGTAAAGTAAAGTAAAGTAAAGTAAAGTAAAGTAAAGTAAAGTAAAGTAAAGTAAAGTAAAGTAAAGTAAAGTAAAGTAAAGTAAAGTAAAGTAAAGTAAAGTAAAGTAAAGTAAAGTAAAGTAAAGTAAAGTAAAGTAAAGTAAAGTAAAGTAAAGTAAAGTAAAGTAAAGTAAAGTAAAGTAAAGTAAAGTAAAGTAAAGTAAAGTAAAGTAAAGTAAAGTAAAGTAAAGTAAAGTAAAGTAAAGTAAAGTAAAGTAAAGTAAAGTAAAGTAAAGTAAAGTAAAGTAAAGTAAAGTAAAGTAAAGTAAAGTAAAGTAAAGTAAAGTAAAGTAAAGTAAAGTAAAGTAAAGTAAAGTAAAGTAAAGTAAAGTAAAGTAAAGTAAAGTAAAGTAAAGTAAAGTAAAGTAAAGTAAAGTAAAGTAAAGTAAAGTAAAGTAAAGTAAAGTAAAGTAAAGTAAAGTAAAGTAAAGTAAAGTAAAGTAAAGTAAAGTAAAGTAAAGTAAAGTAAAGTAAAGTAAAGTAAAGTAAAGTAAAGTAAAGTAAAGTAAAGTAAAGTAAAGTAAAGTAAAGTAAAGTAAAGTAAAGTAAAGTAAAGTAAAGTAAAGTAAAGTAAAGTAAAGTAAAGTAAAGTAAAGTAAAGTAAAGTAAAGTAAAGTAAAGTAAAGTAAAGTAAAGTAAAGTAAACGGGGTGTATACTTTTCAAAGAAGGGGATCCGGTTCCATTATAGACGTGACGGCCGCAACGGAGAATGCTCTGGGCCTAATAAAGAACTGGCGGGTTCTCAGTGATGAGGAACCTCTTAGCCCTCATCACTATATAGTTTTCGAGATAACGGAACGGAGCAGAACTTCTGAGAGATGGGTCTACGGGCCCATAAATGAGGATCGACTTCGCACGGAGCTCGAGCGGCTAACGGATGGGCAACCTGATGTCACACCAGAAAAACTGTCGGATGTTATGCAGGTGGCGTATAGAAACACAACCCTAAGGGTGAGAACTGATAGAGGCATAGCGCCATACTGGTGGACGGACCAGGTGGCTTTGCTCCGCTCTGAGGCGGCAATATGCCGCAGAAGACTGCAGAGGCTCCAAAGATTACGCATCCAAGGAAACGAGGAAGCGGTAGAAACCGCCTCTCATCGCTATAGGGAGGCAAAGAGGGAGCTTAGGCTAACTATTCGCAGGTCGAAACGTTCGTGCTGGAAGACTCTGCTTAACGATCTAGACGAGGATATTTTTGGAGAGGGCTACAAACTGGTGACCAAGGCGATGAGGGTTGCATCCCCCCCCTCCTACTTAGTAAGGAGGAGAGGAGAGAGCAGATAAATAAACTTTTCCCGGATGCTCCTGCAAGAGTATGGATAAAAGAAAGAGTGAATCGCATTCCTCTCTTCGAGATGGAGGATCTGAGAAATGCTGCGGGAAAACTGAAAAACAAAAAGGCTCCAGGGCCAGACGGAGTTCCCGCAGAAGCGGTAAAGGTTGGGGTTAGGTCAATAGGACACTATATTTTGGAGGTTTTAAACGGGCAACTACTTGTAGGTGCCTTTCCAAGGACATGGAAAGTGAGCAAGGTAGTCTTAATCGAAAAGCCAAAGAAGACCCCAAACCAAGAAAGGACGTATAGACCGATATGCCTTATTGATACACTGGGGAAACTATACGAACATCTGGTGAATATACGCTTGCAGGAAGAGATAGAGGGGAATGGAAGACTGTCTCGGAGACAATACGGCTTTCGCAAGGGACTTTCGACAGTCGATGCGATAAAAAAAGTCCTGGAATGGTCTTGGGAAGCGCATAGGGGAGCGCCCTCCGAATGGTGCGTGGCTATAGCGATAGATGTTAAAAATGCGTTCAACACGGCTGACTGGGAAAAAATACTGGATGCTCTAAAAGCAAAAGGGGTATCATCGTACTTACATAACGTCGTAGCGGATTATCTTTCGGATAGGGGAATACATATAAATGCAAAAGGTCCAATTAAAAACGTGCACCTCGGGGTTCCACAGGGCTCAGTCCTCGGGCCAACCCTGTGGAATGTGATGTACGATGGACTCCTAAACATCCGACTCCCTGAGGGAGTCCAGATGATCGCTTACGCGGACGATATCGTCCTGCTGGGAAACAATAGAAGCTGGGAAGCTTTGTCCTTGAGGCTAGAAGACGCCCTGAGAGAGGTCACGAACTGGATGCAGGAAAACAAGCTCCAGCTGGCCCCCGAGAAAACCGAGGCTCTAACCCTACGGTATGGAAGACCACCTAAGGAATTACATGTCCGCCTTCAAGGGGAGATTATCCGACAGGACGCTAACCTCAAATACTTGGGAGTCACACTGGATGCTTCTGTTAGTTTTGGCCCCCATATAAGGGCCACGGCAAAGAAAGCCGAAGCTGCGGTCAAGGCCCTGAGCAGGCTGATGCCCAACATAGGAGGTCCGGAAGAGAAAAGGAGGCAGGTTCTGGGAAATGTAGCCCAGTCTATTTTGCTCTATGGGGCTCCAATATGGGCAAAAGCGATGACAGTGGCGACGTATAGAAAGACCTTTTGGAGTGTTCAACGTAAGATCGCCATTAGGATATGTAGTGCGTATAGAACGGTGTCCTTCGAGGCTGTAACTGTGGTGGCGTCTCAGATACCGATACATCTCCTGGCTGACGAACGAAGGAGGATATGGGAGAGCGAGCTCCAAATAAACCAGGCTAGGAACGTGGAACGGGGAAGAACCCTTAAGTTAAGTTAAGTTAAGTTAAGTTAAGTTAAGTTAAGTTAAGTTAAGTTAAGTTAAGTTAAGTTAAGTTAAGTCAAGTTAAGTCAAGTTAAGTCAAGTTAAGTCAAGTTAAGTCAAGTTAAGTCAAGTTAAGTCAAGTTAAGTCAAGTTAAGTCAAGTTAAGTCAAGTTAAGTCAAGTTAAGTCAAGTTAAGTCAAGTTAAGTCAAGTTAAGTCAAGTTAAGTCAAGTTAAGTCAAGTTAAGTCAAGTTAAGTCAAGTTAAGTCAAGTTAAGTCAAGTTAAGTCAAGTTAAGTCAAGTTAAGTCAAGTTAAGTCAAGTTAAGTCAAGTTAAGTCAAGTTAAGTCAAGTTAAGTCAAGTTAAGTCAAGTTAAGTCAAGTTAAGTCAAGTTAAGTCAAGTTAAGTCAAGTTAAGTCAAGTTAAGTCAAGTTAAGTCAAGTTAAGTCAAGTTAAGTCAAGTTAAGTCAGGTTAAGTCAAGTTAAGTCAAGTTAAGTCAAGTTAAGTCAAGTTAAGTCAAGTTAAGTCAAGTCAAGTCAAGTCAAGTCAAGTCAAGTCAAGTCAAGTTAAGTTAAGTTACGTTACGTTAAGTTAAGTTAAGTTAAGTAAAGTAAAGTAAAGTAAAGTAAAGTAAAGTAAAGTAAAGTAAAGTAAAGTAAAGTAAAGTAAAGTAAAGTAAAGTAAAGTAAAGTAAAGTAAAGTAAAGTAAAGTAAAGTAAAGTAAAGTAAAGTAAAGTAAAGTAAAGTAAAGTAAAGTAAAGTAAAGTAAAGTAAAGTAAAGTAAAGTAAAGTAAAGTAAAGTAAAGTAAAGTAAAGTAAAGTAAAGTAAAGTAAAGTAAAGTAAAGTAAAGTAAAGTAAAGTAAAGTAAAGTAAAGTAAAGTAAAGTAAAGTAAAGTAAAGTAAAGTAAAGTAAAGTAAAGTAAAGTAAAGTAAAGTAAAGTAAAGTAAAGTAAAGTAAAGTAAAGTAAAGTAAAGTAAAGTAAAGTAAAGTAAAGTAAAGTAAAGTAAAGTAAAGTAAAGTAAAGTAAAGTAAAGTAAAGTAAAGTAAAGTAAAGTAAAGTAAAGTAAAGTAAAGTAAAGTAAAGTAAAGTAAAGTAAAGTAAAGTAAAGTAAAGTAAAGTAAAGTAAAGTAAAGTAAAGTAAAGTAAAGTAAAGTAAAGTAAAGTAAAGTAAAGTAAAGTAAAGTAAAGTAAAGTAAAGTAAAGTAAAGTAAAGTAAAGTAAAGTAAAGTAAAGTAAAGTAAAGTAAAGTAAAGTAAAGTAAAGTAAAGTAAAGTAAAGTAAAGTAAAGTAAAGTAAAGTAAAGTAAAGTAAAGTAAAGTAAAGTAAAGTAAAGTAAAGTAAAGTAAAGTAAAGTAAAGTAAAGTAAAGTAAAGTAAAGTAAAGTAAAGTAAAGTAAAGTAAAGTAAAGTAAAGTAAAGTAAAGTAAAGTAAAGTAAAGTAAAGTAAAGTAAAGTAAAGTAAAGTAAAGTAAAGTAAAGTAAAGTAAAGTAAAGTAAAGTAAAGTAAAGTAAAGTAAAGTAAAGTAAAGTAAAGTAAAGTAAAGTAAAGTAAAGTAAAGTAAAGTAAAGTAAAGTAAAGTAAAGTAAAGTAAAGTAAAGTAAAGTAAAGTAAAGTAAAGTAAAGTAAAGTAAAGTAAAGTAAAGTAAAGTAAAGTAAAGTAAAGTAAAGTAAAGTAAAGTAAAGTAAAGTAAAGTAAAGTAAAGTAAAGTAAAGTAAAGTAAAGTAAAGTAAAGTAAAGTAAAGTAAAGTAAAGTAAAGTAAAGTAAAGTAAAGTAAAGTAAAGTAAAGTAAAGTAAAGTAAAGTAAAGTAAAGTAAAGTAAAGTAAAGTAAAGTAAAGTAAAGTAAAGTAAAGTAAAGTAAAGTAAAGTAAAGTAAAGTAAAGTAAAGTAAAGTAAAGTAAAGTAAAGTAAAGTAAAGTAAAGTAAAGTAAAGTAAAGTAAAGTAAAGTAAAGTAAAGTAAAGTAAAGTAAAGTAAAGTAAAGTAAAGTAAAGTAAAGTAAAGTAAAGTAAAGTAAAGTAAAGTAAAGTAAAGTAAAGTAAAGTAAAGTAAAGTAAAGTAAAGTAAAGTAAAGTAAAGTAAAGTAAAGTAAAGTAAAGTAAAGTAAAGTAAAGTAAAGTAAAGTAAAGTAAAGTAAAGTAAAGTAAAGTAAAGTAAAGTAAAGTAAAGTAAAGTAAAGTAAAGTAAAGTAAAGTAAAGTAAAGTAAAGTAAAGTAAAGTAAAGTAAAGTAAAGTAAACGGGGTGTATACTTTTCAAAGAAGGGGATCCGGTTCCATTATAGACGTGACGGCCGCAACGGAGAATGCTCTGGGCCTAATAAAGAACTGGCGGGTTCTCAGTGATGAGGAACCTCTTAGCCCTCATCACTATATAGTTTTCGAGATAACGGAACGGAGCAGAACTTCTGAGAGATGGGTCTACGGGCCCATAAATGAGGATCGACTTCGCACGGAGCTCGAGCGGCTAACGGATGGGCAACCTGATGTCACACCAGAAAAACTGTCGGATGTTATGCAGGTGGCGTATAGAAACACAACCCTAAGGGTGAGAACTGATAGAGGCATAGCGCCATACTGGTGGACGGACCAGGTGGCTTTGCTCCGCTCTGAGGCGGCAATATGCCGCAGAAGACTGCAGAGGCTCCAAAGATTACGCATCCAAGGAAACGAGGAAGCGGTAGAAACCGCCTCTCATCGCTATAGGGAGGCAAAGAGGGAGCTTAGGCTAACTATTCGCAGGTCGAAACGTTCGTGCTGGAAGACTCTGCTTAACGATCTAGACGAGGATATTTTTGGAGAGGGCTACAAACTGGTGACCAAGGCGATGAGGGTTGCATCCCCCCCCTCCTACTTAGTAAGGAGGAGAGGAGAGAGCAGATAAATAAACTTTTCCCGGATGCTCCTGCAAGAGTATGGATAAAAGAAAGAGTGAATCGCATTCCTCTCTTCGAGATGGAGGATCTGAGAAATGCTGCGGGAAAACTGAAAAACAAAAAGGCTCCAGGGCCAGACGGAGTTCCCGCAGAAGCGGTAAAGGTTGGGGTTAGGTCAATAGGACACTATATTTTGGAGGTTTTAAACGGGCAACTACTTGTAGGTGCCTTTCCAAGGACATGGAAAGTGAGCAAGGTAGTCTTAATCGAAAAGCCAAAGAAGACCCCAAACCAAGAAAGGACGTATAGACCGATATGCCTTATTGATACACTGGGGAAACTATACGAACATCTGGTGAATATACGCTTGCAGGAAGAGATAGAGGGGAATGGAAGACTGTCTCGGAGACAATACGGCTTTCGCAAGGGACTTTCGACAGTCGATGCGATAAAAAAAGTCCTGGAATGGTCTTGGGAAGCGCATAGGGGAGCGCCCTCCGAATGGTGCGTGGCTATAGCGATAGATGTTAAAAATGCGTTCAACACGGCTGACTGGGAAAAAATACTGGATGCTCTAAAAGCAAAAGGGGTATCATCGTACTTACATAACGTCGTAGCGGATTATCTTTCGGATAGGGGAATACATATAAATGCAAAAGGTCCAATTAAAAACGTGCACCTCGGGGTTCCACAGGGCTCAGTCCTCGGGCCAACCCTGTGGAATGTGATGTACGATGGACTCCTAAACATCCGACTCCCTGAGGGAGTCCAGATGATCGCTTACGCGGACGATATCGTCCTGCTGGGAAACAATAGAAGCTGGGAAGCTTTGTCCTTGAGGCTAGAAGACGCCCTGAGAGAGGTCACGAACTGGATGCAGGAAAACAAGCTCCAGCTGGCCCCCGAGAAAACCGAGGCTCTAACCCTACGGTATGGAAGACCACCTAAGGAATTACATGTCCGCCTTCAAGGGGAGATTATCCGACAGGACGCTAACCTCAAATACTTGGGAGTCACACTGGATGCTTCTGTTAGTTTTGGCCCCCATATAAGGGCCACGGCAAAGAAAGCCGAAGCTGCGGTCAAGGCCCTGAGCAGGCTGATGCCCAACATAGGAGGTCCGGAAGAGAAAAGGAGGCAGGTTCTGGGAAATGTAGCCCAGTCTATTTTGCTCTATGGGGCTCCAATATGGGCAAAAGCGATGACAGTGGCGACGTATAGAAAGACCTTTTGGAGTGTTCAACGTAAGATCGCCATTAGGATATGTAGTGCGTATAGAACGGTGTCCTTCGAGGCTGTAACTGTGGTGGCGTCTCAGATACCGATACATCTCCTGGCTGACGAACGAAGGAGGATATGGGAGAGCGAGCTCCAAATAAACCAGGCTAGGAACGTGGAACGGGGAAGAACCCTTAAGTTAAGTTAAGTTAAGTTAAGTTAAGTTAAGTTAAGTCAAGTTAAGTCAAGTTAAGTCAAGTTAAGTCAAGTTAAGTTAAGTCAAGTTAAGTCAAGTTAAGTCAAGTTAAGTCAAGTTAAGTTAAGTCAAGTTAAGTCAAGTTAAGTCAAGTTAAGTCAAGTTAAGTCAAGTTAAGTCAAGTTAAGTCAAGTTAAGTCAAGTTAAGTCAAGTTAAGTCAAGTTAAGTCAAGTTAAGTCAAGTTAAGTCAAGTTAAGTCAAGTTAAGTCAAGTTAAGTCAAGTTAAGTCAAGTTAAGTCAAGTTAAGTCAAGTTAAGTCAAGTTAAGTCAAGTTAAGTCAAGTTAAGTCAAGTTAAGTCAAGTTAAGTCAAGTTAAGTCAAGTTAAGTCAAGTTAAGTCAAGTTAAGTCAAGTTAAGTCAAGTTAAGTCAAGTTAAGTCAAGTTAAGTCAAGTTAAGTCAAGTTAAGTCAAGTTAAGTCAAGTTAAGTCAAGTTAAGTCAAGTTAAGTCAAGTTAAGTCAAGTTAAGTCAAGTTAAGTCAAGTTAAGTCAAGTTAAGTCAAGTTAAGTCAAGTTAAGTCAAGTTAAGTCAAGTTAAGTCAAGTTAAGTCAAGTTAAGTCAAGTTAAGTCAAGTTAAGTCAAGTTAAGTCAAGTTAAGTCAAGTTAAGTCAAGTTAAGTCAAGTTAAGTCAAGTTAAGTCAAGTTAAGTCAAGTTAAGTCAAGTTAAGTCAAGTTAAGTCAAGTTAAGTCAAGTTAAGTCAAGTTAAGTCAAGTTAAGTCAAGTTAAGTCAAGTTAAGTCAAGTTAAGTCAAGTTAAGTCAAGTTAAGTCAAGTTAAGTCAAGTTAAGTCAAGTTAAGTCAAGTTAAGTCAAGTTAAGTCAAGTTAAGTCAAGTTAAGTCAAGTTAAGTCAAGTTAAGTCAAGTTAAGTCAAGTTAAGTCAAGTTAAGTCAAGTTAAGTCAAGTTAAGTCAAGTTAAGTCAAGTTAAGTCAAGTTAAGTCAAGTTAAGTCAAGTTAAGTCAAGTTAAGTCAAGTTAAGTCAAGTTAAGTCAAGTTAAGTCAAGTTAAGTCAAGTTAAGTCAAGTTAAGTCAAGTTAAGTCAAGTTAAGTCAAGTAAAGTCAAGTAAAGTAAAGTAAAGTAAAGTAAAGTAAAGTAAAGTAAAGTAAAGTAAAGTAAAGTAAAGTAAAGTAAAGTAAAGTAAAGTAAAGTAAAGTAAAGTAAAGTAAAGTAAAGTAAAGTAAAGTAAAGTAAAGTAAAGTAAAGTAAAGTAAAGTAAAGTAAAGTAAAGTAAAGTAAAGTAAAGTAAAGTAAAGTAAAGTAAAGTAAAGTAAAGTAAAGTAAAGTAAAGTAAAGTAAAGTTAAGTTAAGTTAAGTTAAGTAAAGTAAAGTAAAGTAAAGTAAAGTAAAGTAAAGTAAAGTAAAGTAAAGTAAAGTAAAGTAAAGTAAAGTAAAGTAAAGTAAAGTAAAGTAAAGTAAAGTAAAGTAAAGTAAAGTAAAGTAAAGTAAAGTAAAGTAAAGTAAAGTAAAGTAAAGTAAAGTAAAGTAAAGTAAAGTAAAGTAAAGTAAAGTAAAGTAAAGTAAAGTAAAGTAAAGTAAAGTAAAGTAAAGTAAAGTAAAGTAAAGTAAAGTAAAGTAAAGTAAAGTAAAGTAAAGTAAAGTAAAGTAAAGTAAAGTAAAGTAAAGTAAAGTAAAGTAAAGTAAAGTAAAGTAAAGTAAAGTAAAGTAAAGTAAAGTAAAGTAAAGTAAAGTAAAGTAAAGTAAAGTAAAGTAAAGTAAAGTAAAGTAAAGTAAAGTAAAGTAAAGTAAAGTAAAGTAAAGTAAAGTAAAGTAAAGTAAAGTAAAGTAAAGTAAAGTAAAGTAAAGTAAAGTAAAGTAAAGTAAAGTAAAGTAAAGTAAAGTAAAGTAAAGTAAAGTAAAGTAAAGTAAAGTAAAGTAAAGTAAAGTAAAGTAAAGTAAAGTAAAGTAAAGTAAAGTAAAGTAAAGTAAAGTAAAGTAAAGTAAAGTAAAGTAAAGTAAAGTAAAGTAAAGTAAAGTAAAGTAAAGTAAAGTAAAGTAAAGTAAAGTAAAGTAAACGGGGTGTATACTTTTCAAAGAAGGGGATCCGGTTCCATTATAGACGTGACGGCCGCAACGGAGAATGCTCTGGGCCTAATAAAGAACTGGCGGGTTCTCAGTGATGAGGAACCTCTTAGCCCTCATCACTATATAGTTTTCGAGATAACGGAACGGAGCAGAACTTCTGAGAGATGGGTCTACGGGCCCATAAATGAGGATCGACTTCGCACGGAGCTCGAGCGGCTAACGGATGGGCAACCTCATGTCACACCAGAAAAACTGTCGGATGTTATGCAGGTGGCGTATAGAAACACAACCCTAAGGGTGAGAACTGATAGAGGCATAGCGCCATACTGGTGGACGGACCAGGTGGCTTTGCTCCGCTCTGAGGCGGCAATATGCCGCAGAAGACTGCAGAGGCTCCAAAGATTACGCATCCAAGGAAACGAGGAAGCGGTAGAAACCGCCTCTCATCGCTATAGGGAGGCAAAGAGGGAGCTTAGGCTAACTATTCGCAGGTCGAAACGTTCGTGCTGGAAGACTCTGCTTAACGATCTAGACGAGGATATTTTTGGAGAGGGCTACAAACTGGTGACCAAGGCGATGAGGGTTGCATCCCCCCCCCCTCCTACTTAGTAAGGAGGAGAGGAGAGAGCAGATAAATAAACTTTTCCCGGATGCTCCTGCAAGAGTATGGATAAAAGAAAGAGTGAATCGCATTCCTCTCTTCGAGATGGAGGATCTGAGAAATGCTGCGGGAAAACTGAAAAACAAAAAGGCTCCAGGGCCAGACGGAGTTCCCGCAGAAGCGGTAAAGGTTGGGGTTAGGTCAATAGGACACTATATTTTGGAGGTTTTAAACGGGCAACTACTTGTAGGTGCCTTTCCAAGGACATGGAAAGTGAGCAAGGTAGTCTTAATCGAAAAGCCAAAGAAGACCCCAAACCAAGAAAGGACGTATAGACCGATATGCCTTATTGATACACTGGGGAAACTATACGAACATCTGGTGAATATACGCTTGCAGGAAGAGATAGAGGGGAATGGAAGACTGTCTCGGAGACAATACGGCTTTCGCAAGGGACTTTCGACAGTCGATGCGATAAAAAAAGTCCTGGAATGGTCTTGGGAAGCGCATAGGGGAGCGCCCTCCGAATGGTGCGTGGCTATAGCGATAGATGTTAAAAATGCGTTCAACACGGCTGACTGGGAAAAAATACTGGATGCTCTAAAAGCAAAAGGGGTATCATCGTACTTACATAACGTCGTAGCGGATTATCTTTCGGATAGGGGAATACATATAAATGCAAAAGGTCCAATTAAAAACGTGCACCTCGGGGTTCCACAGGGCTCAGTCCTCGGGCCAACCCTGTGGAATGTGATGTACGATGGACTCCTAAACATCCGACTCCCTGAGGGAGTCCAGATGATCGCTTACGCGGACGATATCGTCCTGCTGGGAAACAATAGAAGCTGGGAAGCTTTATCCTTGAGGCTAGAAGACGCCCTGAGAGAGGTCACGAACTGGATGCAGGAAAACAAGCTCCAGCTGGCCCCCGAGAAAACCGAGGCTCTAACCCTACGGTATGGAAGACCACCTAAGGAATTACATGTCCGCCTTCAAGGGGAGATTATCCGACAGGACGCTAACCTCAAATACTTGGGAGTCACACTGGATGCTTCTGTTAGTTTTGGCCCCCATATAAGGGCCACGGCAAAGAAAGCCGAAGCTGCGGTCAAGGCCCTGAGCAGGCTGATGCCCAACATAGGAGGTCCGGAAGAGAAAAGGAGGCAGGTTCTGGGAAATGTAGCCCAGTCTATTTTGCTCTATGGGGCTCCAATATGGGCAAAAGCGATGACAGTGGCGACGTATAGAAAGACCTTTTGGAGTGTTCAACGTAAGATCGCCATTAGGATATGTAGTGCGTATAGAACGGTGTCCTTCGAGGCTGTAACTGTGGTGGCGTCTCAGATACCGATACATCTCCTGGCTGACGAACGAAGGAGGATATGGGAGAGCGAGCTCCAAATAAACCAGGCTAGGAACGTGGAACGGGGAAGAACCCTTAAGTTAAGTTAAGTTAAGTTAAGGTAAGTTAAGTTAAGTTAAGTTAAGTTAAGTTAAGTTAAGTTAAGTCAAGTTAAGTCAAGTTAAGTCAAGTTAAGTCAAGTTAAGTCAAGTTAAGTCAAGTTAAGTCAAGTTAAGTCAAGTTAAGTCAAGTTAAGTCAAGTTAAGTCAAGTTAAGTCAAGTTAAGTCAAGTTAAGTCAAGTTAAGTCAAGTTAAGTCAAGTTAAGTCAAGTTAAGTCAAGTTAAGTCAAGTTAAGTCAAGTTAAGTCAAGTTAAGTCAAGTTAAGTCAAGTTAAGTCAAGTTAAGTCAAGTTAAGTCAAGTTAAGTCAAGTTAAGTCAAGTTAAGTCAAGTTAAGTCAAGTTAAGTCAAGTTAAGTCAAGTTAAGTCAAGTTAAGTCAAGTTAAGTCAAGTTAAGTCAAGTTAAGTCAAGTTAAGTCAAGTTAAGTCAAGTTAAGTCAAGTTAAGTCAAGTTAAGTCAAGTCAAGTCAAGTTAAGTTAAGTTAAGTCAAGTTAAGTCAAGTTAAGTCAAGTTAAGTCAAGTTAAGTTAAGTTAAGTTACGTTACGTTACGTTACGTTACGTTACGTTAAGTTACGTTAAGTTACGTTAAGTTAAGTTAAGTTAAGTTAAGTTAAGTAAAGTAAAGTAAAGTAAAGTAAAGTAAAGTAAAGTAAAGTAAAGTAAAGTAAAGTAAAGTAAAGTAAAGTAAAGTAAAGTAAAGTAAAGTAAAGTAAAGTAAAGTAAAGTAAAGTAAAGTAAAGTAAAGTAAAGTAAAGTAAAGTAAAGTAAAGTAAAGTAAAGTAAAGTAAAGTTAAGTTAAGTTAAGTTAAGTAAAGTAAAGTAAAGTAAAGTAAAGTAAAGTAAAGTAAAGTAAAGTAAAGTAAAGTAAAGTAAAGTAAAGTAAAGTAAAGTAAAGTAAAGTAAAGTAAAGTAAAGTAAAGTAAAGTAAAGTAAAGTAAAGTAAAGTAAAGTAAAGTAAAGTAAAGTAAAGTAAAGTAAAGTAAAGTAAAGTAAAGTAAAGTAAAGTAAAGTAAAGTAAAGTAAAGTAAAGTAAAGTAAAGTAAAGTAAAGTAAAGTAAAGTAAAGTAAAGTAAAGTAAAGTAAAGTAAAGTAAAGTAAAGTAAAGTAAAGTAAAGTAAAGTAAAGTAAAGTAAAGTAAAGTAAAGTAAAGTAAAGTAAAGTAAAGTAAAGTAAAGTAAAGTAAAGTAAAGTAAAGTAAAGTAAAGTAAAGTAAAGTAAAGTAAAGTAAAGTAAAGTAAAGTAAAGTAAAGTAAAGTAAAGTAAAGTAAAGTAAAGTAAAGTAAAGTAAAGTAAAGTAAAGTAAAGTAAAGTAAAGTAAAGTAAAGTAAAGTAAAGTAAAGTAAAGTAAAGTAAAGTAAAGTAAAGTAAAGTAAAGTAAAGTAAAGTAAAGTAAAGTAAAGTAAAGTAAAGTAAAGTAAAGTAAAGTAAAGTAAAGTAAAGTAAAGTAAAGTAAAGTAAAGTAAAGTAAAGTAAAGTAAAGTAAAGTAAAGTAAAGTAAAGTAAAGTAAAGTAAAGTAAAGTAAAGTAAAGTAAAGTAAAGTAAAGTAAAGTAAAGTAAAGTAAAGTAAACGGGGTGTATACTTTTCAAAGAAGGGGATCCGGTTCCATTATAGACGTGACGGCCGCAACGGAGAATGCTCTGGGCCTAATAAAGAACTGGCGGGTTCTCAGTGATGAGGAACCTCTTAGCCCTCATCACTATATAGTTTTCGAGATAACGGAACGGAGCAGAACTTCTGAGAGATGGGTCTACGGGCCCATAAATGAGGATCGACTTCGCACGGAGCTCGAGCGGCTAACGGATGGGCAACCTGATGTCACACCAGAAAAACTGTCGGATGTTATGCAGGTGGCGTATAGAAACACAACCCTAAGGGTGAGAACTGATAGAGGCATAGCGCCATACTGGTGGACGGACCAGGTGGCTTTGCTCCGCTCTGAGGCGGCAATATGCCGCAGAAGACTGCAGAGGCTCCAAAGATTACGCATCCAAGGAAACGAGGAAGCGGTAGAAACCGCCTCTCATCGCTATAGGGAGGCAAAGAGGGAGCTTAGGCTAACTATTCGCAGGTCGAAACGTTCGTGCTGGAAGACTCTGCTTAACGATCTAGACGAGGATATTTTTGGAGAGGGCTACAAACTGGTGACCAAGGCGATGAGGGTTGCATCCCCCCCCTCCTACTTAGTAAGGAGGAGAGGAGAGAGCAGATAAATAAACTTTTCCCGGATGCTCCTGCAAGAGTATGGATAAAAGAAAGAGTGAATCGCATTCCTCTCTTCGAGATGGAGGATCTGAGAAATGCTGCGGGAAAACTGAAAAACAAAAAGGCTCCAGGGCCAGACGGAGTTCCCGCAGAAGCGGTAAAGGTTGGGGTTAGGTCAATAGGACACTATATTTTGGAGGTTTTAAACGGGCAACTACTTGTAGGTGCCTTTCCAAGGACATGGAAAGTGAGCAAGGTAGTCTTAATCGAAAAGCCAAAGAAGACCCCAAACCAAGAAAGGACGTATAGACCGATATGCCTTATTGGTACACTGGGGAAACTATACGAACATCTGGTGAATATACGCTTGCAGGAAGAGATAGAGGGGAATGGAAGACTGTCTCGGAGACAATACGGCTTTCGCAAGGGACTTTCGACAGTCGATGCGATAAAAAAAGTCCTGGAATGGTCTTGGGAAGCGCATAGGGGAGCGCCCTCCGAATGGTGCGTGGCTATAGCGATAGATGTTAAAAATGCGTTCAACACGGCTGACTGGGAAAAAATACTGGATGCTCTAAAAGCAAAAGGGGTATCATCGTACTTACATAACGTCGTAGCGGATTATCTTTCGGATAGGGGAATACATATAAATGCAAAAGGTCCAATTAAAAACGTGCACCTCGGGGTTCCACAGGGCTCAGTCCTCGGGCCAACCCTGTGGAATGTGATGTACGATGGACTCCTAAACATCCGACTCCCTGAGGGAGTCCAGATGATCGCTTACGCGGACGATATCGTCCTGCTGGGAAACAATAGAAGCTGGGAAGCTTTGTCCTTGAGGCTAGAAGACGCCCTGAGAGAGGTCACGAACTGGATGCAGGAAAACAAGCTCCAGCTGGCCCCCGAGAAAACCGAGGCTCTAACCCTACGGTATGGAAGACCACCTAAGGAATTACATGTCCGCCTTCAAGGGGAGATTATCCGACAGGACGCTAACCTCAAATACTTGGGAGTCACACTGGATGCTTCTGTTAGTTTTGGCCCCCATATAAGGGCCACGGCAAAGAAAGCCGAAGCTGCGGTCAAGGCCCTGAGCAGGCTGATGCCCAACATAGGAGGTCCGGAAGAGAAAAGGAGGCAGGTTCTGGGAAATGTAGCCCAGTCTATTTTGCTCTATGGGGCTCCAATATGGGCAAAAGCGATGACAGTGGCGACGTATAGAAAGACCTTTTGGAGTGTTCAACGTAAGATCGCCATTAGGATATGTAGTGCGTATAGAACGGTGTCCTTCGAGGCTGTAACTGTGGTGGCGTCTCAGATACCGATACATCTCCTGGCTGACGAACGAAGGAGGATATGGGAGAGCGAGCTCCAAATAAACCAGGCTAGGAACGTGGAACGGGGAAGAACCCTTAAGTTAAGTTAAGTTAAGTTAAGTTAAGTTAAGTTAAGTTAAGTTAAGTTAAGTTAAGTTAAGTTAAGTTAAGTCAAGTTAAGTTAAGTTAAGTTAAGTTAAGTCAAGTTAAGTCAAGTTAAGTCAAGTTAAGTCAAGTTAAGTCAAGTTAAGTCAAGTTAAGTCAAGTTAAGTCAAGTTAAGTCAAGTTAAGTCAAGTTAAGTCAAGTTAAGTCAAGTTAAGTCAAGTTAAGTCAAGTTAAGTCAAGTTAAGTCAAGTTAAGTCAAGTTAAGTCAAGTTAAGTCAAGTTAAGTCAAGTTAAGTCAAGTTAAGTCAAGTTAAGTCAAGTTAAGTCAAGTTAAGTCAAGTTAAGTCAAGTTAAGTCAAGTTAAGTCAAGTTAAGTCAAGTTAAGTCAAGTTAAGTCAAGTTAAGTCAAGTTAAGTCAAGTTAAGTCAAGTTAAGTCAAGTTAAGTCAAGTTAAGTTAAGTTAAGTTAAGTTAAGTTAAGTTAAGTCAAGTTAAGTCAAGTTAAGTTAAGTAAAGTAAAGTAAAGTAAAGTAAAGTAAAGTAAAGTAAAGTAAAGTAAAGTAAAGTAAAGTAAAGTAAAGTAAAGTAAAGTAAAGTAAAGTAAAGTAAAGTAAAGTAAAGTAAAGTAAAGTAAAGTAAAGTAAAGTAAAGTAAAGTAAAGTAAAGTAAAGTAAAGTAAAGTAAAGTAAAGTAAAGTAAAGTAAAGTAAAGTAAAGTAAAGTAAAGTAAAGTAAAGTAAAGTAAAGTAAAGTAAAGTAAAGTAAAGTAAAGTAAAGTAAAGTAAAGTAAAGTAAAGTAAAGTAAAGTAAAGTAAAGTAAAGTAAAGTAAAGTAAAGTAAAGTAAAGTAAAGTAAAGTAAAGTAAAGTAAAGTAAAGTAAAGTAAAGTAAAGTAAAGTAAAGTAAAGTAAAGTAAAGTAAAGTAAAGTAAAGTAAAGTAAAGTAAAGTAAAGTAAAGTAAAGTAAAGTAAAGTAAAGTAAAGTAAAGTAAAGTAAAGTAAAGTAAAGTAAAGTAAAGTAAAGTAAAGTAAAGTAAAGTAAAGTAAAGTAAAGTAAAGTAAAGTAAAGTAAAGTAAAGTAAAGTAAAGTAAAGTAAAGTAAAGTAAAGTAAAGTAAAGTAAAGTAAAGTAAAGTAAAGTAAAGTAAAGTAAAGTAAAGTAAAGTAAAGTAAAGTAAAGTAAAGTAAAGTAAAGTAAAGTAAAGTAAAGTAAAGTAAAGTAAAGTAAAGTAAAGTAAAGTAAAGTAAAGTAAAGTAAAGTAAAGTAAAGTAAAGTAAAGTAAAGTAAAGTAAAGTAAAGTAAAGTAAAGTAAAGTAAAGTAAAGTAAAGTAAAGTAAAGTAAAGTAAAGTAAAGTAAAGTAAAGTAAAGTAAAGTAAAGTAAAGTAAAGTAAAGTAAAGTAAAGTAAAGTAAAGTAAAGTAAAGTAAAGTAAAGTAAAGTAAAGTAAAGTAAAGTAAAGTAAAGTAAAGTAAAGTAAAGTAAAGTAAAGTAAAGTAAAGTAAAGTAAAGTAAAGTAAAGTAAAGTAAAGTAAAGTAAAGTAAAGTAAAGTAAAGTAAAGTAAAGTAAAGTAAAGTAAAGTAAAGTAAAGTAAAGTAAAGTAAAGTAAAGTAAAGTAAAGTAAAGTAAAGTAAAGTAAAGTAAAGTAAAGTAAAGTAAAGTAAAGTAAAGTAAAGTAAAGTAAAGTAAAGTAAAGTAAAGTAAAGTAAAGTAAAGTAAAGTAAAGTAAAGTAAAGTAAAGTAAAGTAAAGTAAAGTAAAGTAAAGTAAAGTAAAGTAAAGTAAAGTAAAGTAAAGTAAAGTAAAGTAAAGTAAAGTAAAGTAAAGTAAAGTAAAGTAAAGTAAAGTAAAGTAAAGTAAAGTAAAGTAAAGTAAAGTAAAGTAAAGTAAAGTAAAGTAAAGTAAAGTAAAGTAAAGTAAAGTAAAGTAAAGTAAAGTAAAGTAAAGTAAAGTAAAGTAAAGTAAAGTAAAGTAAAGTAAAGTAAAGTAAAGTAAAGTAAAGTAAAGTAAAGTAAAGTAAAGTAAAGTAAAGTAAAGTAAAGTAAAGTAAAGTAAAGTAAAGTAAAGTAAAGTAAAGTAAAGTAAAGTAAAGTAAAGTAAAGTAAAGTAAAGTAAAGTAAAGTAAAGTAAAGTAAAGTAAAGTAAAGTAAAGTAAAGTAAAGTAAAGTAAAGTAAAGTAAAGTAAAGTAAAGTAAAGTAAAGTAAAGTAAAGTAAAGTAAAGTAAAGTAAAGTAAAGTAAAGTAAAGTAAAGTAAAGTAAAGTAAAGTAAAGTAAAGTAAAGTAAAGTAAACGGGGTGTATACTTTTCAAAGAAGGGGATCCGGTTCCATTATAGACGTGACGGCCGCAACGGAGAATGCTCTGGGCCTAATAAAGAACTGGCGGGTTCTCAGTGATGAGGAACCTCTTAGCCCTCATCACTATATAGTTTTCGAGATAACGGAACGGAGCAGAACTTCTGAGAGATGGGTCTACGGGCCCATAAATGAGGATCGACTTCGCACGGAGCTCGAGCGGCTAACGGATGGGCAACCTGATGTCACACCAGAAAAACTGTCGGATGTTATGCAGGTGGCGTATAGAAACACAACCCTAAGGGTGAGAACTGATAGAGGCATAGCGCCATACTGGTGGACGGACCAGGTGGCTTTGCTCCGCTCTGAGGCGGCAATATGCCGCAGAAGACTGCAGAGGCTCCAAAGATTACGCATCCAAGGAAACGAGGAAGCGGTAGAAACCGCCTCTCATCGCTATAGGGAGGCAAAGAGGGAGCTTAGGCTAACTATTCGCAGGTCGAAACGTTCGTGCTGGAAGACTCTGCTTAACGATCTAGACGAGGATATTTTTGGAGAGGGCTACAAACTGGTGACCAAGGCGATGAGGGTTGCATCCCCCCCCTCCTACTTAGTAAGGAGGAGAGGAGAGAGCAGATAAATAAACTTTTCCCGGATGCTCCTGCAAGAGTATGGATAAAAGAAAGAGTGAATCGCATTCCTCTCTTCGAGATGGAGGATCTGAGAAATGCTGCGGGAAAACTGAAAAACAAAAAGGCTCCAGGGCCAGACGGAGTTCCCGCAGAAGCGGTAAAGGTTGGGGTTAGGTCAATAGGACACTATATTTTGGAGGTTTTAAACGGGCAACTACTTGTAGGTGCCTTTCCAAGGACATGGAAAGTGAGCAAGGTAGTCTTAATCGAAAAGCCAAAGAAGACCCCAAACCAAGAAAGGACGTATAGACCGATATGCCTTATTGATACACTGGGGAAACTATACGAACATCTGGTGAATATACGCTTGCAGGAAGAGATAGAGGGGAATGGAAGACTGTCTCGGAGACAATACGGCTTTCGCAAGGGACTTTCGACAGTCGATGCGATAAAAAAAGTCCTGGAATGGTCTTGGGAAGCGCATAGGGGAGCGCCCTCCGAATGGTGCGTGGCTATAGCGATAGATGTTAAAAATGCGTTCAACACGGCTGACTGGGAAAAAATACTGGATGCTCTAAAAGCAAAAGGGGTATCATCGTACTTACATAACGTCGTAGCGGATTATCTTTCGGATAGGGGAATACATATAAATGCAAAAGGTCCAATTAAAAACGTGCACCTCGGGGTTCCACAGGGCTCAGTCCTCGGGCCAACCCTGTGGAATGTGATGTACGATGGACTCCTAAACATCCGACTCCCTGAGGGAGTCCAGATGATCGCTTACGCGGACGATATCGTCCTGCTGGGAAACAATAGAAGCTGGGAAGCTTTGTCCTTGAGGCTAGAAGACGCCCTGAGAGAGGTCACGAACTGGATGCAGGAAAACAAGCTCCAGCTGGCCCCCGAGAAAACCGAGGCTCTAACCCTACGGTATGGAAGACCACCTAAGGAATTACATGTCCGCCTTCAAGGGGAGATTATCCGACAGGACGCTAACCTCAAATACTTGGGAGTCACACTGGATGCTTCTGTTAGTTTTGGCCCCCATATAAGGGCCACGGCAAAGAAAGCCGAAGCTGCGGTCAAGGCCCTGAGCAGGCTGATGCCCAACATAGGAGGTCCGGAAGAGAAAAGGAGGCAGGTTCTGGGAAATGTAGCCCAGTCTATTTTGCTCTATGGGGCTCCAATATGGGCAAAAGCGATGACAGTGGCGACGTATAGAAAGACCTTTTGGAGTGTTCAACGTAAGATCGCCATTAGGATATGTAGTGCGTATAGAACGGTGTCCTTCGAGGCTGTAACTGTGGTGGCGTCTCAGATACCGATACATCTCCTGGCTGACGAACGAAGGAGGATATGGGAGAGCGAGCTCCAAATAAACCAGGCTAGGAACGTGGAACGGGGAAGAACCCTTAAGTTAAGTTAAGTTAAGTTAAGGTAAGTTAAGTTAAGTTAAGTTAAGTTAAGTTAAGTTAAGTTAAGTCAAGTTAAGTCAAGTTAAGTCAAGTTAAGTCAAGTTAAGTCAAGTTAAGTCAAGTTAAGTCAAGTTAAGTCAAGTTAAGTCAAGTTAAGTCAAGTTAAGTCAAGTTAAGTCAAGTTAAGTCAAGTTAAGTCAAGTTAAGTCAAGTTAAGTCAAGTTAAGTCAAGTTAAGTCAAGTTAAGTCAAGTTAAGTCAAGTTAAGTCAAGTTAAGTCAAGTTAAGTCAAGTTAAGTCAAGTTAAGTCAAGTTAAGTCAAGTTAAGTTAAGTTAAGTTAAGTTAAGTTAAGTTAAGTTAAGTTAAGTTAAGTTAAGTTAAGTTAAGTTAAGTTAAGTTAAGTTAAGTTAAGTTAAGTTAAGTTACGTTACGTTAAGTTAAGTTAAGTTAAGTTAAGTTAAGTTAAGTTAAGTTAAGTTAAGTTAAGTTAAGTAAAGTAAAGTAAAGTAAAGTAAAGTAAAGTAAAGTAAAGTAAAGTAAAGTAAAGTAAAGTAAAGTAAAGTAAAGTAAAGTAAAGTAAAGTAAAGTAAAGTAAAGTAAAGTAAAGTAAAGTAAAGTAAAGTAAAGTAAAGTAAAGTAAAGTAAAGTAAAGTAAAGTAAAGTAAAGTAAAGTAAAGTAAAGTAAAGTAAAGTAAAGTAAAGTAAAGTAAAGTAAAGTAAAGTAAAGTAAAGTAAAGTAAAGTAAAGTAAAGTAAAGTAAAGTAAAGTAAAGTAAAGTAAAGTAAAGTAAAGTAAAGTAAAGTAAAGTAAAGTAAAGTAAAGTAAAGTAAAGTAAAGTAAAGTAAAGTAAAGTAAAGTAAAGTAAAGTAAAGTAAAGTAAAGTAAAGTAAAGTAAAGTAAAGTAAAGTAAAGTAAAGTAAAGTAAAGTAAAGTAAAGTAAAGTAAAGTAAAGTAAAGTAAAGTAAAGTAAAGTAAAGTAAAGTAAAGTAAAGTAAAGTAAAGTAAAGTAAAGTAAAGTAAAGTAAAGTAAAGTAAAGTAAAGTAAAGTAAAGTAAAGTAAAGTAAAGTAAAGTAAAGTAAAGTAAAGTAAAGTAAAGTAAAGTAAAGTAAAGTAAAGTAAAGTAAAGTAAAGTAAAGTAAAGTAAAGTAAAGTAAAGTAAAGTAAAGTAAAGTAAAGTAAAGTAAAGTAAAGTAAAGTAAAGTAAAGTAAAGTAAAGTAAAGTAAAGTAAAGTAAAGTAAAGTAAAGTAAAGTAAAGTAAAGTAAAGTAAAGTAAAGTAAAGTAAAGTAAAGTAAAGTAAAGTAAAGTAAAGTAAAGTAAAGTAAAGTAAAGTAAAGTAAAGTAAAGTAAAGTAAAGTAAAGTAAAGTAAAGTAAAGTAAAGTAAAGTAAAGTAAAGTAAAGTAAAGTAAAGTAAAGTAAAGTAAAGTAAAGTAAAGTAAAGTAAAGTAAAGTAAAGTAAAGTAAAGTAAAGTAAAGTAAAGTAAAGTAAAGTAAAGTAAAGTAAAGTAAAGTAAAGTAAAGTAAAGTAAAGTAAAGTAAAGTAAAGTAAAGTAAAGTAAAGTAAAGTAAAGTAAAGTAAAGTAAAGTAAAGTAAAGTAAAGTAAAGTAAAGTAAAGTAAAGTAAAGTAAAGTAAAGTAAAGTAAAGTAAACGGGGTGTATACTTTTCAAAGAAGGGGATCCGGTTCCATTATAGACGTGACGGCCGCAACGGAGAATGCTCTGGGCCTAATAAAGAACTGGCGGGTTCTCAGTGATGAGGAACCTCTTAGCCCTCATCACTATATAGTTTTCGAGATAACGGAACGGAGCAGAACTTCTGAGAGATGGGTCTACGGGCCCATAAATGAGGATCGACTTCGCACGGAGCTCGAGCGGCTAACGGATGGGCAACCTGATGTCACACCAGAAAAACTGTCGGATGTTATGCAGGTGGCGTATAGAAACACAACCCTAAGGGTGAGAACTGATAGAGGCATAGCGCCATACTGGTGGACGGACCAGGTGGCTTTGCTCCGCTCTGAGGCGGCAATATGCCGCAGAAGACTGCAGAGGCTCCAAAGATTACGCATCCAAGGAAACGAGGAAGCGGTAGAAACCGCCTCTCATCGCTATAGGGAGGCAAAGAGGGAGCTTAGGCTAACTATTCGCAGGTCGAAACGTTCGTGCTGGAAGACTCTGCTTAACGATCTAGACGAGGATATTTTTGGAGAGGGCTACAAACTGGTGACCAAGGCGATGAGGGTTGCATCCCCCCCCTCCTACTTAGTAAGGAGGAGAGGAGAGAGCAGATAAATAAACTTTTCCCGGATGCTCCTGCAAGAGTATGGATAAAAGAAAGAGTGAATCGCATTCCTCTCTTCGAGATGGAGGATCTGAGAAATGCTGCGGGAAAACTGAAAAACAAAAAGGCTCCAGGGCCAGACGGAGTTCCCGCAGAAGCGGTAAAGGTTGGGGTTAGGTCAATAGGACACTATATTTTGGAGGTTTTAAACGGGCAACTACTTGTAGGTGCCTTTCCAAGGACATGGAAAGTGAGCAAGGTAGTCTTAATCGAAAAGCCAAAGAAGACCCCAAACCAAGAAAGGACGTATAGACCGATATGCCTTATTGATACACTGGGGAAACTATACGAACATCTGGTGAATATACGCTTGCAGGAAGAGATAGAGGGGAATGGAAGACTGTCTCGGAGACAATACGGCTTTCGCAAGGGACTTTCGACAGTCGATGCGATAAAAAAAGTCCTGGAATGGTCTTGGGAAGCGCATAGGGGAGCGCCCTCCGAATGGTGCGTGGCTATAGCGATAGATGTTAAAAATGCGTTCAACACGGCTGACTGGGAAAAAATACTGGATGCTCTAAAAGCAAAAGGGGTATCATCGTACTTACATAACGTCGTAGCGGATTATCTTTCGGATAGGGGAATACATATAAATGCAAAAGGTCCAATTAAAAACGTGCACCTCGGGGTTCCACAGGGCTCAGTCCTCGGGCCAACCCTGTGGAATGTGATGTACGATGGACTCCTAAACATCCGACTCCCTGAGGGAGTCCAGATGATCGCTTACGCGGACGATATCGTCCTGCTGGGAAACAATAGAAGCTGGGAAGCTTTGTCCTTGAGGCTAGAAGACGCCCTGAGAGAGGTCACGAACTGGATGCAGGAAAACAAGCTCCAGCTGGCCCCCGAGAAAACCGAGGCTCTAACCCTACGGTATGGAAGACCACCTAAGGAATTACATGTCCGCCTTCAAGGGGAGATTATCCGACAGGACGCTAACCTCAAATACTTGGGAGTCACACTGGATGCTTCTGTTAGTTTTGGCCCCCATATAAGGGCCACGGCAAAGAAAGCCGAAGCTGCGGTCAAGGCCCTGAGCAGGCTGATGCCCAACATAGGAGGTCCGGAAGAGAAAAGGAGGCAGGTTCTGGGAAATGTAGCCCAGTCTATTTTGCTCTATGGGGCTCCAATATGGGCAAAAGCGATGACAGTGGCGACGTATAGAAAGACCTTTTGGAGTGTTCAACGTAAGATCGCCATTAGGATATGTAGTGCGTATAGAACGGTGTCCTTCGAGGCTGTAACTGTGGTGGCGTCTCAGATACCGATACATCTCCTGGCTGACGAACGAAGGAGGATATGGGAGAGCGAGCTCCAAATAAACCAGGCTAGGAACGTGGAACGGGGAAGAACCCTTAAGTTAAGTTAAGTTAAGTTAAGTTAAGTTAAGTTAAGTTAAGTTAAGTCAAGTTAAGTCAAGTTAAGTCAAGTTAAGTCAAGTTAAGTCAAGTTAAGTCAAGTCAAGTTAAGTCAAGTTAAGTTAAGTTAAGTTAAGTCAAGTTAAGTCAAGTTAAGTCAAGTTAAGTCAAGTTAAGTCAAGTTAAGTCAAGTTAAGTCAAGTTAAGTCAAGTTAAGTCAAGTTAAGTCAAGTTAAGTCAAGTTAAGTCAAGTTAAGTCAAGTTAAGTCAAGTTAAGTCAAGTTAAGTCAAGTTAAGTCAAGTTAAGTCAAGTTAAGTCAAGTTAAGTCAAGTTAAGTCAAGTTAAGTCAAGTTAAGTCAAGTTAAGTCAAGTTAAGTCAAGTTAAGTCAAGTTAAGTAAAGTAAAGTAAAGTAAAGTCAAGTAAAGTCAAGTAAAGTAAAGTAAAGTAAAGTAAAGTAAAGTAAAGTAAAGTAAAGTAAAGTAAAGTAAAGTAAAGTAAAGTAAAGTAAAGTAAAGTAAAGTAAAGTAAAGTAAAGTAAAGTAAAGTAAAGTAAAGTAAAGTAAAGTAAAGTAAAGTAAAGTAAAGTAAAGTAAAGTAAAGTAAAGTAAAGTAAAGTAAAGTAAAGTAAAGTAAAGTAAAGTAAAGTAAAGTAAAGTAAAGTAAAGTAAAGTAAAGTAAAGTAAAGTAAAGTAAAGTAAAGTAAAGTAAAGTAAAGTAAAGTAAAGTAAAGTTAAGTTAAGTTAAGTTAAGTTAAGTTAAGTAAAGTAAAGTAAAGTAAAGTAAAGTAAAGTAAAGTAAAGTAAAGTAAAGTAAAGTAAAGTAAAGTAAAGTAAAGTAAAGTAAAGTAAAGTAAAGTAAAGTAAAGTAAAGTAAAGTAAAGTAAAGTAAAGTAAAGTAAAGTAAAGTAAAGTAAAGTAAAGTAAAGTAAAGTAAAGTAAAGTAAAGTAAAGTAAAGTAAAGTAAAGTAAAGTAAAGTAAAGTAAAGTAAAGTAAAGTAAAGTAAAGTAAAGTAAAGTAAAGTAAAGTAAAGTAAAGTAAAGTAAAGTAAAGTAAAGTAAAGTAAAGTAAAGTAAAGTAAAGTAAAGTAAAGTAAAGTAAAGTAAAGTAAAGTAAAGTAAAGTAAAGTAAAGTAAAGTAAAGTAAAGTAAAGTAAAGTAAAGTAAAGTAAAGTAAAGTAAAGTAAAGTAAAGTAAAGTAAAGTAAAGTAAAGTAAAGTAAAGTAAAGTAAAGTAAAGTAAAGTAAAGTAAAGTAAAGTAAAGTAAAGTAAAGTAAAGTAAAGTAAAGTAAAGTAAAGTAAAGTAAAGTAAAGTAAAGTAAAGTAAAGTAAAGTAAAGTAAAGTAAAGTAAAGTAAAGTAAAGTAAAGTAAAGTAAAGTAAAGTAAAGTAAAGTAAAGTAAAGTAAAGTAAAGTAAAGTAAAGTAAAGTAAAGTAAAGTAAAGTAAAGTAAAGTAAAGTAAAGTAAAGTAAAGTAAAGTAAAGTAAAGTAAAGTAAAGTAAAGTAAAGTAAAGTAAAGTAAAGTAAAGTAAAGTAAAGTAAAGTAAAGTAAAGTAAAGTAAAGTAAAGTAAAGTAAAGTAAAGTAAAGTAAAGTAAAGTAAAGTAAAGTAAAGTAAAGTAAAGTAAAGTAAAGTAAAGTAAAGTAAAGTAAAGTAAAGTAAAGTAAAGTAAAGTAAAGTAAAGTAAAGTAAAGTAAAGTAAAGTAAAGTAAAGTAAAGTAAAGTAAAGTAAAGTAAAGTAAAGTAAAGTAAAGTAAAGTAAAGTAAAGTAAAGTAAAGTAAAGTAAAGTAAAGTAAAGTAAAGTAAAGTAAAGTAAAGTAAAGTAAAGTAAAGTAAAGTAAAGTAAAGTAAAGTAAAGTAAAGTAAAGTAAAGTAAAGTAAAGTAAAGTAAAGTAAAGTAAAGTAAAGTAAAGTAAAGTAAAGTAAAGTAAAGTAAAGTAAAGTAAAGTAAAGTAAAGTAAAGTAAAGTAAAGTAAAGTAAAGTAAAGTAAAGTAAAGTAAAGTAAAGTAAAGTAAAGTAAAGTAAAGTAAAGTAAAGTAAAGTAAAGTAAAGTAAAGTAAAGTAAAGTAAAGTAAAGTAAAGTAAAGTAAAGTAAAGTAAAGTAAAGTAAAGTAAAGTAAAGTAAAGTAAAGTAAAGTAAAGTAAAGTAAAGTAAAGTAAAGTAAAGTAAAGTAAAGTAAAGTAAAGTAAAGTAAAGTAAAGTAAAGTAAAGTAAAGTAAAGTAAAGTAAAGTAAAGTAAAGTAAAGTAAAGTAAAGTAAAGTAAAGTAAAGTAAAGTAAAGTAAAGTAAAGTAAAGTAAAGTAAAGTAAAGTAAAGTAAAGTAAAGTAAAGTAAAGTAAAGTAAAGTAAAGTAAAGTAAAGTAAAGTAAAGTAAAGTAAAGTAAAGTAAAGTAAAGTAAAGTAAAGTAAAGTAAAGTAAAGTAAAGTAAAGTAAAGTAAAGTAAAGTAAAGTAAAGTAAAGTAAAGTAAAGTAAAGTAAAGTAAAGTAAAGTAAAGTAAAGTAAAGTAAAGTAAAGTAAAGTAAAGTAAAGTAAAGTAAAGTAAAGTAAAGTAAAGTAAAGTAAAGTAAAGTAAAGTAAAGTAAAGTAAAGTAAAGTAAAGTAAACGGGGTGTATACTTTTCAAAGAAGGGGATCCGGTTCCATTATAGACGTGACGGCCGCAACGGAGAATGCTCTGGGCCTAATAAAGAACTGGCGGGTTCTCAGTGATGAGGAACCTCTTAGCCCTCATCACTATATAGTTTTCGAGATAACGGAACGGAGCAGAACTTCTGAGAGATGGGTCTACGGGCCCATAAATGAGGATCGACTTCGCACGGAGCTCGAGCGGCTAACGGATGGGCAACCTCATGTCACACCAGAAAAACTGTCGGATGTTATGCAGGTGGCGTATAGAAACACAACCCTAAGGGTGAGAACTGATAGAGGCATAGCGCCATACTGGTGGACGGACCAGGTGGCTTTGCTCCGCTCTGAGGCGGCAATATGCCGCAGAAGACTGCAGAGGCTCCAAAGATTACGCATCCAAGGAAACGAGGAAGCGGTAGAAACCGCCTCTCATCGCTATAGGGAGGCAAAGAGGGAGCTTAGGCTAACTATTCGCAGGTCGAAACGTTCGTGCTGGAAGACTCTGCTTAACGATCTAGACGAGGATATTTTTGGAGAGGGCTACAAACTGGTGACCAAGGCGATGAGGGTTGCATCCCCCCCCCCTCCTACTTAGTAAGGAGGAGAGGAGAGAGCAGATAAATAAACTTTTCCCGGATGCTCCTGCAAGAGTATGGATAAAAGAAAGAGTGAATCGCATTCCTCTCTTCGAGATGGAGGATCTGAGAAATGCTGCGGGAAAACTGAAAAACAAAAAGGCTCCAGGGCCAGACGGAGTTCCCGCAGAAGCGGTAAAGGTTGGGGTTAGGTCAATAGGACACTATATTTTGGAGGTTTTAAACGGGCAACTACTTGTAGGTGCCTTTCCAAGGACATGGAAAGTGAGCAAGGTAGTCTTAATCGAAAAGCCAAAGAAGACCCCAAACCAAGAAAGGACGTATAGACCGATATGCCTTATTGATACACTGGGGAAACTATACGAACATCTGGTGAATATACGCTTGCAGGAAGAGATAGAGGGGAATGGAAGACTGTCTCGGAGACAATACGGCTTTCGCAAGGGACTTTCGACAGTCGATGCGATAAAAAAAGTCCTGGAATGGTCTTGGGAAGCGCATAGGGGAGCGCCCTCCGAATGGTGCGTGGCTATAGCGATAGATGTTAAAAATGCGTTCAACACGGCTGACTGGGAAAAAATACTGGATGCTCTAAAAGCAAAAGGGGTATCATCGTACTTACATAACGTCGTAGCGGATTATCTTTCGGATAGGGGAATACATATAAATGCAAAAGGTCCAATTAAAAACGTGCACCTCGGGGTTCCACAGGGCTCAGTCCTCGGGCCAACCCTGTGGAATGTGATGTACGATGGACTCCTAAACATCCGACTCCCTGAGGGAGTCCAGATGATCGCTTACGCGGACGATATCGTCCTGCTGGGAAACAATAGAAGCTGGGAAGCTTTGTCCTTGAGGCTAGAAGACGCCCTGAGAGAGGTCACGAACTGGATGCAGGAAAACAAGCTCCAGCTGGCCCCCGAGAAAACCGAGGCTCTAACCCTACGGTATGGAAGACCACCTAAGGAATTACATGTCCGCCTTCAAGGGGAGATTATCCGACAGGACGCTAACCTCAAATACTTGGGAGTCACACTGGATGCTTCTGTTAGTTTTGGCCCCCATATAAGGGCCACGGCAAAGAAAGCCGAAGCTGCGGTCAAGGCCCTGAGCAGGCTGATGCCCAACATAGGAGGTCCGGAAGAGAAAAGGAGGCAGGTTCTGGGAAATGTAGCCCAGTCTATTTTGCTCTATGGGGCTCCAATATGGGCAAAAGCGATGACAGTGGCGACGTATAGAAAGACCTTTTGGAGTGTTCAACGTAAGATCGCCATTAGGATATGTAGTGCGTATAGAACGGTGTCCTTCGAGGCTGTAACTGTGGTGGCGTCTCAGATACCGATACATCTCCTGGCTGACGAACGAAGGAGGATATGGGAGAGCGAGCTCCAAATAAACCAGGCTAGGAACGTGGAACGGGGAAGAACCCTTAAGTTAAGTTAAGTTAAGTTAAGTTAAGTTAAGTTAAGTTAAGTTAAGTCAAGTTAAGTCAAGTTAAGTCAAGTTAAGTCAAGTTAAGTCAAGTTAAGTCAAGTCAAGTTAAGTCAAGTTAAGTTAAGTTAAGTTAAGTCAAGTTAAGTCAAGTTAAGTCAAGTTAAGTCAAGTTAAGTCAAGTTAAGTCAAGTTAAGTCAAGTTAAGTCAAGTTAAGTCAAGTTAAGTCAAGTTAAGTCAAGTTAAGTCAAGTTAAGTCAAGTTAAGTCAAGTTAAGTCAAGTTAAGTCAAGTTAAGTCAAGTTAAGTCAAGTTAAGTCAAGTTAAGTCAAGTTAAGTCAAGTTAAGTCAAGTTAAGTCAAGTTAAGTCAAGTTAAGTCAAGTTAAGTCAAGTTAAGTAAAGTAAAGTAAAGTAAAGTAAAGTCAAGTAAAGTCAAGTAAAGTAAAGTAAAGTAAAGTAAAGTAAAGTAAAGTAAAGTAAAGTAAAGTAAAGTAAAGTAAAGTAAAGTAAAGTAAAGTAAAGTAAAGTAAAGTAAAGTAAAGTAAAGTAAAGTAAAGTAAAGTAAAGTAAAGTAAAGTAAAGTAAAGTAAAGTAAAGTAAAGTAAAGTAAAGTAAAGTAAAGTAAAGTAAAGTAAAGTAAAGTAAAGTAAAGTAAAGTAAAGTAAAGTAAAGTAAAGTAAAGTAAAGTAAAGTAAAGTTAAGTTAAGTTAAGTTAAGTTAAGTTAAGTTAAGTTAAGTTAAGTTAAGTTAAGTTAAGTTAAGTTAAGTAAAGTAAAGTAAAGTAAAGTAAAGTAAAGTAAAGTAAAGTAAAGTAAAGTAAAGTAAAGTAAAGTAAAGTAAAGTAAAGTAAAGTAAAGTAAAGTAAAGTAAAGTAAGTAAAGTAAAGTAAAGTAAAGTAAAGTAAAGTAAAGTAAAGTAAAGTAAAGTAAAGTAAAGTAAAGTAAAGTAAAGTAAAGTAAAGTAAAGTAAAGTAAAGTAAAGTAAAGTAAAGTAAAGTAAAGTAAAGTAAAGTAAAGTAAAGTAAAGTAAAGTAAAGTAAAGTAAAGTAAAGTAAAGTAAAGTAAAGTAAAGTAAAGTAAAGTAAAGTAAAGTAAAGTAAAGTAAAGTAAAGTAAAGTAAAGTAAAGTAAAGTAAAGTAAAGTAAAGTAAAGTAAAGTAAAGTAAAGTAAAGTAAAGTAAAGTAAAGTAAAGTAAAGTAAAGTAAAGTAAAGTAAAGTAAAGTAAAGTAAAGTAAAGTAAAGTAAAGTAAAGTAAAGTAAAGTAAAGTAAAGTAAAGTAAGTAAAGTAAAGTAAAGTAAAGTAAAGTAAAGTAAAGTAAAGTAAAGTAAAGTAAAGTAAAGTAAAGTAAAGTAAAGTAAAGTAAAGTAAAGTAAAGTAAAGTAAAGTAAAGTAAAGTAAAGTAAAGTAAAGTAAAGTAAAGTAAAGTAAAGTAAAGTAAAGTAAAGTAAAGTAAAGTAAAGTAAAGTAAAGTAAGTAAAGTAAAGTAAAGTAAAGTAAAGTAAAGTAAAGTAAAGTAAAGTAAAGTAAAGTAAAGTAAAGTAAAGTAAAGTAAAGTAAAGTAAAGTAAAGTAAAGTAAAGTAAAGTAAAGTAAAGTAAAGTAAAGTAAAGTAAAGTAAAGTAAAGTAAAGTAAAGTAAAGTAAAGTAAAGTAAAGTAAAGTAAAGTAACAGTAAAGTAAAGTAAAGTAAAGTAAAGTAAAGTAAAGTAAAGTAAAGTAAAGTAAAGTAAAGTAAAGTAAAGTAAAGTAAGTTAAAGTAAAGTAAAGTAAAGTAAAGTAAAGTAAAGTAAAGTAAAGTAAAGTAAAGTAAAGTAAAGTAAAGTAAAGTAAAGTAAAGTAAAGTAAAGTAAAGTAAAGTAAAGTAAAGTAAAGTAAAGTAAAGTAAAGTAAAGTAAAGTAAAGTAAAGTAAAGTAAAGTAAAGTAAAGTAAAGTAAAGTAAAGTAAAGTAAAGTAAAGTAAAGTAAAGTAAAGTAAAGTAAGTAAAGTAAAGTAAAGTAAAGTAAAGTAAAAGTAAAGTAAAGTAAAGTAAAGTAAAGTAAAGTAAAGTAAAGTAAAGTAAAGTAAAGTAAAGTAAAGTAAAGTAAAGTAAAGTAAAGTAAAGTAAAGTAAAGTAAAGTAAAGTAAAGTAAAGTAAAGTAAAGTAAAGTAAAGTAAAGTAAAGTAAGTAAAGTAAAGTAAAGTAAAGTAAAGTAAAGTAAAGTAAAGTAAAGTAAAGTAAAGTAAAGTAAAGTAAAGTAAAGTAAAGTAAAGTAAGTAAAGTAAAGTAAAGTAAAGTAAAGTAAAGTAAAGTAAAGTAAAGTAAAGTAAAGTAAAGTAAAGTAAAGTAAAGTAAAGTAAAGTAAAGTAAAGTAAAGTAAAGTAAAAGTAAAGTAAAGTAAAGTAAAGTAAAGTAAAGTAAAGTAAAGTAAAGTAAAGTAAAGTAAAGTAAAGTAAAGTAAAGTAAAGTAAAGTAAAGTAAAGTAAAGTAAAGTAAAGTAAAGTAAAGTAAAGTAAAGTAAAGTAAAGTAAAGTAAAAGTAAAGTAAAGTAAAGTAAAGTAAAGTAAAGTAAAGTAAAGTAAAGTAAAGTAAAGTAAAGTAAGTAAAGTAAAGTAAAGTAAAGTAAAGTAAAGTAAAGTAAAGTAAAGTAAAGTAAAGTAAAGTAAAGTAAAGTAAAGTAAAGTAAAGTAAAGTAAAGTTAAAGTAAAGTAAAGTAAAGTAAAGTAAAGTAAAGTAAAGTAAAGTAAAGTAAAGTAAAGTAAAGTAAAGTAAAGTAAAGTAAAGTAAAGTAAAGTAAAGTAAAGTAAAGTAAAGTAAAGTAAAGTAAAGTAAAGTAAAGTAAAGTAAAGTAAAGTAAAGTAAGTAAGTAAAGTTAAAGTAAAGTAAAGTAAAGTAAAGTAAAGTAAAGTAAAGTAAAGTAAAGTAAAGTAAAGTAAAGTAAAGTAAAGTAAAGTAAAGTAAAGTAAAGTAAAGTAAAGTAAAGTAAAGTAAAGTAAAGTAAAGTAAAGTAAAGTAAAGTAAAGTAAAGTAAAGTAAAGTAAAGTAAAGTAAAGTAAAGTAAAGTAAAGTAAAGTAAAGTAAAGTAAAGTAAAGTAAAGTAAAGTAAAGTAAGTAAAGTAAAGTAAAGTAAAGTAAAGTAAAGTAAAGTAAAGTAAAGTAAAGTAAAGTAAAGTAAAGTAAAGTAAAGTAAAGTAAAGTAAAGTAAAGTAAAGTAAAGTAAAGTAAAGTAAAGTAAAGTAAAGTAAAGTAAAGTAAAGTAAAGTAAAGTAAAGTAAAGTAAAGTAAAGTAAAGTAAAGTAAAGTAAAGTAAAGTAAGTAAAGTAAAGTAAAGTAAAGTAAAGTAAAGTAAAGTAAAGTAAAGTAAAGTAAAGTAAGTAAAGTAAAGTAAAGTAAAGTAAAGTAAAGTAAAGTAAAGTAAAGTAAAGTAAAGTAAAGTAAAGTAAAGTAAAGTAAAGTAAAGTAAAGTAAAGTAAAGTAAAGTAAAGTAAAGTAAAGTAAAGTAAAGTAAAGTAAAGTAAAGTAAAGTAAAGTAAAGTAAAGTAAAGTAAAGTAAAGTAAAGTAAAGTAAAGTAAAGTAAAGTAAAGTAAAGTAAAGTAAAGTAAAGTAAAGTAAAGTAAAGTAAAGTAAAGTAAAGTAAAGTAAAGTAAAGTAAAGTAAAGTAAAGTAAAGTAAAGTAAAGTAAAGTAAAGTAAAGTAAAGTAAAGTAAACGGGGTGTATACTTTTCAAAGAAGGGGATCCGGTTCCATTATAGACGTGACGGCCGCAACGGAGAATGCTCTGGGCCTAATAAAGAACTGGCGGGTTCTCAGTGATGAGGAACCTCTTAGCCCTCATCACTATATAGTTTTCGAGATAACGGAACGGAGCAGAACTTCTGAGAGATGGGTCTACGGGCCCATAAATGAGGATCGACTTCGCACGGAGCTCGAGCGGCTAACGGATGGGCAACCTCATGTCACACCAGAAAAACTGTCGGATGTTATGCAGGTGGCGTATAGAAACACAACCCTAAGGGTGAGAACTGATAGAGGCATAGCGCCATACTGGTGGACGGACCAGGTGGCTTTGCTCCGCTCTGAGGCGGCAATATGCCGCAGAAGACTGCAGAGGCTCCAAAGATTACGCATCCAAGGAAACGAGGAAGCGGTAGAAACCGCCTCTCATCGCTATAGGAGGCAAAGAGGGAGCTTAGGCTAACTATTCGCAGGTCGAAACGTTCGTGCTGGAAGACTCTGCTTAACGATCTAGACGAGGATATTTTTGGAGAGGGCTACAAACTGGTGACCAAGGCGATGAGGGTTGCATCCCCCCCCCCTCCTACTTAGTAAGGAGGAGAGGAGAGAGCAGATAAATAAACTTTTCCCGGATGCTCCTGCAAGAGTATGGATAAAAGAAAGAGTGAATCGCATTCCTCTCTTCGAGATGGAGGATCTGAGAAATGCTGCGGGAAAACTGAAAAACAAAAAGGCTCCAGGGCCAGACGGAGTTCCCGCAGAAGCGGTAAAGGTTGGGGTTAGGTCAATAGGACACTATATTTTGGAGGTTTTTAAACGGGCAACTACTTGTAGGTGCCTTTCCAAGGACATGGAAAGTGAGCAAGGTAGTCTTAATCGAAAAGCCAAAGAAGACCCCAACCAAGAAAGGACGTATAGACCGATATGCCTTATTGATACACTGGGGAAACTATACGAACATCTGGTGAATATACGCTTGCAGGAAGAGATAGAGGGGAATGGAAGACTGTCTCGGAGACAATACGGCTTTCGCAAGGGACTTTCGACAGTCGATGCGATAAAAAAAGTCCTGGAATGGTCTTGGGAAGCGCATAGGGGAGCGCCCTCCGAATGGTGCGTGGCTATAGCGATAGATGTTAAAAATGCGTTCAACACGGCTGACTGGGAAAAAATACTGGATGCTCTAAAAGCAAAAGGGGTATCATCGTACTTACATAACGTCGTAGCGGATTATCTTTCGGATAGGGGAATACATATAAATGCAAAAGGTCCAATTAAAAACGTGCACCTCGGGGTTCCACAGGGCTCAGTCCTCGGGCCAACCCTGTGGAATGTGATGTACGATGGACTCCTAAACATCCGACTCCCTGAGGGAGTCCAGATGATCGCTTACGCGGACGATATCGTCCTGCTGGGAAACAATAGAAGCTGGGAAGCTTTGTCCTTGAGGCTAGAAGACGCCCTGAGAGAGGTCACGAACTGGATGCAGGAAAACAAGCTCCAGCTGGCCCCCGAGAAAACCGAGGCTCTAACCCTACGGTATGGAAGACCACCTAAGGAATTACATGTCCGCCTTCAAGGGGAGATTATCCGACAGGACGCTAACCTCAAATACTTGGGAGTCACACTGGATGCTTCTGTTAGTTTTGGCCCCCATATAAGGGCCACGGCAAAGAAAGCCGAAGCTGCGGTCAAGGCCCTGAGCAGGCTGATGCCCAACATAGGAGGTCCGGAAGAGAAAAGGAGGCAGGTCTGGGAAATGTAGCCCAGTCTATTTTGCTCTATGGGGCTCCAATATGGGCAAAAGCGATGACAGTGGCGACGTATAGAAAGACCTTTTGGAGTGTTCAACGTAAGATCGCCATTAGGATATGTAGTGCGTATAGAACGGTGTCCTTCGAGGCTGTAACTGTGGTGGCGTCTCAGATACCGATACATCTCCTGGCTGACGAACGAAGGAGGATATGGGAGAGCGAGCTCCAAATAAACCAGGCTAGGAACGTGGAACGGGGAAGAACCCTTAAGTTAAGTTAAGTTAAGTTAAGTTAAGTTAAGTTAAGTTAAGTTAAGTCAAGTTAAGTCAAGTTAAGTCAAGTTAAGTCAAGTTAAGTCAAGTTAAGTCAAGTCAAGTTAAGTCAAGTTAAGTTAAGTCAAGTTAAGTCAAGTTAAGTCAAGTTAAGTCAAGTTAAGTCAAGTTAAGTCAAGTTAAGTCAAGTTAAGTCAAGTTAAGTCAAGTTAAGTCAAGTTAAGTCAAGTTAAGTCAAGTTAAGTCAAGTTAAGTCAAGTTAAGTCAAGTTAAGTCAAGTTAAGTCAAGTTAAGTCAAGTTAAGTCAAGTTAAGTCAAGTTAAGTCAAGTTAAGTCAAGTTAAGTCAAGTTAAGTCAAGTTAAGTCAAGTTAAGTCAAGTTAAGTCAAGTTAAGTCAAGTTAAGTAAAGTAAAGTAAAGTCAAGTAAAGTCAAGTCAAGTAAAGTAAAGTAAAGTAAAGTAAAGTAAAGTAAAGTAAAGTAAAGTAAAGTAAAGTAAAGTAAAGTAAAGTAAAGTAAAGTAAAGTAAAGTAAAGTAAAGTAAAGTAAAGTAAAGTAAAGTAAAGTAAAGTAAAGTAAAGTAAAGTAAAGTAAAGTAAAGTAAAGTAAAGTAAAGTAAAGTAAAGTAAAGTAAAGTAAAGTAAAGTAAAGTAAAGTAAAGTAAAGTAAAGTAAAGTAAAGTAAAGTAAAGTAAAGTAAAGTAAAGTAAAGTAAAGTAAAGTAAGTAAAGTAAAGTAAAGTAAAGTAAAGTAAAGTAAAGTAAAGTAAAGTTAAGTTAAGTTAAGTTAAGTTAAGTTAAGTTAAGTTAAGTAAAGTAAAGTAAAGTAAAGTAAAGTAAAGTAAAGTAAAGTAAAGTAAAGTAAAGTAAAGTAAAGTAAAGTAAAGTAAAGTAAAGTAAAGTAAAGTAAAGTAAAGTAAAGTAAAGTAAAGTAAAGTAAAGTAAAGTAAAGTAAAGTAAAGTAAAGTAAAGTAAAGTAAAGTAAAGTAAAGTAAAGTAAAGTAAAGTAAAGTAAAGTAAAGTAAAGTAAAGTAAAGTAAAGTAAAGTAAAGTAAGTAAAGTAAAGTAAAGTAAAGTAAAGTAAAGTAAAGTAAAGTAAAGTAAAGTAAAGTAAAGTAAAGTAAAGTAAAGTAAAGTAAAGTAAAGTAAAGTAAAGTAAAGTAAAGTAAAGTAAAGTAAAGTAAAGTAAAGTAAAGTAAAGTAAAGTAAAGTAAAGTAAAGTAAAGTAAAGTAAAGTAAAGTAAAGTAAAGTAAAGTAAAGTAAAGTAAAGTAAAGTAAAGTAAAGTAAAGTAAAGTAAAGTAAAGTAAAGTAAAGTAAAGTAAAGTAAAGTAAAGTAAAGTAAAGTAAAGTAAAGTAAAGTAAAGTAAAGTAAAGTAAAGTAAAGTAAAGTAAAGTAAAGTAAAGTAAAGTAAAGTAAAGTAAAGTAAAGTAAAGTAAAGTAAAGTAAAGTAAGTAAAGTAAAGTAAAGTAAAGTAAAGTAAAGTAAAGTAAAGTAAAGTAAAGTAAAGTAAAGTAAAGTAAAGTAAAGTAAAGTAAAGTAAAGTAAAGTAAAGTAAAGTAAAGTAAAGTAAAGTAAAGTAAAGTAAAGTAAAGTAAAGTAAAGTAAAGTAAAGTAAAGTAAAGTAAAGTAAAGTAAAGTAAAGTAAAGTAAAGTAAAGTAAAGTAAAGTAAAGTAAAGTAAAGTAAAGTAAAGTAAAGTAAAGTAAAGTAAAGTAAAGTAAAGTAAAGTAAAGTAAAGTAAAGTAAAGTAAAGTAAAGTAAGTAAAGTAAAGTAAAGTAAAGTAAAGTAAAGTAAAGTAAAGTAAAGTAAAGTAAAGTAAAGTAAAGTAAAGTAAAGTAAAGTAAAGTAAAGTAAAGTAAAGTAAAGTAAAGTAAAGTAAAGTAAAGTAAAGTAAAGTAAAGTAAAGTAAAGTAAAGTAAAGTAAAGTAAAGTAAAGTAAAGTAAAGTAAAGTAAAGTAAAGTAAAGTAAAGTAAAGTAAAGTAAAGTAAAGTAAAGTAAAGTAAAGTAAAGTAAAGTAAAGTAAAGTAAAGTAAAGTAAAGTAAAGTAAAGTAAAGTAAAGTAAAGTAAAGTAAAGTAAAGTAAAGTAAAGTAAAGTAAAGTAAAGTAAAGTAAAGTAAAGTAAAGTAAAGTAAAGTAAAGTAAAGTAAAGTAAAGTAAAGTAAAGTAAAGTAAAGTAAAGTAAAGTAAAGTAAAGTAAAGTAAAGTAAAGTAAAGTAAAGTAAAGTAAAGTAAAGTAAAGTAAAGTAAAGTAAAGTAAGTAAAGTAAAGTAAAGTAAAGTAAAGTAAAGTAAAGTAAAGTAAAGTAAAGTAAAGTAAAGTAAGTAAGTAAAGTAAAGTAAAGTAAAGTAAAGTAAAGTAAAGTAAGTAAAGTAAAGTAAAGTAAAGTAAAGTAAAGTAAAGTAAAGTAAAGTAAAGTAAAGTAAAGTAAAGTAAGTAAAGTAAAGTAAAGTAAAGTAAAGTAAAGTAAAGTAAAGTAAAGTAAAGTAAAGTAAAGTAAAGTAAAGTAAAGTAAAGTAAAGTAAAGTAAAGTAAAGTAAAGTAAAGTAAAGTAAAGTAAAGTAAAGTAAAGTAAAGTAAAGTAAAGTAAAGTAAAGTAAGTAAAGTAAGTAAGTAAAGTAAAGTAAAGTAAAGTAAAGTAAAGTAAAGTAAAGTAAAGTAAAGTAAAGTAAGTAAAGTAAAGTAAAGTAAAGTAAAGTAAAGTAAAGTAAAGTAAAGTAAAGTAAAGTAAAGTAAAGTAAAGTAAAGTAAAGTAAAGTAAAGTAAAGTAAAGTAAAGTAAAGTAAAGTAAAGTAAAGTAAGTAAAGTAAAGTAAAGTAAAGTAAAGTAAAGTAAAGTAAAGTAAAGTAAAGTAAAGTAAAGTAAAGTAAAGTAAAGTAAAGTAAAGTAAAGTAAAGTAAAGTAAAGTAAAGTAAAGTAAAGTAAAGTAAAGTAAAGTAAGTAGTAAAGTAAAGTAAAGTAAAGTAAAGTAAAGTAAAGTAAAGTAAAGTAAAGTAAAGTAAAGTAAAGTAAAGTAAAGTAAAGTAAAGTAAAGTAAAGTAAAGTAAAGTAAAGTAAAGTAAAGTAAAGTAAAGTAAAGTAAAGTAAAGTTAAAGTAAAGTAAAGTAAAGTAAAGTAAAGTAAAGTAAAGTAAAGTAAAGTAAAGTAAAGTAAAGTAAAGTAAAGTAAAGTAAAGTAAAGTAAAGTAAAGTAAAGTAAAGTAAAGTAAAGTAAAGTAAAGTAAAGTAAAGTAAAGTAAAGTAAAGTAAAGTAAAGTAAAGTAAAGTAAAGTAAAGTAAAGTAAAGTAAAGTAAAGTAAAGTAAAGTAAAGTAAAGTAAAGTAAAGTAAAGTAAAGTAAGTAAAGTAAAGTAAAGTAAAGTAAAGTAAAGTAAACGGGGTGTATACTTTTCAAAGAAGGGGATCCGGTTCCATTATAGACGTGACGGCCGCAACGGAGAATGCTCTGGGCCTAATAAAGAACTGGCGGGTTCTCAGTGATGAGGAACCTCTTAGCCCTCATCACTATATAGTTTTCGAGATAACGGAACGGAGCAGAACTTCTGAGAGATGGGTCTACGGGCCCATAAATGAGGATCGACTTCGCACGGAGCTCGAGCGGCTAACGGATGGGCAACCTCATGTCACACCAGAAAAACTGTCGGATGTTATGCAGGTGGCGTATAGAAACACAACCCTAAGGGTGAGAACTGATAGAGGCATAGCGCCATACTGGTGGACGGACCAGGTGGCTTTGCTCCGCTCTGAGGCGGCAATATGCCGCAGAAGACTGCAGAGGCTCCAAAGATTACGCATCCAAGGAAACGAGGAAGCGGTAGAAACCGCCTCTCATCGCTATAGGGAGGCAAAGAGGGAGCTTAGGCTAACTATTCGCAGGTCGAAACGTTCGTGCTGGAAGACTCTGCTTAACGATCTAGACGAGGATATTTTTGGAGAGGGCTACAAACTGGTGACCAAGGCGATGAGGGTTGCATCCCCCCCCCCTCCTACTTAGTAAGGAGGAGAGGAGAGAGCAGATAAATAAACTTTTCCCGGATGCTCCTGCAAGAGTATGGATAAAAGAAAGAGTGAATCGCATTCCTCTCTTCGAGATGGAGGATCTGAGAAATGCTGCGGGAAAACTGAAAAACAAAAAGGCTCCAGGGCCAGACGGAGTTCCCGCAGAAGCGGTAAAGGTTGGGGTTAGGTCAATAGGACACTATATTTTGGAGGTTTTAAACGGGCAACTACTTGTAGGTGCCTTTCCAAGGACATGGAAAGTGAGCAAGGTAGTCTTAATCGAAAAGCCAAAGAAGACCCCAAACCAAGAAAGGACGTATAGACCGATATGCCTTATTGATACACTGGGGAAACTATACGAACATCTGGTGAATATACGCTTGCAGGAAGAGATAGAGGGGAATGGAAGACTGTCTCGGAGACAATACGGCTTTCGCAAGGGACTTTCGACAGTCGATGCGATAAAAAAAGTCCTGGAATGGTCTTGGGAAGCGCATAGGGGAGCGCCCTCCGAATGGTGCGTGGCTATAGCGATAGATGTTAAAAATGCGTTCAACACGGCTGACTGGGAAAAAATACTGGATGCTCTAAAAGCAAAAGGGGTATCATCGTACTTACATAACGTCGTAGCGGATTATCTTTCGGATAGGGGAATACATATAAATGCAAAAGGTCCAATTAAAAACGTGCACCTCGGGGTTCCACAGGGCTCAGTCCTCGGGCCAACCCTGTGGAATGTGATGTACGATGGACTCCTAAACATCCGACTCCCTGAGGGAGTCCAGATGATCGCTTACGCGGACGATATCGTCCTGCTGGAAACAATAGAAGCTGGGAAGCTTTGTCCTTGAGGCTAGAAGACGCCCTGAGAGAGGTCACGAACTGGATGCAGGAAAAACAAGCTCCAGCTGGCCCCCGAGAAAACCGAGGCTCTAACCCTACGGTATGGAAGACCACCTAAGGAATTACATGTCCGCCTTCAAGGGGAGATTATCCGACAGGACGCTAACCTCAAATACTTGGGAGTCACACTGGATGCTTCTGTTAGTTTTGGCCCCCATATAAGGGCCACGGCAAAGAAAGCCGAAGCTGCGGTCAAGGCCCTGAGCAGGCTGATGCCCAACATAGGAGGTCCGGAAGAGAAAAGGAGGCAGGTTCTGGGAAATGTAGCCCAGTCTATTTTGCTCTATGGGGCTCCAATATGGGCAAAAGCGATGACAGTGGCGACGTATAGAAAGACCTTTTGGAGTGTTCAACGTAAGATCGCCATTAGGATATGTAGTGCGTATAGAACGGTGTCCTTCGAGGCTGTAACTGTGGTGGCGTCTCAGATACCGATACATCTCCTGGCTGACGAACGAAGGAGGATATGGGAGAGCGAGCTCCAAATAAACCAGGCTAGGAACGTGGAACGGGGAAGAACCCTTAAGTTAAGTTAAGTTAAGTTAAGTTAAGTTAAGTTAAGTTAAGTTAAGTCAAGTTAAGTCAAGTTAAGTCAAGTTAAGTCAAGTTAAGTCAAGTTAAGTCAAGTCAAGTTAAGTCAAGTTAAGTTAAGTCAAGTTAAGTCAAGTTAAGTCAAGTTAAGTCAAGTTAAGTCAAGTTAAGTCAAGTTAAGTCAAGTTAAGTCAAGTTAAGTCAAGTTAAGTCAAGTTAAGTCAAGTTAAGTCAAGTTAAGTCAAGTTAAGTCAAGTTAAGTCAAGTTAAGTCAAGTTAAGTCAAGTTAAGTCAAGTTAAGTCAAGTTAAGTCAAGTTAAGTCAAGTTAAGTCAAGTTAAGTCAAGTTAAGTCAAGTTAAGTCAAGTTAAGTCAAGTTAAGTAAAGTAAAGTAAAGTAAAGTAAAGTAAAGTAAAGTAAAGTAAAGTAAAGTAAAGTAAAGTAAAGTAAAGTAAAGTAAAGTAAAGTAAAGTAAAGTAAAGTAAAGTAAAGTAAAGTAAAGTAAAGTAAAGTAAAGTAAAGTAAAGTAAAGTAAAGTAAAGTAAAGTAAAGTAAAGTAAAGTAAAGTAAAGTAAAGTAAAGTAAAGTAAAGTAAAGTAAAGTAAAGTAAAGTAAAGTAAAGTAAAGTAAAGTAAAGTAAAGTAAAGTAAAGTAAAGTAAAGTAAAGTAAAGTAAAAGTAAAGTAAAGTAAAGTAAAGTAAAGTAAAGTAAAGTAAAGTAAAGTAAAGTAAAGTAAAGTAAAGTAAAGTAAAGTAAAGTAAAGTTAAGTTAAGTTAAGTTAAGTTAAGTAAAGTTAAGTAAAGTAAAGTAAAGTAAAGTAAAGTAAAGTAAAGTAAAGTAAAGTAAAGTAAAGTAAAGTAAGTAAAGTAAAGTAAAGTAAAGTAAAGTAAAGTAAAGTAAAGTAAAGTAAAGTAAAGTAAAGTAAAGTAAAGTAAAGTAAAGTAAAGTAAAGTAAAGTAAAGTAAAGTAAAGTAAAGTAAAGTAAAGTAAAGTAAAGTAAAGTAAAGTAAAGTAAAGTAAAGTAAAGTAAAGTAAAGTAAAGTAAAGTAAAGTAAAGTAAAGTAAAGTAAAGTAAAGTAAAGTAAAGTAAAGTAAAGTAAAGTAAAGTAAAGTAAAGTAAAGTAAAGTAAAGTAAAGTAAAGTAAAGTAAAGTAAAGTAAAGTAAAGTAAAGTAAAGTAAAGTAAAGTAAAGTAAAGTAAAGTAAAGTAAAGTAAAGTAAAGTAAAGTAAAGTAAAGTAAAGTAAAGTAAAGTAAAGTAAAGTAAAGTAAAGTAAAGTAAAGTAAAGTAAAGTAAGTAAAGTAAAGTAAAGTAAAGTAAAGTAAAGTAAAGTAAAGTAAAGTAAAGTAAAGTAAAGTAAAGTAAAGTAAAGTAAAGTAAAG